>SJXQ01008385.1:0-23949 GCA_006408695.1 Aepyceros melampus | reverse complement strand
AAAAGCATATTATTTAATCATAGATCGCAAACCTGAGTCCTCAGTAAGTGTATAATCATGCAAAGACCTAATGGAGGTTTCTGAACCAGTGGATTCATCTTTAGGTGATTCATATGGAATTTCTGAAGAAATATGTGCCATCTCAGAGAAGTCTTTCCTCAGATACTTTTCCCATTTGTCTGGTTTTACAAACTGCAACTTCCAACGTTCCTTGTCTTGTCTACAGAGGGAAACTCTCTAAACCATCACCGAGGACCTCCAAGCCAAAAAGCTGTGACATCACAAAGTCACTGGTCTCCTAGCAATTGAAGGTTAGCTGTGACATCATAATGTCACTGTCCTCCTAGCAATTGAAGGGTAATGTTCAACCAGTGTTTACTTCAGCATCAACTTAAAATACAGACTGCTAACAGGAATAGTAATCAAAACCATCAAGCATGCAAAATCTCATTCCTAAAGAATTTTTTTTTTGTTTGTTTGTTTTTCTAGGTGCTGTGTTTGGGGTGGCATTTCTCTTTCTGGCATTTTGTGATTCCTTTTTATTTTGGAGGTTCCTCCCTGTGGGTGGGGTTGGACGAGTGGCTTGTCAAGGTTCCCTGGTTANGATCCACATCATCAAAGGCTTTGGCATAGTCAATAAAGCAGAAAGAGATATTTTCCTGGAACTCTCTTGCTTTTTCCACGATCCAGCAGATGTAGGCAATTTGATCTCTGGTTCCTCTGCCTTTTCTAAAACCAGCTGGAACATCAGGGAGTTCAAAGATAAGGTGTCCATAGGTGTGTGGATTTCTCTCTGGGTTTTCTATTTTGTCCCATAGATCTATGTTTTTGACTTTTTACCAGTACCGTACTGTCTTGATGACTGTTGCTTTGCAGTATAGCCTGAAATCAGGTAGGCTGATTCCTCCACTTTCATTCTTCCTTCTCAAGATTGCTTTGGCTATTCGAGGTTTTTTAGACTTCCATACATATTGTGAAATTATTGGTTCTAGTTCTATGAAAACTACTCTTGGTATGTTAAATAAAAATTTAAAATGAGGTAAAAGAAAAAAAAAGAAAGATTGTAAAATACTGTAACTGAGTGAGAATAAAACCACAGCATATCCAAATTTGTGAGATGTATATGTAGAAGTGCTTATAATTTTCAATGCTTGTATGAAAAAAAGTATAAAAGCCTAAGTCAATGGAAAGAAAAATCGCAAACTGCCTCACAGCTTTCAGCAAAGGCCCCATATAGGAAACGTGAGGGAGGGGTGTGATCAGCTGTTGCAAACTTCTTGCTGTCAGATCTCGTGTTCTTGAGGTAACGTGGTGGTCAGCTAACTGTGTCCTATAATCCTCAAGGGAGACAAATAGTATTCCCTATTCCTTGAAAGGAGGTTCCAAAGATTGACTTTTACCTTCCAAGGTCCTGGCTGCAAGGAAGGGATCTCTGTACAGCCTGGTTATACTGCCTGAGAACACTCATCTAGCATCCAATCTTGTTAATTCCAGCAGTGCCCAGTCCCAGCTGGAAGAGGCAGATCTCAGTTCTCTGTGCCCTTCCCTTACCAAGGCCCCTACACCCTGCCCAGCCACCTTCAAAGAGGGAGCCAGGGAGCCAGCATGCAGCTGACCCTCAGCCTCTTCAGTCTACCCAAATGGGGAACTGGGTCCCGTACACTGTGACCCATGGACTTTGCCACAACCTTTCAGACATGGAGGTGGGGGTGGGACATGTTGGCCGCGGCTCTGAAACCTGGGCCAGGACAGTGAGTGGATCCAGCAAGGGCTCTGGGACAGTGCAAGACACAGCCTGTTTTCAAGCTTGTCCAAGCTCCACAGTTCATTACCCAGCCTAAGGCCCAAGGGGCTGGAGGGCCCTGTGGGAATGCTGTAATATATCTTTCCGTACATTGTGCTGAGCGGCTTTCTGTTGGTGGTCTGGGGTTTTCTAACTTCCCTAATGATCCTGGGCCGAGGCCTGCAGCTCTGTTTTCCATCCTGCCTCTATTACAGTATTTCCTTGATGAGCTTATTGACTCTGTGACTCAGTTCAGTTCAGTTCACTCATGCAGTCGTTTCTTTGTGAAATACTTAATTCTTTGTATTTCTCTGGTATGAAACAAGGACAGTCTGCCATAAAATATGGAGTTCTCTATAGTTCCTGTATCAAAATCTAGGCATTCTTCTCCTTCATGAAAGCTAGGCTTCTCTATATTTCATATCTGAAGATCAGAATGAACATTTTCCTGTGAGAATTAAAGAAATCTATGCATTTCATGTGAACCACTGGTTATTCAGTCTCTGAAACACCTGTTTTCATTTGTGTCTCTGTGTGTTGCATGCGTGTGTGTACACATGAGTACTTGTGTCACCTGTATGTGTGTGTGTGTGGGGGGGGTCTGTGGGTGTGCCAGGCCTAAGATAGGTGCTCAGCGTGAAACACCAGACATCCTAGGAGACAGCATGTGAGCAGTGCAAACCGTCCAGGCATTAACCTGAGTGTGCACACCTTAGCTATGCTGCCAGGAGGTAGGAGTAACTAATGGTCAGGAAGAGCACTTTGCTACCTTCATCTACTGATGGACATATAGGTGGTTTCCATGTCCTAGCCATTGTAAATAGTTCACTGGTGAAGCCTGGGATACGTGTGTTTTACTGTGTGCTTAGAGGAAATGTAAAGGTTCATAGACACTCTTCCCCTGGGAACTGACCTGAAAGATTCAAGCTGCTGTTAGTGTTTTCCGAGAGGGCAAGGTTACATATTTCTTTTTCTTTCTGTTTTGAAAGGAACCCCCTCCCCCCACATTTTGAGAAACTTAGGATGGAGTGTCCCCGTGTACCTAAAATGGGAAACCAAAGAAGCTGGTTCATGTGAAGATCAATGGCCAACATAGTTTTCTTGGACAGGAAAGTAAGGAAATGTGGTCTGGTGCTGAAATGGATTGAGAGGGAGACACCAGGAAACCTGAAATAATTGTGAAGGATGAATAAAAAGCATCTACTGCACGTGTCTGTGTATTGTTTGGGAAGGTCCACAGGACAAACAGTTCAGATGTATGTAGGATTCTCAGTTTACCACGTGGGAGTTACCAGTCCATGGAGGTTTGTTCAGGGGGTTAAGTCCTGTTGGGATTGTGTCTGGGGACGCAGTTCTTCCTGTGGGATAGGGGTTGGGGAGGATGGAGAAAGGAGTTGAGGGGCCTTCACTCTTCCCCTGGGAACTGACCTGAAAGATTCAAGCTGCTGTTAGTGTTTTCCGAGAGGGCAGGGTTACATATTTCTTTCTCTCTCTGTTTTGAAAGGAACCCCCTCCCCCCACATTTTGAGAAACTTAGGATGGAGTGTCCCCGTGTACCTAAAATGGGAAAACGAAGAAGCTGGTTCATGTGAAGATCAATGGCCAGCATAGTTCTCTTGGATGGGAAAGTAAGGAAATGTTGTCTGGTGGTGAAATGGATTGAGAGGGAGACACCAGGAAACCTGAAATAATTGTGAAGGATTAATAAAAAGCATCTACTGCACGTGTCTGTATATTGTTTGGGAAGGTCCTCAGGGCAAACAGTTCAGATGTATGTAGGATTCTCAGTTTACCGTGTGGAGTTACCAGTCCATTGAGGTTTGTAGAGGGGGTTAAGTCATGTTGGGGTTGTGTCTGGGGATGCAGTTCTTCCTGTGGGATGGGGGTTGGGGAGGATGGAGAAAGGAGATGAGGGGCCCATTAGTTGTGTGTCTGGCAGTTTTACAAGCGAAATGTGGATGTTCAGGGAGAGGGTCTGGTGAACAAGGGCCAGAGATTGAAGCACAGAAGCACACTTTTTTTGGAAGGTGGTGCCCCAGGTTATTTTCTCTGTTGCATGTCATCAGACATTTTAAGAGTACAGAACAAGGAAAAAGCCTTAACAGTCAGCTCACTGTGAACCTAGACAGCCATATATATATGAGCCCGTATATGAGTGCATGGTCAGCTTTGCTGAGAGTCCGCTTCCCAGAGCTAGGGTTCCAAGTAACATCTTAGTGGATCAGGTATAAGGTGGGTATGGAGGGGGGCTGTGGCCTAGGGAGGGAGTGAGGGGTGGGCAGGCAGTGAGGATGTTAGTTTCTGGCAAATGTGACCAGGGGCAAAGATAAATTGCCAGGAATCAGATAAAGGAAAACAGATCTCATCACAGGTGTTTGAGGTCATGTGAACTCTTGTTATTTTTTTCCAGGAACCCAGGTTAGGTACAAAGTGTGCAGGGGCAGAAGTGAGGGGCATGGGGATGTTATGGCCAGCCTACCCAGCCATGTGCTCTGTGTCCCATTCTGCTGCTGCTGCTGCTGCGGCTCAGTGGTTAATATCCCTTTTTCCAGGAAGGCTTAAGCTCTTTGCCCAAGGCCCTCTACCAGGCCAAGGGGTGGAAATAACATTTTTCTCACGAACCCCCTGGTGACAGTGTCTCTTCCTTGCTGAATGGCTCAGCACAGAATGTTTTCAACCACAAGGGACCTGTCCTTTCTCTAGGGCTGTGTTGCTACTCTGTTCAAGGACCAATGGGAACACCTGGAGAATATGGAGGTCACTGAGGGACTGGTCAGCACTTAGGGTGGTCCTCCTGAAGTAGATGAATTCTTTCTGGAACCCAGTCCACCTCTGGATTGGGCAAAGGAGAGACTGGCACAAATGGGGGTAGGGAGAGTTCAGCGTCAGTACACCCAGTGTTTTCCTCTCATCCCAGATAGGATGGCTCCAACGTGAGCATTCCTGAGGGTGATGTCCCACAGGAAGTTCTCACTCTACAACTTTTCTCCCTGAAGCAGCATTCTCTTTGGAGGGCAAAGGGTAAATGTTGAACGTTAAAGTTCACCGGTTTATCGATGTTCCCTTCAAGTTGTCTGAATGAGATCTTCTGCTCAGGGCCAGCTTTTCCATTTGAATATATGCAGCCCAGCTTTGCTCCTACAGAGATGCGTCTACAGCTCTAGAAGGCAAGGCTTGGTCTTCTAAGGGGGATTTCTGAACCAGCAGCCCAGGAGACACTGGAAACCTGTCTTCTTACTTTCTTAATCTGTAAACATCAAAGAATCCTTGGGGCTCTGGCAGGCTGGTACCTGTCTTCTCAGTGCTAATTCAAAACAAAACAAAGCAGAAACTATGGTGTACTAACTCTACAGCAGGTGTGAGATGGCATATTGGGGCATGGTTTTTGGGACCTTAGACTGGGCTCATTCTACGGACTGCATGGCATTTATTCACATTCAGAAGTTCTAGCAAGTCTTGGCAAAGAAGTTAAACGCAAGAAATGTTTAGGACAGGGTCCCCCCGTGCCTAAAATTTCCTGCCAGTGCTTCAGAACCAGTGGTGGCTTTATCTCTAACCTGTCCTGGAGTGAAGAGTGCAGAGATGGGCATGGATCAGTTAGTAAACTGAACTGTGGATGCTTGACTGGATGGTCATTCTCTGGAAACTTGCCATGACTTGTGTCCCAGTCTCTTTAGGGCTTTCACCTGGGCCATCAAGTCTAGGTGCTATTAGATTTGAGTGTACACTTGGATTTGATGTGTAAGGTGTTCTTCCACCGAAGATCAATGTGTGTGAGACTTGGCGGATTAGTGATGAATTCATGAGCGTTCTGGCTCAGTCACCCTGAGCTGCATTTGCTTCCTGTTCTCTGGACGTGTTCATGTCTTTCTCCGTATAGAATGAAGATTGGGTGTCCCCACCGTGTTTGCCCATGATTGTGAGTTGACATTTCTTCCTGCGGGTCTGCCTGTGCCTCCTGTCTTCTTTCATGATGCACCCACACTTGTGCCATTAAGCACAGCTCTGCTGCCCTATCTGTCTTGCATGTCCCTATTCAACATACATGCATTATATGGCTCGTATTTACTCCTTTTTTTTTTTTAAGTTTGTGTATCTTGTTAGACTACATGTGAATTTGACCTATTCTTTCATTCCTGGATCAAATGCTTCCAACATCTGAACAGTGACTTTTTTTTAAATGACTTCCATGATATTTGTGCACAGCAAGGAATGCTTTATCATGGGAATAGTTCACAGTGATGCACATGTGGAAACAAGAATACCCATACAGTTACAGTAATGCCTGATGGGCAAGAATGTCACTCGTTGAAGTGAGAATATTAATTAGGATCACAGAGGGCAAACATGTTGCAGGAATGCATCTGTCAGGAAATTTTTTATGTCAGGAAAGATTTGGGGGATGACTTGTTAAGTGTTCTGAAAACACTACTGCAGGATTGAAATACATTAACTTTTACTCTTTGTATTCTTGCCTTGATCAACATTACTCATGCCGAATTTCTTCATGATTGTCAGTAAATCATCATTCAGGTGAGAGGAATTGGGGCTTGCCTTTCTGTAAAGGGAAAGTTGTTGAGGAATTCTTTTCCCCAGGGAAAAGGAGTGCATGATCAATTTCAAGTTCAACATCCCTTGCTATTTCTGTGTCGTTTCTGGAAGGAAAGTACAGGGAATGGAATCACACCAACCTGATTGGCACTGTGAGCTAGTCCAAGGAGACAGGAGTAGAGAACACAGGCACAGGTCACTCAGCTGTCCAGTGTGAGGACTTCCAACCCTGCCACCTGCTTGCATGTCAGCTCCCCTCATGAGGAAATCCCATTTACCGTCCAGCGTATATCATAGACGTAGAAGAGGACACTGGCTTAATCAAGGAACAAGTGAAAAAATTAACCAGGCCAAAAAAAGAGAGGTGCTTACCAAAATCCATAATACTGCACAAGTAAACCAATAGTTCCTCAAGTCTGCAAGTCTCTTTTCAGAGGTGTGTGTGTGTGTGTGTGTGTGTGTGTGTGTGTGTGTGTGTGTGTGTGTGTGTGTGTGTGTGTGAATCTACTCAAAAACTAAAGTGTCAGGATGTATAAAGTTACTGTTCACCTTTAAAGGGAATAAAATAAGCCACTAAAGTAATAGTGTGATAGCTCTGTGTGCAGTGATATGGAAAGTCCTTGTGTTTAAGGAAAATAGTAAAGGACATTAGCGCTGGTGTAGGGGAGGAAAGGAGGAAAGGAAATGCAGACATTCATATATATTTTCTTGAGCTTCTTGTGTGCACATCTGGACCCAGCTGCTGCTGCTGCTAAGTCACTTCAATCGTGTCAGACTCTGTGCAACCCCATGGACGGTGGCTTATCAGGTTCCCTGGTCCCTGGGATTTCCAGGTAAGAACACTGGAGTGGGTTGCCATTTCGTTCTCCAATGCATGAAAGTGAAAAGGGAAAGTGAAGTCACTCAGTCGTGTCAGACTGTTAGCGACCGCAGGGACTGCAGCCTACCAGGCTCCTCTGTCCATGGGATTTTTCAGGCAAGAGCACCGGAGTGGGGTGCCATTGCCTTCTCTATGGGTGGGGGTAAAGGGCCAGGAGCAGTGCTGGCACTGAAAAATATTTGACAGCAATCCTGACCTCCACCCGCTACATGGCAGTAGCAATCACATCCCAGCTGGGACAATGAACAGGGCTCCAGGGGACTCCCTGGTGGTCCAGTGGGTAAGACGCCATCTTCCAACTCTGGAAGCACAGGTTTGATCCCTGGGAACTAAAGTCCCACATGAGACACACAGTGCAGCCCTCCCATGGACTCTCTGCTTCAAATGTGTCTGTGTCCTTGTTTAGTCATGTCCGACACTTGGCGACCTTATGGACTGTAGTTCACCAGGCTCCTCTCTCCACGGGGTTCTCCAGGCATGAATACTGGAATGGGTTGCCAGTCCCTTCTCCAGGGGAATCTCTTAAAAGTGTCTAGTTATTGCTAAATGGGGACCAGATCCCCCAGACTGAGGTCGAAAAGAACTCCCAAAGGAGGCTAAATAGAGCCAACAGGGACAGAGGATGGACAGGGGAAAAAAAGAAAAAAGACCCAAGACTGGTCATTCTTTTTTTTTCCCCCCACAGGCTGTCGGGTGATAAAGAGGAACAATGATCAGAGGTTACAGGTATAGACTGGCTTTTCATTAATCATCTTCCTGTACTTTGACTTGGAGAAGTGGATGGTAATCCATTCCAGTCTTTTGCCTTAAGAATTCCATGGACAGAAGAGCCTGGTGGGCTACAGACCTTGGGATCGCATTTTGACGGCTTGTTCCCTTGTGCACTCATTACATATAAAAACATGCTTTTTTTTTTCAACTATGTGATTCCACAAAAATCAGAACACACTGAAGAATGGCCAGTTCATCCCTGTGGTTTCCCAGTAGAAGAGAATCTAAGGCTCCAGCCATAAGAGGAACAGTGGTTAAGACCATGCTTTCACTACAGGTGGCACAGGTTCCATCTCTGGTCAAGGAACTAAGATTCTGCTTGCCATGAGTCATGCCACACCTCCAAAAGAGTTTTACAACAAAAATATAAGCACATTTTTTAAGTTAAAGAAAGAAAGAAAGAAACCGCACTTCTGAGAACACAGAGTGCACGCGAGGGGCCCAACGGGTCCTTGCATGTTCAGATGAGTTTCCTCCAGCCAACCTGAGCTGGAGCCCATCAAGCCACTGTCCTATCACTTCTAGGCTACAAGACCAGGTGACTTTGATAAACAAGGGCTCGACCTCTGTAGGGAGAGAGGCTCGCTCCAGCTCCACCATCCCTGCTTCTGCAATCCCATCCCTGGGGCCTCCTCCCCAGTCCTCAGTTCCTCCATCTGAAAATGGCATCCCAGTACAAGAGGAGCCCAGAGGGCACTGACCGCCAGAGTCTATGTCTTCAGGCTGGTTCACTGCACACCAGTGGCTTCCCATCCGTTCATCCCTAAAACCTGGTATACTCAAAGGGCTCTGGATAACACACCCCAAGTGTTTCTTCTCTGCTTGTCTCCTGTTCCTTTCTCAGCCTCCTCTGTTCATCTTTCCTAGTGCCTACATGCACAGCTCGGCTTCCTGATGGCAAAGAACCCTCCTGCTAAAGCAAGAGACACAGGTTCAATCCCTGGGTCAGGAAGGTCCCCGGGAGTTGGAAACGGTGACCCACTCCAGTATACTTGCCTAGAAAACCCCATGGACAGAGGAAGCTGGGGGCTAAGATCTTCATGGGGTTGCAAAGAGTCACACAGTACTGAGCAACTAAATAACAACAACACTGGCAAGTGGCTCAGTCCTCTCACTTTCTCTTTATGCTCTGGGCCAGGGTCTCTGAACGGTTAGCACTACCACCATCATGGCTGCATAATTCTCCGTCATGGGGACTGTTCTGCACACCACAGAAATTTAGCAGCATCCCTGGTCAGCAATCACTGCCAGCAGCATCCTTCGTTCCCCACTTCCCCTATGTTAGGAGACCTACTGCTTTGAATCCAATCCCATGAATAAATCTATAGTCTCAAAATTGCGAATTATGTTCTGCCCTGACCTGGCCTGATTCAAGCCTCCAACTGCCCTCATGTCCTCTCCACCTAGGACTCTAGCAGGCATCTCAAACTTGCCAAGTTGAAAGCTGAACCTGTGGTCCTGTTTCTTGTGCCAAACCAAATCTGTCGACCCAGGTATGATGCNCGAATTATGTTCTGCCCTGACCTGGCCTGATTCAAGCCTCCAACTGCCCTCATGTCCTCTCCACCTAGGACTCTAGCAGGCATCTCAAACTTGCCAAGTTGAAAGCTGAACCTGTGGTCCTGTTTCTTGTGCCAAACCAAATCTGTCGACCCAGGTATGATGCAGCAAATCTCTGTCGCAGGGCCTGCTCCAGATGCCACTAGCAACAGCCTCTTCACCGAGCTGCAACAATGGCTCCAGCAATCAAAAGCGGCTGGACCAAAACAGAAATGAAGCTCCACTAGGGATGTGTCTGGAGACCAAAGTAAAGATCTGATGCTGTAAATAATGGCACCGTAGAGGAACCTGGAATCACAGGTATGTGAATCAAGGTAAGTTGGATGCGGTCAACAGGAGAGAGCAAGAGTAAATCTCAACACTTTAGGATTCCAGGAACTAAAATTGATTGGGATGAGCAACATGCAGGTAAATGACCCAGATAAGCTCGATGGTGTGATCCTTCACCAGAGCCAGCACCCCTGGTCAGCAGGGGATGAGAGCCAGCCATTCCAAAGTGTGAAATCAAGGGAGGTGATGGAATTCCAGCAGAGCTACCTAAAATCCTAAGGGACAGTGGTATCATGGTGGTACGGCACTCAAGACATCAGCAAATCTGGCCTGGAAAAGATCCATCCTTTCCCCACTTCCCAAGAAGGGCAGGATTAAAGAAACTGTTGACACCACCACACAATTGTCCTTGTCTCCCATGCTCCTAAAGTTGTGCTCAAAATCCTTCATGCTAGGCTTCAGCTTTACATGAACTGAGAAATGCCACCTGTTCAAGGTAGGTTTAGAAACATCAGAGGAACCAGAGCTCAAGTGGTCACCATTTGCTGGATCACAGAAAAAGCAAATTAATTCCAGTACATCAGCAAATCTGGCCTGGAAAAGATCCATCCTTTCCCCACTTCCCAAGAAGGGCAGGATTAAAGAAACTGTTGACACCACCACACAATTGTCCTTGTCTCCCATGCTCCTAAAGTTGTGCTCAAAATCCTTCATGCTAGGCTTCAGCTTTACATGAACTGAGAAATGCCACCTGTTCAAGGTAGGTTTAGAAACATCAGAGGAACCAGAGCTCAAGTGGTCACCATTTGCTGGATCACAGAAAAAGCAAATTAATTCCAGTGAAACCTCTACCTCCTCTTCACAGACCACTTGATAAAATCTTTGGTTGTGTGGAGAATAACAAATTGTGGAAAACTCTTCAAGAGGTGGGACTCCAGAACCATCTTTACTTGGATCCTCAGAGATCTGTAGGCAGATCAAGAAGCAACAGTTAGAACCACCTATGGGAAAACTGACAGGTTCAGGATTGAGAAAAGTTGACAAGGCTGTTGATTCTCATCTTGCTTATTTAACTTAAGTGCAGAACACATCATGAGAAATGCCAGGCTGGATGAGTTACTCCTGGAATCATGATTGCTGGGAGAAATGCCAACCACCTAACATACACATATGAATACCACTCTAATGATAGAAGACAAAGAGGGACTAAAGTACCTCTTGATGAGAGTAAAAGAGGACAGTGCAGAAGCAGGTATAAAACTCATTATAANAGAAATGCCAGGCTGGATGAGTTACACCTGGAATCATGATTGCTGGGAGAAATGCCAACCACCTAACATATGCATATGAATACCACTCTAATGATAGAAGAAAAAGAGGGACTAAGGTACCTCTTGATGAGGGTAAAAGAGGACAGTGCAGAAGCAGGCATAAAACTCATTATTAAAAATAATAATAATAAAAAAATAACACACACACACACACACAAACACACACACACAAACAAACCCATATCACAATACCTGATTCCATCACTTCATGGCCAACAGAAGGGGGGTGGGGGTGAAGTGAAAGCTCTGCCAGATTTCCTCTTCCTGGGCTCTCAAAGTGCTGCAAGTGGGGACTGCAGCCATGATATTACAGAACAAATGATCATTGGCAGAAAAGCTATGACAAACCTAGACAGTGTGTAAAGGAGCAAAGCTATCACTTTGCTGACAAAGGCCCATATAATCGAGGCTATGGTCTTTCTAGTGGTCACATATGGTTGTGAGAGACTGACCATAAAGGAGGCAGAACACCAAAGAACTGATGCTTTCTGAACTGTGGGGCTGGAGAAGACTCTTGAGAGTCCCCTGGACAGAAAGGAGACCAAACCAGTCAATCTTGAAGGAAATCAACCCTGAATACACATTGGAAGGACTGCTGCTGAAGCTGAAGCTCTAATACTTTGGCCACCTGGTATGAAGAGCCAACTCGCTGGAAAAGACCCGGGTGCTGGGAGAGACTGAAGGCAGAAAGAGAAGCCAGAGAGAAGGATGAGAAGTTTGGATGGCATCACCGAGGCAGTGGCTATGAACCCGGCAGACTCTGGGAGATGGTAGAGGACAGGGAGACCTGGCGTGCTGCCTTCCACAGCTTCACGAAGTGTCAGACACGACTTGGCCACTGGCCAACCAGAAGGGAGTGACCTAATGTCATTCTTTTACATTTAGCTGTCAAGATTTCCCAGCATCACCCATAGAAGAGATTATCTTTTCTCCGTTGCACATTGCTGCCTCCATCTTCATACTTAGGTGACCACTCGGGCATGAATTTATCTCTGGGTTTTCTATCACGTTCCATTAGTCCATATTCCTATTTCCATGTCACTTCCATGCTGCACTGATTACGATAACTCTGTCGTAGAGAGTGAAGTCAGGGTGTCGGAATCCTCCATCTCTTCTTTTTCTCTCTCAAGACAGCATGGTTTTAAGGTCCTCTCTATTTCCACACAAGTTGCAAAAGCGCATTTTTTTCTATTATCTGTGAAAAATGCCATGGGTACTTTCATAGGACTGGCACTGAATCTGTAAACTGCATTTTGTAGTGTTCACTTGCTTGGAGAATGGTGTCTCTCTCCATCTCTTTGTGTCACCTTTGTTTCATCCATGCCTTATTATTTTCTGTGCACCAGCCTCTTCCCAGCCTAGGTAGGTTTATTCCCAGGAATTCTGCTCTTCTTGATGCCATGGTCAATGGGACTGCTTCCCTAGCTTCTATCTTTGATTTGTTGTTTTTATTGCATAGGAAAGCAAGCTTTCTGTTAATTTCATATCCAGCAACCTCCCTAAAGTCCTTGATTATAATTTCATATCAAGCAACCTCCCTAAAGTCCTTGATTAGTTCTAGTCGTTTCCCAGTGGCATCTTTGGATTCTCTGGGCATACTATCACGTCATGTGCAAATAGTGACTGTTTTACCTATTCTTTTCCACTTTGTTTGAAAATGGTTTTCTTCTCCTCTGATGGCTGTCATTCGGAGTACCAAGACTATACTGAATAACGATGGTGTGAGTGGGCACCTTTGGCTTATTGATAACCTTAGGAGACATGCTCTCCATTTCTTACCATTGAGAATCATGTTTATGTTGAATTTCTCCATATGTGGCAGTCTGTATTAGGAAGACTGATGAAGCTTCCCTCTGATTCCACTCCCTGTCCAGGTTTTCCAGTACACCCATCATAAGTTCAGTTCAGTTCAGTTGCGCAGTCGTGTCCGACTCTTTGCGACCCCATGAATCGCAGTACGCCAGGCCTCCCTGTCCATCACTAATCCCTGAGTTCACTCAGACTCACGTCCCTTGAGTCTGTGATGCCATCTAGCCATTTCATCCTCGGTCATCCCTTTCTCCTCCTGCCCCCAATCCCTCCCAGCATCAGGGTCTTTTCCAATGAGTCAACTCTTCGTATAAGGTGCCCAAAGTACTGGAGCTTCAGTTTTAGCATCATTCCTTCCAAAGAAATGCCAGGGTTGATCTCCTTCAGAATGGACTGGTTGGATCTCCTTGCAGTTCAAGGGACTCTCAAGAGTCTTCTGCAACACCACACTTCAAAAGCATCAATTCTTCTGCACCCAGCCTTCTTCACAGTCCAACTCTCACATCCATACATGATCACAGGAAAAACCATAGCCTTGACTAGATGGACCTTAGTCGGCAAAGTAATGTCTCTGCTTTTGAATATACTATCTAGGTTGGTCATAACTTCCCGGCATCGTGCTGGGAAGGCGGCTGGCTCTGTTTTCTGGTTAAGTCCAGAGTAAGGCTGAGGCCTAGCATCATTCTGAGAAGGCGGCTGGCTCTGTTTTCTGGTTAAGTCCAGATTAAGGCTGAGGCCCAGTATCATGTTGGGAAGGCAGCTGGCTCTGTGGACGTCCTGTTGGTAAGATACCTTCCAGGGGAGAAAACTTTTGAGGGGGCCCCAGAAAGACCTAGTATTGTGTTCGCGGCCGATGTATATTTGTTATCTGTTTGTCATGTCTGTGTGAGTGCCGGCACTGTCTCTGTGTGTTCATTTTGACTCCTGTGTTCTCCTCTGTACCCATGGGGCAAACAACTTCTACTCCATTGTTTCTTATGACTGACCACTTCTCTGATTTTAAGTCGAGAGCACAAAATCTATCACTGTTGGTGAAGAAAAGCAAGTGGGTGACCCTTTGTTCCACCGAGTGGCCTGCCTTTGATGTCGGCTGGCCACTAGAGGGAACCTTCAGCCTGCCAATTATTCGAGCGGTTAGAGAGAAAATGCTCACTTCCAGTCCGTCTGGGCACCCAGACCAAACTCCCTATGTTTTGGCTGGCAGGATTTAGTGGAAAACCCGCTGGCTTGGCTGAAACCTTTTGTTCCTCAGCCCTTTACTTCCCCTACCCCCGCTGTTATCTCCGCCCCGTCAATCTCACAGATACTAGTCATGGAGGCCTCTAAAGAGAAAGAAGACAAAGAATGCAACAGCCGGGTAACACCGGTGTTCCAGGAATCCTCACCATATCCTAACCTAATCGACCCAGACGGCGATCTCTCCCCACCCCCCTATGTGCACCCAACTTTGCCCCTTCAAGTACCTCAGATTCCTTCCCAAGGAGCACGAGGGGATGTCGAATCTTCGGCTCCAATCAGGGAAGGGAGCCCCGCCTAAGAAACTCAAGGAAGAACTAGGGGAATCCTCAGTATGACCGACAAGGACAGCCTGGAAGCGCCCACCTCCACAGTCAAAGCATTTCCTGTTCAGGCAGGGCCAGCCCGCCCCTACGGGGAATGAACGTACCAATACTGGCCCTTTTCCGCTAGCGACTTCTATAACTGGAAAACTCAGACCCCCTCATTCTTGGGGAAACCTCAGGGCCTCATTGATCTTTTAGAATCTATTCTTTTCACCCATAATCCAACTTGGGATGACTGTCAGCAGCTGTCATAGGTGCTTTTTACCAAGGAGGAATGCAAACGGATTTTGTCGGAAGCACGGAAAAATGTTCCAGGGGTAGGTGGGAGACCTACCACGCAGCCTAACTTCCTCATTCTTGGGGAAACCTCAGGGCCTCATTGATCTTTTAGAATCTATTCTTTTCACCCATAATCCAACTTGGGATGACTGTCAGCAGCTGTCATAGGTGCTTTTTACCAAGGAGGAATGCAAACGGATTTTGTCGGAAGCACGGAAAAATGTTCCAGGGGTAGGTGGGAGACCTACCACGCAGCCTAACTTGATTGATGAAAGACTACCCTTGACCTGCAAAGTCCCTGATGAGACTTCGAGCACACTGAAGGTAGGGAGCATCTCCGAGTGCACCACCAGACTCTGATGGCCGGTCTCTGAGCAGCAGCCAGGAGACCAACAAATTTGGCTAAGATAAATCTGGTTAGTCAAGAGCCAAATGAGAGCCTGGCAGCCTTCCTTGAGAGATTAATGGAAGCCTTTAGACAATATACCCCCATGGACCCACAGGCCAATGCGTCCCGCACGGCAATTATGCTAGCATTTGTGAATCAGGCCACCCCAGACATCAGGAGGAAACTGCAGAAAATAGAGAAGTGAGAGGAACAATCAATCACTTGAGATATGCAGATGACACCACTCTTAGGGCAGAAACTGAAGAGGAGCTAAAAAGCCTCTTGATAAAAGTGAAAAAGGAGAGTGAAAAATTTGGCTTAAAGCTCAACATTCAGAAAACGAAGATCATGGCATCTGGTCCCATCACTTCATGGGAAATAGTTGGGGAAAAAGTAGAAACAGTGTCACAGTTTATTTTCTTGGGCTCCAAAATCACTGCAGATGGTGACTACAGCCATGAAATTAAAAGATGCTTACTCCTTGGAATAAAAGTGACCAACCTAGATAGTATATTCAAAAGCAGAGACATTACTTTGCCGACTAAGGTCTGTCTAGTCAAGGCTATGGTTTTTTCTGTGGTCATGTATGGATGTGAGAGTTGGACTGTGAAGAAGGCTGAGTGCTGAAGAATTGATGCTTTTGAAGTGTGGTGTTGCAGAAGACTCTTGAGAGTCCCTTGGACTGCAAGGAGTTCCAACCAGTCCATTCTGAAGGAGATCAACCCTGGGATTTCTTTGGAAGGAATGATGCTGAAGCTGAAGCCCCAGTACTTTGGCCACCTCATGCGAAGAGTTGACTCATTGGAAAAGGCCCTGATGCTGGGAGGGATTGGGGACAGGAGGAGAAGGGGATGACCAAGGATGAGATGGCTGGATGGCATCACGGACTCAGTGGACGTGAGTCTGAGTGAACTCCAGGAGTGGGTGATGGACAGGGCGGCCTGGTGTGCTGCAATTCATGGGGTCACAGAGAGTTGGACATGACTGCGCAACTGAGCTGAACTGAACTGAGAGGAAAATTCCCTGCAAGACCTGTTGAGGGCAGCAGAGAGGGTTTTTAACAAGAGGGACACTCCAGAGGAAAGGGAAGAAAGTGTTAGACGGGAAGAAAGAGGGTTCAGGGCCGAGGAAAACCACAGGAATCAGAAAAAAATTTAGCTCGGATATTCTTCACATTGGTGGAACAGGGAGTTAGTTCTCAGAGAACAAGGGAAGTCAGGTTGAAAGATGAAGGAAAGCCAGCCAGGCAGGGACTTAAGAAAGACCAATGTGAATATTGCAAGGAAATTGAACACTGGAAGAGCAAATGCCCCAAAATAAACCTAGGGGAATTACCCACCAGGAAAGAAGCACCCCATCTCAGGGGCTCACGTTTTATATGCAGCAGAAGATAGCGATTAGGGGGGTCAGGGCCTGACACACTTCCTTGAGTCCTGGGTAACTATACCCTTGAGGGGGGTGGGGAAACCGGTTGGCTTTATGGTAGATATGGGAGCTCAGTACTCAGTCCTTAACTGGAAGGACAGACCAATGTCCAAAAAGACCAGCTGGGTGCAAGGGGCCACCGGCACTAAATGATATGGATGGACTACTAAACATCAAGTGGACTTGGGGGTTCAACGAGTTCCCACTCATTTCTCATAATACCAGAATGCCCGGCTCCCTTGCTGGGAAGGGATTTATTATCTAAAGTCAATGCTCAAATTCACTTTGACAACGGAGGGATATCAGTTATGGATTGGACCAGACATCCCATGCAAGTTTTGTCCCTGGTACTAAGGGACAAATATAGACTGTATCAACCAAGGCCTCCCGTGGCTATTGACCCTAATGTACAAACTTGGGTCCAAAAATACCCTCTCGCTTGGGCAGAAACAGCGGGGGTAGGGCTAGCCAGAGACCCCCCCATCATTGTTGAACTGAAAACAGATGCCACCCCAAATGGGTTAAAGAGTATCCCTTGACTCTGGAAGCCTGGCAAGGAATTGCACCACATATACAACGGCTCATGGAGGCAGGAATTCTCAGAAGGCATTGATCTCCATGGAACACTCCCCTGTTCCCCATGGAAAAGCCCGGGGGTATGGACTTCAGACCGGTTCAGGACCTTTGTGAAGTCAACAAACGGGTGAGTGATATTCATCCAACCATCCCTAACCCGTCCCGCGCTCCTGAGTGGCCTGCCACCAGACTATGTCTGGTATACTGTCCTGGACTTGAAGGATGCATTTTTGAGTTTGCCACTGGCCCCTCCAAACCAAGAGGTCTTCGCTTTCGAGTGGGCTGAGGAGGGCAACCAGACTTCAGGAAAGCTAACTTGGACTCGATTCCCACAGGGCTTCTAAAACTCACCAACGCTATTTAACGAGGCCCTAGGTGAAGATCTCTGTGAGTACCGGGCTAACCACCCCAACATTGTCTTGTTGCAATACGTGGATGATCTTATGCTAGCCGCAACTAGCAGGGAGGCATGCCTAGAAGCGACAGACAACCTCCTCCAAACTTTGGGGACATCGGGATATCGGGCTAGTGCAAAGAAAGTCCAAATTGCCAAACAGGAGGTCACTTACTTGGGATATAAGATAAAGCAAGGGCGGAGATGGCTGACACAGGCCATGAAAGAGACTATTTTGCAGATCCCTGAGCCGCAGCTCCTAGTCAAGTGAGAGAATTTCTTGGGACTGTTGGGTATTGCAGGCTATGGATCCTGGGGTTTGCAGAAAGGGCCCGGCCATTATATGAAGGAAGTAGGGAAAGTAAAAACTGAATGTGGACTAAGCCAATGAGACAGGCCTTTCAAGAACTCCAGCAGGCTCTGCTGGAAGCCCCAGCCCTTGCTCTCCCTAACCTGTCTAAGCCCTTCCAACTGTGTGTTGATGGAAAGCAGGTAATAGGAAACGGAGTCTTAACGCAGCAATGGGGGTCCTGGAGGCGACCTGTAGCCTGCCTCTCCAAAAGGCTGGACTCGGTGGCCACAGGATAGCCACCCTGCCTCCAAATCATCGCCGCTACTGCCCTCCTGGTCCATGATGCCAACAAACTAACTTATGGAGAGCCCCTCCTGTTCTACACTCCTCATGCCATCGAAGGGATTCTCAAGCAGCCACCGGGTAAGTGGATCTCTAATGCCCACTCGACCCATTACCAGGCTTTGCTGCTGGACGCCCCTCGGATACACTTCAGACTCCCTGCTTCCTGAACCTGGCCACTCTCCTGCCCGACCTGGAGAAGCATGGCCCCTCCACGATTGTGATGAGATACTGGCTAATGTAGCAGCCATACGGAAAGACCTAAAAGACGTGACCTTAAATGACAGTGAACTGGTGTGGTTCACAGATGGAAGCAGTTTTGTGAAAGATGGACAGAGGAGGGCAGGAGCAGCAATCGTTGATGACTCTGGGAGGATCATCTGGGCTGAGCCTCTAACCCGTGGAACATCTGCCCAAAAAGCAGAATTAATAGCCTTAATACTGGCTCTAGAAAGGGCAGAAGGGAAGAGGATCACCATTTACACAGACAGCTGGTATGCATTTGGCACTGTGCACATCCAGGACCCAATGTATAAAGAGCGGGGTTTTTTGACAGCATAGGGAAAGGAAGTTAAGAACCTACCTGAGATCCACAGACTCTTGGCAGCAGTCCAGTGGCCCCGGGCTGTATCCACAGTACTGTCCCAGGACACCAAAGAGGAGAAGATACCAAAGCCAAAGACAACCGTGCTGCTGATATGGTGGCTCGCAAGGCAGCTATTGGAGAATGCAAAGCCCCTATAGTTACTGTGGGGTTACCACCCCCAGGAATGGTAACCTTGCCCCTGATCCCCAAGTATTACTCTTCCAATCTAATTTGGGTTCAAGAAAATCCCAACTGTCTGGAGGACACAGACGGATGGTATTGGGACCAAAATGGTTACTTGTTACTCCCGGCTAACTTGGGTAGACACCTTTGCATGCACCTACCTCTGACCACCCATTTGGGAGGAAAAAAAGACTATAGCACTCCTACAGAGAGCATGTTTGTGGTATCCCCAACAAAAGGCGACTATACAAGACATAGTCCAGGCCTGCAAGGCATGCCAGATGATGAAGCTGGGAAAAGGACAGCATACGGGGATAAGGTACCGAGGAGAGAGGCCAGGGCAACATTGGGAGATAGATTTTACAGAGGTAAGACCAGGCAAGTATGGGTACCGTTACCTGTTAGTGCCGGTTGATACTTTCTCTGGGTGGGTAGAAGCATACCCCACTAAGAGGGAAACAACAACAACGGTAGCTAAAAAGCTCCTAGAAGAGATAATGCCTAGATTTGGGCTGCCAGTACCTATTAGCTCTGATAACGGACCTGCCTTTGTGAACCAAATTGTTCAGGGACTGGCCTTAGTTCTGGGGACCAAATGGAAGCTACACTATGAATACAATCTCCAGAGCTCAGGGCAGGTAGAAAGAATGAATCGGACCCTAAAAGAAACATTAGCAAAGCTGAAATAGAGGCTGGCAGGGACTGGGTGACTCTCCTTCCCTTTGCTGTGTTCTGTACACATAATACCGCCTATGATTTAAAACTGAAACCCTTTAAAATTGCTTATGGGGGTCCCCCTCCAGTATGTCCTATCCTTGAGGGAAAAATCCAGCCACCTCCTATCTTGCAGCAGTTCCAAGATGCTTTAATGGCTTTAAGCAAGGTGCACACGCTATCTGGACTCTGATCCGAGAAATCCATGAGGGCCAGAACAAGAGGACAATCCTGTCACATGACATTGGGCCTGGGGATTGGGTTTGGGTTAAAGGACATCAATCCAAGTCATTAGAACCTAGATGGAAGGGCTCTTATGTTGTTCTTCTCACTACCCCTACTGCTCTAAAGGTCGACGGCATTGGACCTTGGGTACACTGCAACCATGTGCACCGTGCCACTCCGGAGGGACAAGAAAAGGCAAAAATAGAATGGAGAGTGGCACCACATCCTTCCAATCCTCTAAAAATGAAGCTCATTCTTCGACAACATCCAGACAAGCCACTCTGACCTTCTTGTTGGTGATCATCCTCCTTGACCCTGGAGCCACCAAGGGGAATCCACAGAAGCCAGCCAATATCACCTGAAAACTTCAAAACAAACTGACAGCAGAGGTACTCAACTCAACCGCAGAAGTACATCCTTCAAACACCTGGTTGCCAAATCTGTATTTTGACCTGAAACCAGTGGTGGGTGTACCTTGGACAAGGGGTTAACTCCGGATACAAGGGTTCTGGGCATGCCTGGGCCACCAGAGGAGTAACTGGAAAACTTGTGGGGATATACAAGACTATTTTTGTAAATAGTGGGGTTGTGTCACCTCTAATGATGAGCCTCGGCGTTGGGAGGTAGGTAATTGAGACCTCCTAAACTTTTCATTTGCGAAGCCCACATCCAGAGAGCTTGGAGACCCAGGATATGAATGTGAAAAAAGATTGTAACTATGCACAAATTAGAATAAGCTTCAATCGGAGGGCTGCAGAAAAAGAGAGATCTTGGGTTTCCAGCCTGTCCTGGGGAACACAAGCAAAAGCAGCTGGGACTCATTACTATGGAGGAATCATAATCATCAGCCAGATCATAGAGCGAATACAGGTACACAGTATATGTCCCAACCCGGTTGAAAAGATTGGTCTGACACCGAGTCTTGCTACACTAGATTCTACATCCTCCACTGCCCCATTCCACAGGGCCCCATCCCAACCTCGGGGAATCAGACCCATTATGGAAGTTGGTTAAGGCAGCATATACAACCCTAAACCAAACCAACCCAGAAGCGTCTACATCCTGTTGGCTCTGCTATAACCTATATCTTCCCTATTATGAAGCAATAGGCTTCAACGCTTGTTACAACCTGACCACCAACATGGGTCCACCTCAATGCCTCTGGGGAGACTGAAAGGTAGGCCTCACAATGAGAGAAGTTTGGGGAAAGGGACTTCGTATAGGCAGGGTTCCACCTGAAAAATTCCCCCTGTGAGCCCGAACAGCCGAGCTCCCAGAGTCAGATAAAACAAAATGGGTCATACCTGAGACAGGAGGGTGGTGAGTCTGGTCTCGTACCGGTCTGACTCCATGTCTATATTGCCTGGGTTTTTAATCAAAATGGGGAATTTTGCATACCGGTGGCTGTCATGCCCAAAATCTCATACCACAGTGAGGAAATTATGTATGACTATTGGGCTGGGAAAGTTGGCAGGAAACATAGTTAAAAGAGAGCCCATAACAGTCATCACTCTAGAAACCTTGTTCAGCAACCTTGCCGGGGCAGGGACTAGAATAGCAGCCTTGTCTCTTCAAGGCCAATGATTTACTTCACTATGGGCAGCTATAGATGAAGACATCACTCCCCTAGAAGAGTCAATTAGTCACCTAGAAAAGTCACTGACTCCCTGTCTGAAGTAGTCTTGCAAAACCAAAGAGGGCTAGATTTGATTTTCCTGCAGCAAGGGGGGCTCTGCACAGCTCTGGGAGAAGAATGTTGCTTTTACACAGACCATACTGGGGTAGTAAGAGAATCTATTGCCAAGGTGAGAGGGGACTAGCCAAACGGAAAAAAGAGCAAGAAGCTCAACAGGGATGGTTTGAATCCTGGTTCCAGCAATCTCCATGGTTAACAACACGAATTTCCACCCTTGTGGGACCTCTTATGGTACTTTTACTAATACTCACTTTTGGCCCATGCATCTTAAAGAGACATGTGACTTTTATAAAAGAACGTATTAATACAGTCCAGCTATTTGTGCTTAGGCAGCAATATCAGGCTGTGCTCCAAAACAAAGAGGAAGATTCCTCTATGTGATCTAGAGACAGGGAGGAATGTTAGGTCCAAACTCCAGCCATGACAGGCTCAGCAAGCTCCACTAGTTCTTGCAAAACCAAAGAGGGCTAGATTTGATTTTCCTGCAGCAAGGGGGGCTCTGCACAGCTCTGGGAGAAGAATGTTGTTTTTACGCAGACCATACCAGGGTAGTAAGAGAATCTATGGCCAAGGTGAGGGAGGGATTAGCCCAACGGAAAAAAGAGCAAGAAGCTCAACAGAGATGGTTTGAATCCTGGTTCCAACAATCTCCATGGTTGACAACACCAATTTCCACCCTTGTGGGACCTCTTATGGTACTTTTACTAATACTCACTTTTGGCCCATGCATCTTAAAGAGACTTGTGACTTTTATAAAAGAACGTATTAATACAGGCCAGCTATTTGTGCTTAGGCAGCAATATCAGGCTGTGCCCCAAAACAAAGAGGAATATTCCTCTATGTGATCTAGAGACAGGGAGGAATGGTAGGTCCAAACTCCAGCCATGACAGGCTCAGTGAGATACACTAGGCATAAAAATAAAACCTGAGTCATGCTTCTGGGAATTACAACCCCGAACTAATCAGGAGAGTCCTCATCCGTGCCAAACTTGATTCAATCTGGATGAGATGTGAGGTTCAAAATTCACACACACGTACCGCTCAGCCAAACAGGTAATGTCAGCTACCCTGTTGCTGAGACAAAGAATTGCCTGTATATAAGCAGCTGTGACCTAGAGCTTAGGGATCTTGTTGGATTTCACTGCGCTGGTTGAGACCTGAGCCCTATCTCAAGCTAGCAATTAAACTCCTTTTATGCTTTTGCATTGCCATGGACATTTTATTCTCTCAGTTTTGGGGACTCAGACTCTGGACATAACAGTGTTTCATCAGAGGCCTGAGCTGACTCTCTAAGTCCTGATCAATTCTAGAGTCCCTGAATGTTACTAGATCCTTTGACATATGTGTGGAGGTCATTAAGATATCTTTGCAGTCCTTTGAAGTAGATTTCTACTCTTGAGTTACTATGTGACCATGATTTATGTTAGTATTTATATCCCAAATTGTGCCTTTTTCTATGTGTTTTTATTAGGTATGGCTGAAAGTAAAATGAAAGTGTGAGTTGTTCAGTCATGTCTGACTCTTTGTGAACCTGTATGAGGCACACCAGGCTCCTCTGTTCATGGGATTTTCCAGGCAATAAGTTCTCTGTATAGAAGGATTTCCCACTGGAGTGGGTTGCCATTTCCTCCTCCAGGGGATCTTGACAACTTAGGGACTGAACCTTCAGGTATCCTGCATTACACTTGGATTCTTGACCATCTGCCACCAGGGATCAGAGTTAGGTGAGTTTTCAGTTCAGTTCAGCTCACTCAGACGTGTCCTACACTCTCTGATCCCGTGAATTGCAGCATGCCAGGCCTCTCTGTCCATACCGAGCTGCAAACAAGCTGGACACAAGTGCACAGCAGACAGTCAGCACAGCCCACCCCACACTCTCAGTTTACGTGGTACTAAAAACAGGTTACTTGCCCACAGCCAGTGAGCAAGGAAAGGGAGACCTGCGCCAACAGGAACACCTAGTATGGCAGTGGGAAGGGGCTGAACTCTCCACCCTGACTTCTAGACCTCATCAAGTAACCAATGAAATGGAATTGAAAGGCGTTAGCTCCAGTGACACGCTCCTTAGAATGCTGGGCCCTCTGGCAGCTGGTGGCTCAGCAGTGAAATACATCCCAGCCAAAGAGAATGGGTCCAGGCAAGCCGTTTGCCTGACGAACAGTGCAGCAGTGCCTGACCAGCGACTGGGAGAGCCAGGCCACCAGACGCTGCAATCATCCTCAAGCTTGAAATTGCCTATGGGCAGCCGGCAATTCCATGTGCTCATGTATCCACACAGGTGAGACAGTGTTCCTGGGTACCTCAGGGACAGAGGTGCTCACCTCGGACATGA
>SJXQ01008384.1:255988-289151 GCA_006408695.1 Aepyceros melampus | reverse complement strand
TGATATTGGAGAAGACTCTCGAGAGTCCCTTGGACTGCAAGGAGATCCAACCAGTCCATCCTAAAGGAGATCAGTCCTGGGTGTTCATTGGAAGGACTGATGTTGAAGCTGAAACTCCAATACTTTGGCCACCTGATGCAAAGAGCTGACTCATTGGAAAAGACCCTGATGCTGGGAAAGATTGAGGGCAGGAGGAGAAGGGGACAAAAGAGGATGAGATGGTTGGATGGCATCACCGACTTGATGGACATGGGTTTGGGTGGACTCCAGGAGTTGGTGATGGACAGGGAGGCCTGGTTGTGCTGCAATTCATGGGGTCGCAAAGAGTCGGACACAACGGAGTGACTGAACTGAACTGAGTGAATACATGAAAAGACTGTATTAGGAAAATAAGAAATGAATATGAAAGGATAGAGAGGTATAAAAATGTATATTCTGAAAATCACATATTCAAGTAGACAACAGATAAAAGAAAGTTCTCTTTAAAAAAATTAAAATATGCAGAAAAACACGTGGGAAGAAAAATTCCCATCTTGGGGTACATTACAATCTTTATTGCCACCAAAGGCTTTCTAGGGGGGAGGGACTTCCCTGGTGGCTGAGAGGTTAAAGCGTCTGCCTGCAATGAGGGAGATCTGGGTTCGATCCCTGGAACGAGAAGAACCCCTGGAGAAGGAAAGGGCAACCCACTCCAGTATTCTTGCCTGGAGAATCCCATGGACGGAGGAGCCTGGTAGGCTACAGTCCACGGGGTCGCAAAGAGTCGGACACAACTGAGCGACTTCACTCCCTAAAGACTTTTTTAAATGTTATTTTTTCATAACTATAAACATAATCAGGGACCTTGCTTCCTAATGTTTGCCACAATACTTAAAATTAACTTGATGATCTAACTAGTCCTCATAACAGAGACTTCATATTATTGTTGGTAAAAAATGATAATTTTAGACAATCTTATGAATTAAAGTCATGAGCCATGCTATATTTTAGTGTTAGCAAGATCCAAATCTCACATCTATACATCACTACTGGAAAACCATAGCTTGACTAGACAGACCTTTGTTGCAATGCAGTGTCTCTGCTTTTTAAGATGCTATCTAAGCTGGTCATAGCTTTTCTTCTAAGGAGCAAGCATCTTTAAATTTCATGGCTGCAGTCACCATCTATAGTGATTTTGGAGCCCACAAAAATAAAATCTCTCACTGCTTGCACTGTTTCCCCATCTATCTGCCATGAAGTGATGGGACCAGATGCCATGATCTTAGTTTTTTGAATATTGAGTTTTAAGCCAACTTTTTCACTCTTGTCTTTCACTTTTGTCAAGAGGCTCTTTAGTTCCTTTTCACTTTCTGCCATAAGGATAGTGTCATCTGTGTATCTGAGGTTATTGATATTTCTCCTGGCAAACTTGATTCCAGCTTGTGCTTCATCCAGTCTGGCATTTCACTTGTACTCCACATAAAAGTTAAATAAGCAGGGTGGCAATATACAGCCTTGATGTACTCCTTTCCCAATTTGGAACCAGCTTGTTGTTCCATATCCAGTTCTTGTTGCTTCTTGACCTGCTGTATCAGGAGTCAGATCAGGTAGCCTGGTATTCTCATCGCTTTGAGAATTTTCCACAGGTGGTTGTGATCCACACAGTCAAAGGCTTTGGTATAGTCAATAAAGCAGAAGTAGATGTTTTTCTGAAACTCTCTTGCTTTTTCAATGATCCAACGGATGTTGGCAATTTAGTCTCTGGTTCCTCTGCCTTTTCTAAATTCAGCTTAAACTGGAAGTTCATGGTTCACATACTGTTGAAGCCTGGCTTGGAGAATTTTGAGATTTACTTTACTAGCATGTGAGATGAATGCAATTGTGTGGTAGTTTGAGCATTCTTTGGCCTTGCCTTTCTTTGGGATTGTAATGAAAACTGACCTTTTCCAGTCCTGTGACCAGTGCTGAGTTTTCCAAATTTGCTGGCATATTGAGTACAGCACTTTCATAGCATCATCTTTTAGGATTTTAAGTAGCTCAACTGGAATTCCATCATCTCCACTAGCTTTGTTCGTAGTGATGCTTCCTAAGGACCACTTGACTTTGCATTCCAGGATGTCTGGCTCTAGGTGAGTGATCACACCCTTATGGTTATCTGGGTCATAAAGATGTTTTTTATATAGTTCTTCTGTGTATTCTTGCCACCTTTTTAATATCTTCTGCTTCTGTTTGGTCCATACCACTTCTGTCCTTTATTGTGCCCATCTTTGCATGAAATGTTAATAAATAATACATTCATACATTTTAAAATTAATTATTTAAAAATAATCTGTACAGTGAGATCTCCTTCCCATCTTAATTCTCCTGTGTCCATTTCTCCTACATCTCAAAGCAGAAAATTAATATTAATTTCTGTTGTATCCTTCAAAAATTGCATGCATTTCCAAAAAAAAATGAAAATAAGTTCTTGATTATATTTCTTTAGATATAATTTATAAGCATGAAAATGCACAGGTAAGTGTTGGACTTGAATATTTGTGTCAAATGTTAGCACTCAAGGAGCCACTATTCCAAACAAGATATAGAATGCTTTCTTCATTCATTCCAGAAACTCTCTTTGTGATCTTTGTCATTCTTTTCTACAAATACTACTGTAGTTAGCAACCACTTTCTAATTTCTAACATCATAAACTAGTTTTGCTTTACCTTAGGTTTTATCAAAATGGAATCACATGACATGTATTCTTTTTTATCTGGCTTTTAACTCAGCATTAAGACTTTAATGTTCATGCATGTTGCATTATCTGCAGCTGTTCCTTTTAATTACCAAATAATGTTCCATTGTGTGTATAGAATCCAAAGATTTTATTACTTTTCTTCATTTATGGGCATTTTCATGAACATTATAATGTAAATCATTTTGTCCACAAGTTTCCATTTCTCTTGGCTAACCACTTACACGAGTAGGATCTCCGGATCCTAAGATAGATGTGAACTAGCAACATATGAGAGAGTTCAAGTTCCTTCATCAGTTGACCAATGTTTGCTGTAGTGTGTTAATCGTGCCTTTTTATTTTTTGTATTTCTGATGCTTGGACACCTTGGGCCCTGCCAACCCCAGAGAGTCTGCACCTCCCAGAGTTCTCCCATTCCTACAAATAATGGATGACTTACCTGCAAAGCCACCTTTCATATGCAAATAAACCAATTTGGAACCCAGTATTTCAGTTGCTTCCTTGTCAGGCTCTCACAGTTCTGATCCTCTGGGCAACCTAGTCACTTACAGGAAAGTGTCTGGTGTCTAGGATGTTATATATACCTGGGGGCACTTGATAAACTACATTTTTGTTGCCTTCTGAGTTTTACTGAGGCAAATTTATGCCTTTTCTGCAGAGTGGTGAGATGTGCTCTGTCTGAACACATGGTCACGTCTTGAGCCATTTCCCAGATGACTAATGGTGTGCATCTTCCCACAAACATAACGATCATTTGTATATTTCTTTTCTGAAGTGTCTGTTCCAATCTTTTTGGAGTGAGGGGTTGTGCTTAGCGGCTTGCAGGATCTTAGTGCCCCAACCAGGGATCCAACCAGGGCCCCCTTCAGTAGGAGTCCTAACCACTGGACTACCAGAGAAATCCCCCTTTAAATCTTTTTACTTGTTTTTCATGAGGAAAGTGATTAGGAGTGATTAGGAAATCCCAAATTTACTTCCCAGTGTATAATTTGCTTATTAATTTCATAATGGTATATTTTGATGAACAGTAATTTTTTATTTCTTAAGGTTTAATTTATCAATTTTATGATTACAGCTTCTTTTGTGCTCTTTAAGAAATCATTGCTTATCCCAAATATGAAAAAAAAAAAACACTCTTCTATGTTTTCTCCTAGGAGCTTTATAGTTCTAACTGCTACATTATCTATGATCCAACTCTAAATTAATTTTGTGTGTGCAGTGAGCTTGATGTCCAAGCTCATTGTTTTCCATACATGTATTCAGTTGCCCTAGTGTTATTTGTTTGAAACTTTCCTTTCTTGATGAATTGTATATGTATCTTTGACAAAAATCAGTTTACAATTCGTGTGAGTCTGCTTCTGCCTACTCTATTTGGGGCCATCAGTCTGTCTTCACATCAATACCATACTCTCTTGGCTAGTATAGCTTTTTAATGAGCCGATCATGCTTATGTAATGAAGCTTCCGTGAAAACCCAGAAGGATAGATCTTTGGTCCTTTTTGGAGAATTTCCATATCCCAGAAACAGACTACCTCCACACGCTCCTGTACCAGGCTCCAAGCTCCTTTGTTAAGAACTTTACCCCATATATCTCTTCATCTGGCTGTTGATGCATATCCTTTGAAATCCTTTGTAACAAGTTGCTAATGGTGAGTAAATAGGTTTCCCCAAGTTCTGTGAGCTATTCTAACAAATTGAACCCAAGAAAGGGATTGTGGGAACCTCTGATTTATAGCCAATCAGGCAGAAGCACAGATGACAACCTGGGCTTGCACCTGGCATCTCAAGTGGAGGTTGTTCCTGTGGAGCTGAGCAGTTGACCTATGGAATCAGATTCTGTTTCCAAGGAGATAGTGTCAGATTTGAGCTGAAATCTTGGACACCCTCCTGCAGTCCAGGAATTGCTTATTAGTGTGCGAAAGCTTCCACACAAATGTGGGGGCTGGGAACCCCACTGTGACATCATAGGTAAAGTTTCCCAAAGCAAAGAACAGACGTTAAGTATCATTATTCCTTCCTATGTGCCTGAGGTGCACTGGATCTGGCATAGATTACCTCCTCAATAAATAGAATCCAGATAAAGAGTAACCCTGGGATTATTTTAATCATTTATTTACACATTTATACATTCATTCCTGATACTGACAAGAACCTACTTCCCTCAAAATCTAATCATAGTATGTTATCAAAAACATATGACTAAAGCTCAAAGCTCCCAAAGTGCTCTTGCCCTTGGATGAAATGATCCTCTAGTTTTGAAATTGAAAATTTCATTTAAATTTTTAAAATTGCATAAATGCAAACATTACCATCTTTTACATTCTGAAGCATGGTCAGTAATTGGGTTCTGAGTATTAGGGAATTAATCGATCACTAACAAATAATTCACTAAAGAATTCTCACTAGAGAGTTAAAGAAAATTACAGAAATTATAGGTCTCTTCCATTTACATCTTAAAAAGAAACACAAAATTTGATTTAGTAGTAAAGAACTCTTAATTATAGTGCTAACAAAAGCAACACACTACTAATTTAACTTTAACATAAATGGCAGAATAAGCAAATACAGAAGACATAAAGACTGACAAAAGAGGTGATCTTTAAAAAAAAATCACACAGCTGGTTGTCTATCAATTCCAGTCAACCTAGAATCCCTTTCCTCCAAGTCTGTTTTCACCTTGGAGGGTGTAAGGAAACTGACTTTAAAAACTACTAGCTGACTAGCAACTTCCTCTGAGAGAGGAGTCTCACATAGTAATCAAACTACACTCAGCTATGAATTTATAAAATTTATTTCCAACATGTGACAAAATCTTGACTCCTGTCACCAATACTGTTGAGTGATTACCACCTGGAATGAGTTGAAATGGCTTATATGAATAAACCCTCACTTTCCATTCTGGAAAGAGGAAGAAGATAAAGGAGTAAATAATCTATTTTTCCAGTCCCAGGAAGACGGCTTACCAAACATCATCCCCCTGGACTAAGACTGAAACATGATAATGATATTTAATTAGGCCACTTGGAGAAGAAAACGGCACCCCACTCCAGTATTCTTGCTTGGGAAATCCCATGGACAGTCCCTGGGGTCACAGAAGAGCGGGACATGACTTAGCAACTAAATAAAAACAGTCTCTTGAAAAACTACTCATATTCATATACTAGCCACTACTTCTTCGTATTCATAGTGGACACATCTCCCAGGTCTTATTAGTTTTATTATTTCTCAACATACATTCTCCTCAGAGCCAAACCTCTCCAGAAAACCCTCAATAAACAATTAGTGAAAATGTGTGTTTTAGCAGATCATTATTATATCTTAAATTCTGATAGTTATCTGCCAGAAATTTCAGGAAAAATGTAAGTAAATTTATTTCCACCATAATTTATTTATTTTTTCACCCATTAGAGGGAAAACCTAGTGGGATTTAAGACCTCAGAAAAAAGGAGGTAGCGAAAGCAGCAATACTACTGCAAATACTTCCTTCTTTAGGACAAAAACCCTCAGAAGGACTATAGAAAATGCCATTAATCTTTCACTTCTCTTTACATAAAATGTATCAGTTGACCAGCTTCCTCATGGCCATTTTTACTTCCTTGTTTCGCAGTGTGTAGATGATGGGATTAAGTAGAGGGAATATCACAGTGTGGAACACAGACACCACTTTATCTAGGGAAAAAGAGTCAAATGGGCGAGCATAAATGTAGATGGATGGCCCAAACATGAGTACCACAATAGTGATGTGGGAGTAGCAGGTGGACATGGCCCGACTGGCACTCTCACCTGAACCTGAGTGTTTCTTGAGCATCACCAAGAGGAAGGCATAGGACATGAGAAGAGCAATGAAACACACCACAGAGATCAGACCACTGCTAAAGATCATCACTAACTCCTCCGGGAAGGTGTTGGCACAGGCAATCCGGACAACCTGTGTGATGTCACAGAAGTAACTGTCTAACTCATTAGGCCCACAGAAGGGAAGTCGAACAATGAGAGCTACCTGTATTGTAGAGTGAATGAAGCCCCCCAACCAGGAGAAAGCCACCAAGATACAGCAGAGACGTCGACTCATGACGGTAGCATAGTGGAGGGGGCGGCAGATAGCAGCATAGCGGTCAAAGGCCATCACCGTGAGCAGGAACATCTCCGAGGCCCCAACAAAGTGCAAGAAGAAGAGCTGAGCAATGCACCACCAAAGGAAATGACCTTCCTGTCCACAAAGAAGTCTACAAGCATTTTAGGGGCTGTGATGGAAGAGTACCAAATGTCAAGGAAGGCCAGATTAGCCAACAGAAAATACATGGGTGAAGTCAGATGTGGGTCAAGCCTGATAGTACAAATAATAAGAATATTTACTGGAATAATGAACAAGTAGAAGGACAGAAATATAACAAATAGTACTAGTTGCACTTCCCGAGCCTGGGATAGGCCAGTGAGAACAAATTCTGTCACCCTGGTGTAATTTGCAGTTTCCATTTCTTCACTTTTTTCCATAATATGGCTATGAAAAATAAAGAAATTGTTATTACTCCAAATAGCATTTAACCTGAGTTACATCAACACTTTAAAAATCATCAAATCTGGTCTGTCATTAAGAAATTGTACTAGCATAAGTTTGATTGCCTGATTTTATATTGTATAAACCAAGATAAGGAAAGAGTGATGATCTGAAAATTGGAAACATTGAAACCATACGAAATATATCATATATCTGACACCAAAATATCAACTTCTTAGTGTTATTTCTATTTTTTATGAAACTCAGAAATGCACTAATCCTTCCCCTAAACATCTACTATAGTAAGCAATATGTGCAGCTACTTCCAAGTTTAGCCAAATTTTAGCCTGGTAATAAAAGATGCGACCTGTTCTTTCTAGATTTTTGTGGTTGTTGTTGCTGTTAATGATGATGTGAAATCTGATCGATTTGGAAACTTGGGCATGTAGTCTAATATTGGGTGTGCTGATCTGATGATATTTTAGTTATAAACCACCAAAGAGATGCCAGGGCTTCAAGTTTAGTGAATGGATATCTTTTTCCTTTAACCAAAACTTAGAGAACTTAACCCTTGGTTATATGTAAACAGCCACAGAATACAAAAATGCAGGGCCTTATGTGAAAATTCTTTATGTGGATTACTCCATTGGCCATGCATTTTACCCCATTTCAGGTAGTTAAGAAGAAAATGTCGTAATTAGCAAATGGATATGCTGCCACCCAAGCTGACCCATTCTGTCATTTCAAGCTGGCAGTGGGAATAAGATTATTGATAAAATTTTTCTCAAGGCCTAATGTTGAACCTGTTTCTATTAGATCTAACAAAACCACCAAATAAAACTAAGACAATCGTTTACTTTACCAAATATGCTTCCTCTTTTAAGTAATGTAAAAACTGCCACACCAAAGTAACAATTTCTTGTGAACAACAAGAAAGGCTAAAGAGTTGCTTCTGTTCTACTGATGTGCTGTTTTACAGCATTGCCTTTCCTCAGGAAGTACATATGTACAAAGGTTAGGGTTCTAGAAAAACAAATAGGTACCACAGTGTCTGTGCACTAAAGCTTGTGTATAATATTAACCAAAGAAATTCAGTGTTTCCACCGTAGAACCTACAGCCTCAACTCGTGCATAATTTTAACAAACACAGACTTCCAAATGTGTTATAAAAGCATTTTATTCTAGTGAAGCGATGGTTCATTACAAGTGAACACCTCTCCCCCCACATTCCCTCAAAAACAGTGTTTGCAAGGAATTTGACACGAGAGGCAGAAAAACAAAAACACCAAGGAAGGTCAGTGGAATTATTTAGTATTTAACAAAGGGAAAACATTCTGACATTCATGAATAGCCCAGTATGGATCCTAAGTAAGATAGGAATATTTAAAATTCCGTTTAGAAATATTTTAATTAAAAGATAGATGATACTGCCAGTTTTCAATCCTCAACTTTCTTAAAAGAATGGTTATTCAGAATGACATATTTCCTAGGATTTTTGAGAGCCACAGTGTTACTGTACTTACTTGGAGAAGGTGCCCCATAGACTCCATACAGAAAAAATAAATAATTGTAAATCCACAGCATACTATTCATCTATACTCACTGATAAGTCAGCTCTGAGTTTCCAGCAATCAAAAGTGTCTCTATCAAAAGCATCCAGAACCTTATGATTATTTAGTTTACTTGGATATTTTGCTATTATGGTATGCCATTTTCAAACATGTGGAATGATTGTTGCTCTTAGTAAAATAACTGCCCTCTTGTTACTAAAAGTAAATGAATATTTCAATGCAGTAAATACTATTACAAGACACGAAGTATTTTTAATTTTCAAGGGGACACTGATATGATAATTCTGATTACTGTCACACAGGTCACGCTTTCCTCCTCTGTCATACTCTGTACCTATCCCATCAAAAAGAAGAGAAAATACCACTAATCTAGAAAGAATCTGGGTGAATGTGTGTTGATGTACTGGAAAGCCAAACATACTTCAGGTGTTATGAAATAGAAAGGATTATTTCACCAGAAAAAAAAAAAAAGTGTTAAAGAGATTTATTTTTGTACCTTAATGTCTGATACATGACATAAAATTAGAAACTAATAATATACACCTCATGAAGATAACTTACTTGACTTATTCCTTGGGGAAAAAAAATAACAAAGCATTTATCCTTCCTCCCTCCTTGGTGAATGCCTATCTCCTCCGCTACTTACAATCTGCAAGTTACCAAACTCCTTACTCCCCAAGCCAGTACTCAGCTACTACTCATAAAACACATACACACACGCAGCACTCTATCAAGGACAAACCAACATATATATACCCTACATGAACATGGCCATGGCCTAAACATTATAAAACCCACAACAATGCGGACCCTGGTCTGTATTTGTGATTTGTGCTGTACGCTCAGTCTACTGTTCTGTCCAACTTTGTGACACTATGGACTGTACCTGCCAAGCTCCTCTGTCCATGGGATTCTCCAGGCAAGAATACTGGAGTGGGTTGCTGTGTCCTCCTCCAGGGGATCGTCCCAGCTCAGGGATCAAACCCATGTATCCTGCGTCTCCTGCATTACAAGTAGATTCTTTACCTCCTGAGCCATCAGGGAAGCCCGCATTTGTGATTTAATGTATACCAAAGCAAAACTTCACACATGACATTGAAAGCTCTGTCTCAAAATGTGTAACTTCTCTGTCATTTCTATAAAGTGTTCACTTGTTTACTCAACAAATATTTAGGGAATATTGACTATTGTTAACACAGAAGACAACAGTGAACAAAGGAGACTTTCTGCCTCATTGAGCTTCCATTTTAGAAATATATACAGATAATGAATGAGTGAACAAACAATGAGTAAATGAAAGAAATATAAATAAGTAAAAATAAAATAAATATCACTATTGATAAAAGAAGTAAATAAAAAGGGAACTGTGGTTAAATAAATGATGGTGGCATGTGGTAATGTGTAGTGGTGACTTTCTTTAGGAAAGCATCTCTGAATTGGTGCCATTTCAAATTAAATTTGAAATTCAAGAGAAAAGTATTTTGGGATAGAGAACAACACATATAAAGAATGTGGCAAAAAAAAAAAAAACAGTTTCTATGGACTCTAGATGGANTCCCAAGGAAGCCCTGTCCATTTGCCCTCCCCACCCTGAGCAGGGAAGCAGGCTGGGACAAGCAGTTTTCCTTCAATATATTAGTCCTGACCGTCTGAGCCCTGATGACAGACAGGTAAGGTGAACTAATTTCTCCTCTGTCTAAACACACCACCTAAAGTGTTCGAGAGGTGAAATTCATGGAGGTTTCCTGTGGGTATTCAGTCATCAATAACTCCACATGCCCCTGAAGAGTGTTCGCTTAAAGCGCTTTACAGTTTGTGATTGCATCTGTATGTGGTCATTTGATTAACATCTAGTTACCATTTCTGCCAGGGTCTCCCTTACTATTATGTATCCGTGTGTCCTCCTAGTTAACATTTACCCTTCAAGGAAGATTAAACACTTACTGTGTACCAAAGGATTAGTTGGCTGAGACGCAGTTCCTAACATAAAGTTGTTGTTTAGTCACTCAGTTTGCATATTACAAGGCAGAGGCATTACTTTGCCAACAAAGGTCCATCTAGTCAAGGCTATGGTTTTTCCAGTGGTCATGTAGGATGTGAGAGTTGGACTGTGAAGAAAGCTGAGTGGTGAAGAATTGATGCTTTTGAACTGTGGTGTTGGAGAAGACTCTTGAGAGTCCCTTGGACTACAAGGAGATCCAGCCAGTCCATCCTAAAGGAAATCAGCCCTGAGTGTTCATTGGAAGGACTGATGTTGAAGCTGAAACTCCAGTACTTTGGCCACCTCATGCGAAGAACTGACTCATTGGAAAAGACCCTGATGCTGGGAAGGATTGAGGGCTGGAGGAGAAGGGGACAACAGAGGATGAGATGGTTGGATGACATCACCAACTCAGTGGACATGAGTTTGAGTAAGCTCCGGGAGTTGGTGATGGACAGGGAAGCCTGGCGTGCTGCAGTCCATGGGGTTGCAAAGAGTCGGACACGACTGAACTGAACTGAACTGTATCCAACTCTTTGCGACCCTGTGGACTATAGCCTGCCAGCCTCCTCTGTCAGTAGGATTTCCCAGACAGGAATACTGAAGTGGGTTGCCATTTCCTTCTCCCCTCCAGCTGTGGCTCCAGTATTGTCCTCTTGGTCAGCTAAGCACATTGACTCTGCCTCTATTGAAAAGAAGCTCCCTCTGGTCCCCTGGCACTAGCCTCCAAAATGCCCCTCTAGGTCTGATCCTGACACTAAAACCACGACAGCAGAGCCCAGGGAGAAAGGCACCCCCATAAGTCATCACACTAGAGATTAATAAAACACTTTGAATTTCTCTTATAAATGATAACATTGTTGATTCTTAAGTGGGAGATAAATTGGGCTTTAAGAGTCTCATTTGTCCTCTTTCATTCTGAGCTGTGATAGCCTCCCCAGTTCTTCATAATCAAAAGGCTCTGTTTCTCGCAGCAGACATAGCCTCATGGACCGACCCATCAAAGTTAAGATTTACATATTCGTTCTTGAAATTGAGGATTTTAATCTTGTTGCTCAATGACAAGAATTGTCATGAATTAATATAAAGAATTACAGACCTAACACATGATCAGACGTGATTAGCTTGAGAGAAATAAAAAGACATTGTACCATTATTATTTATGAAGTAACTTCACACTGAATTTTTTTCTTCAGCTAACTTCTACAGTCATTTCTCTAAACAGACAGACAGACACATGCACGCTAAGTCACTTCAGTCGTGTCCAACTCTTTGTGACCCTATGGACCACAGCCCCCCAGGTTTCTCTGTCCATGGGACTCTTCAGCCAAGAATACTGGAGTGCGTAGCCATTCCCTGCTCCAGGGGATCTTCCTAACCCATGGAACCCGCATCTCTTACATCTCCTGCATTGGCAGGTGAGTTCTTTACCACTAGCGCCACCTGGGAGAAGGCAATGGCACCCCACTCCAGTACTCTTGCCTGGAAAATCCTATGGACAGAGGAGCCTGGTGGGCTGCCGTCCATGGGGTCGCTAAGAGTCGGACACGACTGAGCGACTTCCCTTTCACTTTTCACTTTCCTGCATTGGAGAAGGAAATGGCAACCCACTCCAGTGTTCTTGCCTGGAGAATCCCAGGGATGGGGGAGCCTGGTGGGCTGCCGTCTATGGGGTCGCACAGAGTCGGACACAAGTGAAGTGACTCAGCAGCAGCAGCAGCGCCACCTGGGAAGACCAGAGTGAGAGATGCATGCCCTTTTCTATAGAGAGGGATACAGATCCCTTTTATTGAGATAGAATTTACATACCATACAGTTCACTCATTTAAAATATGCAATTCAACCATCACCACTATCTAATTTCAGAATGTTTCCATCACCCCCAAAGAAACCCCATCTATAAAGCAGTCACTCCCCATTCCCCCCAGCCACTGGAAACCACTCATCTACTTTTGTTCCTGTGGATTTGCTTATTCTGGAAACGTTATAGAAATGAAATCATGATGTGTGGCCTTTTTGACTAGCTTCTTTCACTTAGCATACCTTTAGGGTTCATCCCTGTTGTGCCCTATATCAGCACTTTGGTCCTTTTTAATGCTAAGTAATATTCTGTTATATGGCTAGACTAGATTTCATTTATCCATTCATAGCTGATGGACACGTGGATCGTTTTCACTTCCTATTGATTACAAGTAAGTCGCTGTGAACATTCATGTTCGAGTATTAATATCTGCATGGATATGTCTTCACTTCTCTTTAATGTACACCTAGGAGTGGAATTTCTTGGCCACATAGTGACTCTGTGTTTAACATGCTGAGGAACAGAAGGCTATTTTCCAAATCACTGCCCCATTTTAAATTCCCACCAGAAGTCTGAGAGATCTTCTTCCTCCACCTCTTTGCCCACACTTATTACCATCATCTTTTAAATTATAGCCATCCTAGTGAGTGTCAAGTGGGATTCCGTGGTTTTTATTTGCATGTTCCAAATGACTAATGACAGACTTTCCCGGCGGCTCAGCTGTAAAGAATCCACCTGCAATGCAGGAGACGTGGGTTCAATCCCTGGGTCAGGAAGATCCCCTGGAGGAGGGCATGGCAACCCACTCCAGTATTCTTGCCTGGAGAATCCCCATGGACAGAGGAGTCTGGGGGGCTACAGTCCATGGGGTCACAAAGAGTCAGACACGCCTGAAGCAACTGAGCACACACACACGCAATGACTAGTGATGTCTGTAATAATTCTGGAATATGAATTAGACCTTTTCCCTCCACACTGACATGAAAAGCTATCTTCTGAAAACATAAGCAGCCATGTAAGGCCATGGGCTCTATAACGCCCTTATAACATCAGTAGAAGTGGGGAGTGCCATCAATGATTTTGCAGAGCAGAGGGAAGATGCAATGAAGTTGTAGGTAGACAGTGTTCCTGTTCTTGGGCTTCCAGAGAGAAAGGATGAAGAATCCACCAGCCTCAACCACCGGGGGGGTGGGGTTCCATCTGAGGCTGCTCTGAGCAACATCACCTCTCTCCACCCAGTCGTGTCCTCCGTGCACAATCGAATGAGGCAAAAGTCAGACCCCAGTAAGAGGAGTGGGGATTGGAGGCAGAACAGCGTGTAGTCTTGCTAACTGGCCTCAGGGAAGACCTGGCTTGGAGTTTGGGAGAGGTTTGTACAAAACTACAGGACCTAGTTTCGATCCTGTAGACCAAAGATAGGATCATAAGAAGATAGTTCAGGGTTGTAAAATCCGAAGTGGGGGTGGACTGAACCTTTCCATCAGAAACTTCTTAAACTGGCAAACCAGCTGTCAGCAACAGCTGTGATCAAGGCCAGCATGAAACAAACTAAACGTGCACACACCCACCTCCCCACCCCTCCTCTATCTGGTGGCCACGCTGTAGGCTGGCAAGGCTCCTCTGTTCCTGAGGTTTGTGTGAATCAGCTTGTGTTACAGGAAATTGTGAGCGCCACTGGACTGGGCATCAGAAGACTTAGAAGAGACTCAAAGAACTGGACTTCCTTTAAGAAGCTCACACATCAAAAAACAAAAGGAAAGTGGGGGAGGGAGAGAGAGGGAAAGAAAAGAAAGGAAGGGAGGGAAGGAAGCATAGAGAAGGGAGGAAGAGAAGAAGGAAGAGAAAGATGCTTATGCTCACCTCTGTGATTTCATGTGGCATTTATCGGTAATCTATAACTATTTTTTTTTAATCAAAAGTCACCAGTTAGGATGTGACTCTCAATGAAATCAAATGTTAGCCCAGGTTTATGACAGAAAGGGAAATGTGGGGGCAGGAATTATTTGCATGGAGCCCACACGATCAGCAAGCTTGTGGTTGTAGATCATTGTTCAACGTGGAGCAGAAAAGATCAAGTTGCCCACGTGAATCCATCAGACCCCCATGAGGCTTCTCTCCCCTTCCGGCCGTGTGGGTCAGATGAGCCTGATCTAAACCCCCAGTATGGGGAAAGCATAGAACCTAGGACTGGCCAGTAGAGAACAACGGGGGACCTTAGCTGGAACCAGTGACAAAGAGAAGGCATCTCTTTCTACTGGACTTGAAGCAAGACACCCTTGGGGACCATTCTGTGGGAAAATCTGGCGATGAGTGTGGCCAACAGAAGGGAGTGATGTCAAAAGACAAAGAGACACAAAGCTCTATTGACATTTGAACTTTTGGTCACCCCTGTGCGGGAAATGCATTACCTCTGGAATTTTCCATTAAGGGAATGAATGACCCTCCCCATCCACATATGTACACACTTTTGTTTGGCTTCTGTTTTTATTTTTCAATTAAATCAGTTTAAATTGAGTTTCTGTTACTTGCCAACAAAGGTCCTGATGAACACCCAACTCGGAATTGTTTTTATGTTCAGCAATCACCATGTGGGCCTTCTTTAGCACCAGGGCCTCTGTTTGGACCCGTCTGTTGTCCCTGGACCACACGCTCTTTCCACACAGACAAGGCAAATCCCTGTCTTGACCACCAGCTTGCCCTTAGTGACGCCCTCTCCCCTGTGACAGTCTGTAAGCTGACCCACCCACAGCAAGGACCCGCTCCACTCACCCCGGTGCAGCTCTGACACCATCTGCTCAAAGGCATCCTCAGCTCCAAGAAAACAAGCCTGACACATGGCGCGTGCCTTGGCAGCATCTCAAAGGCTTTCCCAGCTAAGCAGTGCCCTGGGGTCAGGCTCATCTCCTGCTCCACTCTTCCTTGCTTTGTCTCTTTCCAGTCCACACGTAAATGAAGGGACTTTTAACTACTATAGCAATCTGCTCATTATCAGATGCAATAACCATTCTAAATGATGCTGTCACTTGTTGCCTACTTGCTAATCTGTAGGGAAAAAAGCCAGACACAGTGAGAATCCCCACACAAACCTACAACCCAAGTCCCTATGATCCCACTGGAATTTTCTGTAAAAATTCACAGAGAACTTTACCTAAATCCTTGCAGTGGAGAAGACAGGTGTATACAGATGTCCCGAACCCCACTTGGTGTCCTCTTGCATGCACCTTCCCCTCCCCCCGCTGCTTCTATTCACTCCCCGAAACTCTAAAACCTTTCAAACAGGCAGGAACATGGACAAAAGGAAGTGGCTGATCACACTCCCTGGATGGCTCTTTATCCCTATGCTGGTGTATCTTGGTTCCCGGTCAGAACGGCATTGTTCCAAAAGCATCCTTTAATTTTTATTATGCTGTGATTTCACCTAAAAATCCTATCTCCCTGGTTTTTGAGAAAGCTGTTGTTTAGTCTCTGAATCATGTCCAACTCTTTTGTGACTCCATGGACTGTGGCCCACCAGGCCCCTCTGTCCATGGGATTCTCCCAGCAAGAATACTGGAGTGGGTTGCCATTTCCTTCTCCAGGGGATCTTCCCAACCCAGGGCATTGGCCGGTGGATTCTTTACCACTGAGCCACCTGGGAAGCATTTGGATAGACTGAGGCCTGCTGTTCAGGAAATGGAGAGACACATGCACACAGACGCAGCACGGTGTGTGGTCTCTGGAGTCAGATTGTCTGAGTTTAAATCCCAGGTCAACCATGTGGACACACTACACAATTTTCTTCTTTAACAGGGATAGTGATAGAAGCTACACCATTAGGTTGCTGGGAAGGTCAACAGGGATAATGTACCCAAAGAATGCAGCACAGCATGCAGCCTAGAGAAAGTGTTGGAAGGACATTCACTATGCAGATGCTGACCCTCCAGTTGATGAAGGAGCTTGGTGGGTCCTAGAGCTCACAATGTCCAGATGCTCTCCATGTCAAGTTGTCTCCAAATGTGTGCCTGTAGCTCTCAAGTAGAAGTACTGTCTAGGGTGGTATTTTTCAATCCAGGTCCCACCATGGGTCAATTGACAGCAACTGGAGACATTTTTATTTGCACCAGTTGGGAGGGGTGTTTCCACCATCATGTAGTGGTAGAGGCCAAAGATGCTGTTGACTGCTCTATAGGACAGACCCCCACCCCAGCTAAGAATCACCAACCTGAATGTCAGTAGTACCAAGACTACATAACTCTGGTCTTGGTTGCATTTCTTGAAGTTTGGTTCTCTGGTGACCTGCATCAGAATTAGTTTCTACAGGCTAGAAATGCATATTTTAGGGACTTCCCTGGTGATTCAGTGGCTAGGACTCTGTGCTCCCAGTGCAGGGGGCCCAGGCCCCATCGCTGGTTGAGGAATTAGATCCCACATGCTGCAACTAAGAGCTAAGAGTTCACATTACGTGTTAAGAGCTAAGAGTTCACATGAAGATTTTGGACTCCAAAGTTGCTGCAGATGGTGACTGCAGCCATGAAATTAAAAGACACTTGCTCCTTGGAAGAAAAGCTATGACCAACCTAGAGAGCATATTAAAAAGCAGAGACATGACTTTGCCAACAAAGGTCCATCTAGTTAAAGCTATGGTTTTTCCAGTAGTCATGTATGGTTGTGAGAGTTGAACTATAAAGAAAGCTGAGGGCCAGAGAATTGACGCTTTTCAACTGTGGTGTTGGAGAAGACTCTTGAGAGTCCCTTGGACTGCAAGTAGATCAAACCAGTCAATCCAGCAGAGATCAGTCTTGAATATTCATTGGAAGGACTAATGCTAAAGCTGAAACTCCAATCCTTTGGCCACCTGATGCAAAGAACTGACTCGTTGGAAAAGACCCTGATGCTGGGAAAGATTGAAGGTGGGAGGAGAAAGGGACAACAGAGGATGAGATGGTTGGATGCCATCACCAACTCAATGGACATGAGTTTGAGCAAGCTCCAGGCGTTGGTGATGGACGGGGAAGCCTGGCATGCTGCAGTCCATGGGGTCTCTAGGAGATGGACACGACTTAGTGACTGAACTGGAGTTCACATGCTGCAACTAAAGATGCCGCATGCCACAACAAAGGTCGAGGCTAACACGTGCCACAGCTAAGACCCAGCGCAGCCAATAAACAAATATTTGTTTAAAAGAATGAAACAAAGAAATGCACATTTTGAAGCTGACCCCCAGACCTACTTGGTTAGACACTCTGGGGCTCCCTGCCGATTCCCAGGAGGACCACAGTTTCAGGGACTCCTTCCATGCATCATGCTAGCCTTCAAGACACCCCCAGACCCATAAGCCTGCTTCTGTCCTGCTGTTCCCTGACTAATTGAGGATCAACACTGGGAGCTGCTGTAGGTACTGACTTTAGGTACTGACACATCGCTCTTCCAGGTTCCAGAACACACCGGGGTTCGTGAGTCAGGGAAGGAGACTATGAAAGCCGGAAAGCATCAGTGAGATCACAAAAAAAAACCCTTCTTTTTGCAAAGAAGGAAACTGACATCATTAAGAGGGGAAAAAAAGAGAAAAATCCATACTTGGTCAAATTCCAGAGTAGGTCACTGTTGGGTTTTTTCCTATTTTTTTCCCATCTTAATCAAAATTGTATAAAAAGGAAGTGGAGGAGGAAAAGCCTCCTGGCAGGAGGTAGAAAGAGAAGGGCTTGGTAGTTGGAAAGGTGAGAATAATGTGTTCCTGCAGTAACGGAAGAGGAGGCAGCAGGAGCAGAGACCGTCGGCCCGAACTCCCAGCTAATATCCGTTGAGTTCTCCACCCTTCCCCTGTCATCTCAGAGTAGCTCTGGCCCCTGCAGAGTCTGTGAGCCTGAGGCAACTCCGGCTGACAAGGCCGTCAGCTGTGAACAATCAGGGAAACATCACTGGCCGTATTTTTCTATCTTTCCTTTTGGAAAGGAAAAGCAAGAGTATTATCAGTCTTGGATTATAACGTAAAAAGGCAGACATCTTTCACATGCTTTTTATTCAGCAAGATCACCATTCAGGGGAAAACTTTATGTTCTACACACAAGCACACACACACACACACACACACATACGTAAGAGTCACAGATACATATACATAGATGGATAAATATACACGTGCACACATATATACATACACGCACAGAGGTACACATATGTATTCACCCATGCACACACATATACAACATACACAGAGACACAAGCACACACATACATATGCACGCACTGAGAGTCACAAACACATGTACACAGACACACAAGCACACAGATACACAACAGTTATAATATACACATACGTATACATACATATACAGCAATACACATACACCCAAATACACACGAATATATGTATACACATAAGGTACACGCAGAGACACATGCTGTCACACACACACACACACACACAGAGTCTCGGGAAAGACAGCACATGGACGCCACACCTACATTTCCCATCCTTCAAGCCTGTCTGTTCAAGCTTCTGTCTACTTTCAGAAATGGCATCTCTTAAGCTCTCCAAAAGGCTCAGAGGAGTAGAAACCACACTCCCTGCCCTCAAGGGATTTTAATCTGGGAACAGGACACACGCACCCCCATGAACACAGACAAAGCCACAGATGTCAGCTACGATGTTCGTGAGGCCAGGCGTGTGCGTTAGAGGGACCATCCGCATCTGTGCCCACCCCTCCCTGCCTGGGGCAGCCTCCTTGCCCACAGTCAGAACTTCAGGCCAGTCCCTGAGCCTCCTACCCCAGGGACAGTAAGGAGACACTGACCTGCTGTAAATCTCAAGGCCTTAAGGATTCCCACATCCTTGACCTCCACTCCCCACATTCTCTGCCCCAAATCTTTCCAATGGGATCCTTCCTTACACACCATGGCTGGAGCCAGGATTACCCTGGGATCCTCCCCATGGAAAGGAACATTTGGTTCCCCTGCAGAGGAAGAAGGTCCTTCTCACTCCATAGGAGCACTCTGCCTAAGTGCAATGGGCTGAGGGGGCAGGAATTTCCCCGTCTCTGAAGGTTACTGTGTACCAGGAGGGCCTACGGTGGAAGTGTTCACCCAGTACTCAGACTGCAAGAGGAAAAACATAGGCACTGGGGTCAGGTAGAATCCAGCTCCAATCCTCTCACTGCCACTTCAGAACTGTAAAAGAAACTATGCCCATTACTGAAATGTACTGAAGCAGGCGCCCACTTTCTTGATTTCTTGGTTGACCTATACATGGTCTCTTTCTTTTGCTCCAGATAATAGAACCATGATTTTCCTCTATGGAGAAGGTATCTGACTACCCCATCCCTAGCTCAGAGGTGGGTACTGTAGCCCAAGAGGTCAGTCAGTATATTCCAGCCCCTCAGTCACATGGATCAATTAATCAGCATGACCCATGACCCAAGTTAGACCAAGGAGATTCAATTCTGGGATTTGGAACTGGGACCTCTGAGAAGGAAATCTCCCTTTTCACTATATTTGAAACAAAGAAGTCATAAACCTGAAGTTTCTGGGGCTGTCACACCAAGAAAGCCCAGCAACACAGAAGACAGTAGAGCCAAGACCATGAAATGGAGCCCTGACGACGTCAATGATGACCCTGGATCCAGCTGTACCTGAAGCCTTGGAATTTCTGCTTACATGAATAAAGTCCTCTCTGTTTGCCTCACACCAAATGAAACCGGATTCTTAACATGTGCAAACATGAGTCCTTGGCAATATATCCTCCAAGCCTGCATTTCTTCATATTATAATATATATTTGTTTTTCATCTCATATGGTTGTGGTGAGGTTTAATCAAGATGTAGCAACAAATAGAAAGTGTTTTCATGCCAGTTTCTCTTAAGGAAGAAACTCAACTAGATTAGATCAGATCAGATTAGATTGTTTGTGTGGCACAAACAATCACATTCCTCAAACATGCCATGCCTCACCCTGTATTTCCCAGCCACCAACAGACAGTGAGATCATACGACCAGTCCTGTCCAACGAGCTGTGACCAGCATTGCAGAGCTGGTGTGCTACCCTCCATCTCTCTCATCTTTCACCCCAGGAACCAAGAAGCTTCATGAAGAGCCGATGACATCATATCAAAGCAGCCAGAATCACTGAGTTATGGCCCGAAGGACAGCTGCCCTGAGTGTTGCTGGACCCATACCTGCTGTGTGAAGCCACTGGGATTTAGACCATATTTGTTACCACAGCATAGCTTGTCTCCTATTGTGGGATGTGGGATCTAGCTCCCTGACCAGGGATCGAACCCAGGGCCCCTGCCTTGGGAGCACAGAGTCTTAGCCACTGGACCATCAGGGAAGCCCCACCTAACCCCAATTTACTACAGAGCTCTCTTCTGAGGCAAGACTTCCACAGCCAGATGGGTGACTGTAGTAAACATTACAGCCTGCACAAAGGGCGACTCGTCCAAGGAGGTGGACACGCCACCCCCAAGATCAACTTCAGGCCCTTGTGCAGAAGACCCACCCCTCCCAACTCCCGAGACTCTACCTGAAATCTGTCTAGCGCAAATAGGGTAGGCCAGGTTTAGATATCAACCAGAGGGAATCCATGGCCAGGAGGAGGGCAGAGGTTGACAGTGCTTTGCCAATGTTCTGAGGATTAAGCATGCAATGCTAATTCATCACGATGACTCAGGAAACCCCTTACTCCATGCTGCAACTCATGTGTGGCCCCCTCAGTCATGACCCCCACCTCATTGACCTTCCAACAATTTCTAGAATATCTGAGTCTCATTACTTCCTCAGGGCTTGTACACAGGCTATTGTCTCTGTTCAAACGCTCTTCACATGGTTGGTTCCCTTTCGTTTTTCAGGTCTGAATTCTCACGGCATGTCCTTCGATGAGTCTTCTCAACCTCTCTTTTGGAAGCAAGTCCCCTCAATGCTGTCCCTCTCAGCATCCTTCCTGATTTCTCCTCCTCCTCCTCCCCTACACCTTCCTCTTCCTCTTCTTCTTCATCAGCATAACTAACATTGACTGGTTGTTTCCTATACGTTGGGTGGGACTCTAATCTGTCTACATGGATTATCCTATTGAATCTAGCAACAATCCTAGGTACCAACTGGGAATCTTAATTTCACCAATAGACATGACTCATTTGAAAAGACTCTGATGCTGGGAAAGATTGAAGGCAGGACGAGAAGGGGATGACAGAGGATGAGATGGTTGGATGGCATCACTGACTCAACGAACATGAGTCTGAATAAGCTCCGGAAGTTGGTGATGGACAGGGAGGTCTGGCGTGCCGCAGTTCATGAGGTCACAAAGAGTCAGACGTGAAGCTTATTTAGGACAAAAGTACATGTATTGGAGGGGCATTTGGTAACTCACAAAATAAGTAGATGCCTAGAACCAAGCAGGACTGGATGGTCAGAGCCCCAACCCCAAACCATAGGCAGAAACTGTCTAAGAATAGCTGCCACTAGGGCTGGACATGGTCCACCATGGTTGTCACGACCACCCCCAGATCGTGATACACTTGCTGCCTTGGTCAACTCTAACTGCTCTTGTACCTCTGAGGCACTTCCTTGCCTGAGTCAAAGTCTTAAGCAGGTGTATCCAATTTTCTAAGCTAAGACCAAGGCCCTTCCCTGGGGCAGGATAACACTGGGCAATGTCAGCCCACATGGATGGCAGTAGGGCTGCCTGGTGAGATGCATGGTGGGAGATTCCCAAAGCAGAAGGAGCTTCAGATGCTGTGCAGCTCTAAAAGTGGTAAATGCTCACTCACCTTGAAGCAGACAGAACATTCAAGTCCCAGTTTTTAAAAACTCCTTTCCAACACCAATGACACCCCCACTAAAAAAAACATGATGAGCAAATACTTAAAGACTACCCATTTGAAGAGGAGGTCAGATTTTTAGCCTGACAAGGGCACCCACACTTTCCAGTCTCATTCTACTGATGAGGACGGGCAGAGAGGTTTTCCAGGTGGACGTGTGCAACCTAAGTTTCTCGTGTCCGTGTAGCTTCTGATACAGATAGAGCCAGACAGGTGAAACTTCTAGGTCCCACTCTCCTGGAACCAGAAGCAGTGTCACATGGGAGCTTGTTAGACATGCATCTTCTCAGGTCCCACTACAGTCTACTGAATCCATATCCACATTTCAGCAAAATCCCCCATGATTCATGAAAAGTTTGAAATGTACTGTGGTAGCCCAGTGATTCTCAACCTCACCCACATGTCAGAATCACAGAGGCAATTTGTACAAATTATGAATGCTGAAGGGGCTTCCTGGGTGACTCAGTGGTAAATAACTCTCCTGTCAAAGCAGGAGACATGGGTTGGATCCCTGGGTTGGGAAGATCTCTTAGAGGAGGAAACAGAATTTTGAATACTCCACAGATAACTCTAATGAAAATCAAGTCAAGAACTGCTTATAAAGACATGATTCCGTCCAATCTAGAGTACTCTTAGATTTAAAAAAATAATAATAACATTCTTGTGAAAATTGGGTCAACCCAGGGAGTCATTTTTCAACAATCCCCTCCTAAAGCCTCCCTGAGCATCGAGAGGTCCATTCCTGGACATGCAATTCTGAAAATCAAAGGGCACTGATGAGTCTCTGCCACTTTGAATTAACTATTCTAGACTTCAGTGCCTTAATTTATTTTTTCCTACAAGTGTCCAAGTTTAATAAACCCTAGAAGTCACGGGGTCTAACCCTCTCGTTTTACAGATGAGAAAATTGAGGCACAGAGAAAGGAAATGAGTTTTCAAGCAAAACTGAGGATCTGAGCTCCAACTTTCCAATTTCCTAGGCAGCTCCTTTCCACCATGCACACTCCTTCTCCAGTGACAGGCACTTATGAGGAAGGATGTTTAATGAGCGCATGGTCAAAAGTTCATCACCAAAACGTTTATTATTAATAATAAGGTTAAAATCTTCAAAGCCAATCCAGTGCCGGTGGCTCCCATGAAAGCCATTTTTCAGTTTGTTCTCATTTAATTACTGGTAGGTACAGTAATTGGAAACAGACTATATCCGATGGGCAGGGTTTCAGGAAATGGAAATCTCTAATACAATTCTGCCTGGGAAGGGTCAGCTGCCACCATCACGTGCAGCTGGGATTCTCACAAGGTCTGCCCTGGAGAGAGGAAAAGAGCACCTTCCAGGAGAAACGGGGAAACAGACATAAAAGATGAGATGGCTGAGGTTGGGGAGAATTACGGTCCCACCAGGAAAGCAAGCGCCAAGGGCACTCTGGGTCGTGCCGGTGCTCCAGGGGCCATTACTGTGTCCACGTTATAGAAACCCCTCCATGAGTGTGGGTGGTGATGGTCTTGAAGTCACACTTACTAAGTAGGTGCTGCTGGTACAAAGTGGCAGGTACTGAACTAAGGACTCTGTTGCCATTACCCCATTTAATCCTTGTACCCCTTCCTGAGATGGCACTGTGCTCAGTCAGGTCTTGACTCTTTGTGACCCCATGGACTGCAGCCTGCCAGGCTCTTCTGTCCATGGAATTTTCCAGACAAGAATACAGGAGTGGGTTGCCATTTCCTTCTCTAAGGAGATACCCTCTTTGGCAGAGGAGGGAATTGAGGCTTTAAATGTCTTAAGTCACTTTGCCATAGTCCCGCAGACAGGGGTGGAGCCAGGATGGGGACCCAGAGCTCTGTATCCACTGTGCTCCACTGTCCATCCTTCCTGGAGGCAACAGTTTCAGCCTGATGGTTGCAGGTGGAGGTGAGCAGAACCCACTGGGTTCCATCGGAGCCAAAGGGCAGAGGCCTGTCAGAGGAATGGAAGAGAAAGGAAGGAAAGGGCACTCACAGAGCAAACAGATGCGCCTCTCAAATGCTCAGAAGATGCCAGCAATGTGAGTTCAGCTGACCCGAGAGCTGCCAATCCCAGCATCTGCCACGGTACGTGTTGGGACCATGAGACCACCACCGCCACTGGCACCATCTGGCCTTCCAGTGGCAGAGATTCGCCCCGTTTGCAGCTGAGCGTGCGCTGAGCCGGTCTCCAGCGGCTACCGTTTAACAGGTTCATGGCTCGGTGGTTCCCGCGATGGATTACTGGAAGCCCCATGCTTGGGTGCTGATTTTCTGCAAAGCTGGCTGCAGGTGCTTTCCTCGGTTGCCATCAGCCTTGTTAACAGGCCCTGATCTGTAGATCATCGCTTTCCCATCTGGTGCCCACCAGCTGGGCTGCCGGTGGCTGGGGGATTGATTTTTCAATCTCTCTCTCTCCTTCCCCCTCCCTCTCTCTCCCATCCTCCCTCCCACCCTCCCTCTTTGCATTTTTATTCCAAACTGACTTTTCTCAGCACTTCAAAACCCCATACCTCATTTCGACCCCTTTGGCCCTTATTTTCCACCTCAAATTTGCGTCAGCTAGGTGAACGAACATATTCCTTCTGGTCTGATCAAACTGGTGATGTAACATCAGCTAATTCAATCCACCCTCCTTCCAGAGATCACACAAGAGGTTCAGGAAGGCCAATGCAATGCTGAGGTTTGGTGGGGGAAAGGCCGTCTGGATGTGGTCATCAGCTGCCCCGGCAGGTCACAGCAGAGTCATCTCCACCCGACCCCCGGGGCCACTTTTGGCCTCATAACCCCCAAGAATTGTTCACTGCTCGCTTTTCATTTTAGGTTGAGGAGACACTGAAGCTGTCAGTATGCTGCTTATCAAAACCCCTCAGGAAACCATTTCTCCCCCTAGACTGGCGGGCTCAGATAGGGCTCTCTTCTGCCCTCGGCTCCCACAGACACATCTGTGTGGCTGCTTCTCTGCAGCTCACCCAAGCTCCTCCGAGGATCTCTCTGTGTCTACACTGGGCTTCCTTCCCCTCCAAGTCTCCCTCCTGTGTCTTCTGGGCAAGACGGGGGTAGAAAAGGGCTTCTTTTCACATGCTTTGTCTCCTCCAAAATATTTCCCCTCCTATCTGAGCCCTTTCTGATCCCCAAAGGGTCTAGGCTATTAAAACATGAGTAAGAAAGCTCCTTTTCCTTCTCCTTTCTGCTGCCATAGGAAGGGATATGGGGAAAGAGAAGATGCGTCAATGAATGAGTGGAGGGGCCAAGAAGGAAAAGGAAAAATACAAGTTAGCATTTTCAAAGTGTGACACTGTCACCGGTTAAGAGACAGTCTCTGAGACATGAGGTATGTTGCCCAAAGACACAGAACACATGATTATGGAGGGATTTGAACTGGAAATTAGCCTCAAGAGGATGAAACATGAGAATTCAGACACCTTTAATCCACTGGGTCCGGCTGTGAGCCAGAATCACCTGGTCTCACGTGGAGTCTGACTTTAACAAGAGCCACTGGAAATTTTCTATGGTAATTCTGCACTCTTTGGAAATCATTTTCCAGATGAAGACACTAAGGCCCAGAGAGAGCAGGCTCTGATAGTTAGTTTGCTGTTGTTTATAACCTACCTCTGTCCAAAATAAAAGAGCAACTATACTCCAATAAAATGAATAAAGAGAATACAAGCAAGCAAAAGGCTGAGCTAGAAGAGGAGTCGGCAAACTTTCTAAAAGCGGCCAGATGGTAAACATTTTAGGCTTTGTGGGCCATATGGTCTGTGTTGCAGTTACTTGGTTCCACACTTGTAACGCCATCACAGCCAAAGTCAACAGGTGAAGGAGTGGCCAGGGGCTATGAACCAATAAGCGCTGTTTACAAAACCAAGCTGCGGTCACATTTGGCCCACGGAGTTTGGTGACCCCTGAGTTCATGCGTGGGGAATAGAGTGGACGTCTCTAAGGAGGTGACATTTCAACTGAGACTTGCAGGCTCTTCAGGAAAATTGAGGGGAATTGAGGGGACAGCCTCAGGGGACATCAGAGGCGCCCAGCTCAGGTGAGCTTGGGCAGCGAGACAGCAGATGGAGGCTGGTGAGGAGCTGCAGGGCTGGAAGCCTTGCCAAGGACCCTATCTGTGGGCTGTGGAAGTGGTGGGAATTTTTATTCCAAGTGCAACAGAAAATCATGGACATTTTTAAGTAACGAACTGACAGAATCTGAGCGACTTTGATCCTAAAAGCATCCCCCCTTTTCAAGCTGTTTTGCGAGACACAGACGGTATGGGAGACGCAAGTGGCCACACACACCAGGGAAGAGCTTCTGAGCAAGATGATGGTGGGGCCTGGTGATGGACAGGGGAGTGGCGTTAGAGATGCAGTCAGAGAGAAAACCGCAGCTCTGAGGGTGGTTTGCATGTGGAAGGGAGGAAAGGACAGACTCGATCATGATTGCCAGGTCTCTGACCTGAGCAGGTGCGGGGGATGGACCACACCGTCCCCTTCACTCTGAGATGCTGTATTTCTATACATGAGGGAGACCATGATGACACAGTGGATGGGTAAGTCACCAAAAGAAAAAAAAAAAAATCTCAACTGCAAGTTCAGTTCAGTTCAGTCGCTTATCGTATCTGACTCTGCAACCCCACGGACCGCAGCACGCCAGGATTCCCTGTCCATCACCAACTCCCAAGTTTGCTCAAACTCATGTCCATTGAGTCAGTGATGCCCTCCAACCATCTTGTCCTCTGTCGTCCCCTTCTCCTCCTGCCTTCAATCTTTCCCAGCATCAGGGTCTTTTCTAATGAGTCAGTCCTTCGCATCAGGTGACCAAAGGATTGGAGTTTCAGCTTCAGTCTCAGTCCTTCCAATGAACACCCGGGACTGATTTCCTTTAGGAGTGACTACAAGTACTCAAGGCTATTCATCGCCTCAGTCAATCTTAATTAAGCACTAACTGTGTGCCCAGCACAAAGCAGGATTTTTTGGCTCCACAAGGATGGAGTGGGCAGTTTACTGAGAAATCAGGACAGGAACCGGGGACCACAGACCTCCTCTGGCCCCGCCACTCCACCCCTTCCACCCCCGATTGTCTCAGGTTCCCGGACATCAGACAACCAGAAGGACAATGAAGACAAAAGCGGGGGCTGCAGAAGGACAGGAGTGACTTATCAGCATTGGCTACGCTGGTGGAAAAGCTGGGGAGTTTTTAAAACTTTAACTTTTAAATGAAACAGAACTGCCACCTTTATTATCTTTAAGTAAAAGCTAGGCCTGATTGAGTGCTTTAAATGCCAGCCCTGCAGAGAGCCTCCGGAGGGGGTCTCTGCTTTGTTTCTGCTGTGTTTTGTGTGTGTTTTTTTAAGAGGAAAGAAAGGCCTTAGGGAGGACATATCTGCCTGGGGAGCCCTGGGTTCCAGGCCCATGCTGCCCACCAGAGGGGATGCCCGAGTTTGATGCTTATCTAGCCACGGGCCCTCATAGGACCTTGGTGGACCATCTGCAAACTTGGAGAGGGAGCAGGCGTGCTCTGAGGCCCTGGAGTCTGGCCTGTGCCGTAAATCTCTTCTATCGGGTGATGTAATTGCCCACAGTCATTTGGCCCAAATGGTCCGAGGCTCATGTAAATCATGCCCTCTCTTGGGGACCCATGAATCACAGCCCAGAGAGCCGAAAGGCCTTTCCCGTAAACTCAGGGCATGCAGAGCCAACTTTGTCCATCTGGCAGAGAAGGCCGGCACAGGCATGAACCTCCCCGAGTTTAGGATGAGACCCAGGACTGGCACAGACCCGCCTTCATCACCATCTTCCCTGGGGGCTGTGGACTGTGTCGTCTGAGTCATTTCTGACCACCTCCCCAAACCCACAGACCTCTCCTCCTCCTCACCAGGTCCCACTGACCATGATCTGACCCTCCGTACAGCCTCATCCCATGAAATATTGTCACTTGCACTTGTTGGCTTCATTTCTTCCTCTGATGTTTATGAAGCCCCTACAACGTGCCAGACACCCAGTACACAAAGCTGGAGATCCGGGGCCAAGAAGACAGACACACGTGCCCACCAGGAGCCCACAGTCTGCTCAGGGAGCAGCACTGAAGTCTGTTTAAAATTACAACTTGTTAAAAGGTGCTATGATGGAAGTTCAGACAGAATGAGATGTGAGAGACAGAGGGAGGACCAGGAAACAGGAGGTGTGAGAGGAGCACAGACCTGGGAGGCAGGACAAATGGGGCCAGGGACACCCGGCTGGTGGCACACGCCCATGGTTGGGGGTTCTAACCTAGGCGCAATCTTATTTTATTTTAAACTATTTATTTTGGCTGCGCTGAGTCTTCATTGCTGCACAGGCTTCTATTGCAGTGGCTTCTCTTGTTGCAGAACACAGGCTTTGCCCCCATAACTGCGGTTCCCAGGCTCCCGCCATGTAGAGGTTGGTAGTTGTGACATGCTGGTTTTGTTCTTCCATGGAATGGGGGATCTTCCCGGACCAGGGATCAAGCCTGCATATTCTGCATTGGTGGGTGGATTCTTTACCACTGAGCCACGAGGGGAGCCCTATCAGTACCATTTTGAATGCCATTTATGAAGGGGTGATTGGTTTCCTAGGGCAGCCTAAACTACAAAAATGTATTCTCTCACAGTTCCAGAAGGTGAAATCCAAAACCCAGGTGCTGGCAGGGCCATGCTCCCTCTGAAGGCTCTAGGGAGGAACCCTTCCTGCTTCCTCCCAGCTTTCTGAGCTGCTGGTGATCCTTGACTCTCCCTGGCTTGCAGGCATTAATGCAGTCCGCCACGGCCTGCATGTGGCTTTCTTCTCTCGATGTCTCTCCATGCCCTCTTCTCATAAGGACACCAGTCACTGGGTTTAAGGCCCACCTTAACCTAGTATAACCCCATTTTAGTTACAAGTACCTTATTTCTATGGAAGGTCACATTTTGAAGTTCCAGATAGGCACGAGTTTGCAGGGTGTGGGTGGTTGGGGGGCAGGAGGGAGTGCTCTTCAACTCTCTACAGGATTTTTGGTAGAGAAGTATGATGGGATTTATGCTACAAAAATATGACTCTGGCTGCAGTGTGCAAATGGATTAGAATGAGGAAAACAGAAGCCTGGAATTGGTGGGAAGCAGTGGGAATTTGATGGAGAGAACAAGACCAATCTAAAATCTGTTTGGGGGACTTTCCTGGCAGTCTAGTGGTTAGAACTCTTTGCTTTCACTGCTGAGGGCCTGTGTTCAATCCCTGGTCTGGGAACTAAGATCCCACAAGTGCTCAGCCTGGCCAAAAAGTAAAACCTGTTTTAAGGGTTGAGCTGACATGGATGATCAGGGATTGGATATGAGGGACAAACATGAGGGGTTGAGAGCACCTCCCTGTTCTTGGACACTGGTCATCAGCTGGCTATATTACTATATGCACGTTGAGAGCACAAGGTGGCCCTTTCTTCCCCCAGCACCAGTGAGGACTCAGGAAATACCCTTGGGTAGATGGATCCTCCCAGAGTGAGCATTTCTCTTGCCAGAACAGGCATCCCTTGGAAGCTGAGCACGAGGCCTCTTTCTCTACTTTGCAGCTAACACCTCTAGTCTCCGTCCCCAGCTAGGAAGGTGGTTTTCACCCAGTAGGAGAGGCGGAGAGTAGACATGTGCTCCCTGCCCTGGCCCCTGTTTCCAGGGCATCCCCAGGGACCTCTGGCTGAGCGTTCAGGCAGTTGCTGTCGCTGCAGTTTCCATGTCTGTCTGCCCCATCAGCCCAAGGGCCTCCGGGATTAGAAGCAGAGGTGCACGTCTAACTTCTCCACTTTGGCAGAGAACTGGTCCCAAAGGTAGGAAGGAGCAGGAAGAGAATGCTAGGTCTTCAGACCCTATAGGGTCCCTGACCAGAAAGACCCTGAGTCAAAACATGGGCAACAGAAGGAGGCAGGGTAAAGAAACTGGACGTAGACATCAAAACAGAATCTGTCTCCACTGACGGTTTCTCCGAGGCAGCTTTCCAGGGGACTGGCTTGGAGAAAGTGTTGTTGTCCCATCGTTCAGCTGTGTCTGACTCCTTGTGACCCCATGCCAGCACGCCAGGCTTCCCTGTCCTTCACTATCTCCCAGAGTTTGCTCAAACTCATGTCCACTGAGTCTATGATGCAACCCAACCATCCCATCCTCTGCCGCTCCCTTCTCTTTCCTGCCCTCAACCTTTCCCAGCATCAGGGTCTTTTCCAATGAGTCATCTCTTTGCATCAGGTGGCCAAAGGATTGGAGTTTCAGCTTCAGCATCAGTCCTTCCAGTGAATATTCAGGGTTGATTTCCTTTAGGATGGACTGATTTGATCTCCTTGCAGTTCAAGGGACTCTCAAGAGTCTTCTCCAACACCACAGTTCAAAGCATCAATTCTTCAGCACTCAGCCTTCTTTATAGTCCAACTCTCACAACCATACATGACTACAGAAAAAACCATAGCTTTGACTAGACGGACCTTTGTCAGCAAATTGATGTCTCTGATTTTTAATATACTGTCTAGGGAGAAAGGGTACAGCTTGCATTTGTTCCTTGACAGGCAGCCTTGAAGCAATTTTGTAACCTTGAAAGGAACCTGTGACCATGGGACAACAGTGGCTTCTGGGAGGTGGCCAAAAGCAGGAGAGGATAGCCCATGTGCACACACGCGTTCACACGCACGGGCATTCGCACACACCACGCGTTGCTCAGCAGGCTGTCTTCTAATCTTGTGCACTGAGAATGCTGGTGCTATGAAACTTGAACCTAAATTGATTGAAGCCACCAGACAAAGTTCCAGATGACAAGGAATACAGGGGACAGAGGAACAGGCTGTAAGGGACCCTGAAGACATCAATGGCCAGAGCCAAGTGGAGGGAACCACAGAGTAACTGACCAGACGCTTAAATAAGGATGTTGCAGTGGGAAAGAGAGAGGGACAGCTCAAGAGAAACTGGAAAGATTTTGCCGCCATGCGTGGCTCTTACTTGGATGCTGACCAACTGTTAAAAAGGAAAAATTGAGGCAACTGAAGACGGACCAAAGTGAATCCTGATGTTTTCAGGTGTGATAACAACATTATGATTATGGTTTTAAAACAGAGCCATTATCCTTTAGAGCTGTCTGCCAAAATACTTATGGATGAAATGATACAACATCAGGGATTTGCTCTGAAATAATCCATAGATGGTGGAGCAGAGAGGATACAGATGGAGCGGAACTGGCCCTGGGTTGGCAGCTGCTGAATGGAGGTGATAGAAGCGTGGGGCTTGTTACACTATTGTCTCCACCTGTGTGTGTGAAATTTTCTATGATGAACAGGAGTTTTTCTAAAAGATCCTTGACCTGCAGACTCCCAGCTCTCCACTGCCCAGCAGCAGCCCCCTGGCTGCCCCTGGCTCTCCAGGAGTCCCAGCCCCTTCTGGGGAGGGACTCCTGCCTTGCCGTGGCTGGATGGAGGCTACTTAGGACTCCATGACTACCACTTACTTCTGTTATTTATTTGTTTGCTAGTGTTTATTCTCTTTGGGGGATATTTTCAACAGGGCATCATATTATTGGGTTGGCCAAAAAGTTCATTTGGATTTTTCCAGTACACCTATGGAAAAACCCTAACAAATTTTTGGTCAACTCAATACTAGATTTTTTTTTTCTTTCAATTACTTTTCACTTCCTCCAAGAAGACTTGCTTGATACCCCATTCAACCAAGGTGAGTCCCTCCTCTGAGTCACCCTGACACCTGGCCTGGGCTCCCCACCACCCCTATGTTATAAAGGCCTATTGGCTTGTCTGCATTCCCTATTCGCTGTCTGGCCAACTCATATACAGTGAGCACGCTGTAAAGATAATCTGACTGACTGAATAAAATGAACTCTGGGTTGCCCACCCTTCAGTGGCCTATTTTGTAGAAAGAACTTTGAAGATCAGGATGCAGAAATCTGCCTCCCCAGCCTTGCTGTATCTCCACTTGACTGTGTGACCCTGGGCAAGAATCTCAACCTCTCTGAGCCTCTCTGCCTCTATAGTCATACTTGCAGTCACACTGCCACACAGAATGGATGGAAGGCTGGCCACCACCCACTGCGTCTGGCTTCTTCCTGGAAGCTGCATTCGTAACACGACCCTTCTGTCATCCTCACCTTCAGAGGCATCACCATCTCCAACCCACCTGCCCCCTCCTTCACTGGACCCCTTCCTGTTCCACGTGGGCTCTGCAGGAGTCCTCAGGCTCTGGACAGTTGCCCTCACGAAGACTCTCATGGTGGAAATCGTCTGCCAATGACTTTTTAAATTAACATTTCAGACAAGCCTATTACACAACTAACCCAATGAGGGATTATTTTCAACCTAGAGAAAAGGGTGCTGGAGACCAGCAAATAAGCAGGGACCTGCGGCTGCAGAGCAGAAGCTGGGAGGAGAATGCAGCCTGGCCAACGTGCCTACAACCCATGTTACCAAGGCAAGAAACCCTCTCAAAATCTCAATGGAGCATCTTGATCCTCAGGTCCTGTGATGCTCAGAGATGCTGGTGGCAAGAACCACACCAACTGACACCCCTGCAGACATGACCCCTACATCTGCAGCTCTCGGGGCCTCTGTGGACCCCATGGCGACCCTCCAGGGAGCTCGGCCCCTATGGTTGAAGGCCAGGGAAAAATAAAGACATTCCTCCTTGGTTGCCTAGCACAGAGCAGCCTGGAGGTTAGAAGCTCTAGAAGCTGGGGGAAGAGCCAGTTTGATGAGCTAGTTTCCTGGATCTCAAACAGCAGCAGCCGAGGTGCCCAGTGGTCCAAACCCTTTCTGGATGTAGGTTCCCCCCGCCACCCACCCACCCCAGG
>SJXQ01008384.1:155108-255781 GCA_006408695.1 Aepyceros melampus | reverse complement strand
CTGTCTGAACCCTCACCACCCTTCCAGGAGCAGCTCACTGCCCTCCCCTGCCTCCTCCTCGTCCTCTTCTTCCTCTTCCCCTTCCTCTTCTTCCCCCACCACCACTGGGCATCCGCAGCCTTTTGGCTGCTTCTGAACCCCATCCTGCACAACCACTGCCTTCTCACCCACTCACTGGCTTCCAAGGTGCTGCCACCACCCTAGATAGCTGCCCGCTAGAAGCCACGCCCAGGAGGCACTGGGTCCCCTGTGGATTTGATGAGCTTCTACTGATTGCAGGATCCAGCCAGGCCCTGAAGGGCAGGGGAACAGAAAACAAATATTCCAAGACAGGTTCTCTTTCCCAGGAAATCACCCCTCAGGGAGGAGCCCATAGGCACTTGCGGGCTCCTGGGCAGGGAGACCCGGCTATGCACACTGGGGCCAGTGCAGGGAGCCCCTCTAATGTTCATCACAGCAGCCCAAACCTCCCACCTGGACCTGGACCTGGCCAGGGGTCCCCATTCCCCAGGGCTCATACTGGCAATGGTGGGGCCAGAGCTGGCCTATGAGATGCCCAAGGAAACAGCAGCCACATGTGAGCAGCAAAGAGAAAGAGGGGGCGAAGGGGATCCAAGGCAGAAGTTTCAGCCAGAATGGAATTTCTGAGGGCCCTGAGACACCCAAATCTATCAGTGGCCTTTGAAGCTGCAGCAGCAACTGCAGGGTGCTAGCGCCCTCTAGTGGATGTAGGGGCCAGGATTCACCTGAACCTTCTTCCCTTAACATTCCCAGAGAGGTGCCAGCCCAGGGCAAAACTGCAACCGACGGGACACCAGCCTTCCAGCCTCAGCATCACTGCCCTGGCCCTTCCTCAGCATCTCCTCATCTTCCCACCAGTCCCAGATGCGGTTCCCATTCCCCCTACAGCCCTTCCCAGCTTGCTCTGTGGATCTCAGTGTTTCTAAGGTACAGATTGGACGCTGTTAAGACTGACTACGACAGCCTTGTCAGAAGGAAGACAGTTTAGAGCTGGCAAAATCTTTGCTAAGAGTGAAGTCCCAATATGACTCAGGCATCCAGGAGGCATTTCTGGGAGACATGGGAGGTCCCATTCTCCTCTTTTTCAGGGCAAGCTGAATTCTAGGGCTCCTGAAACCATCAGCACCCCACCTTCCAGAAGTGAAGAAGTATGCAGGTGGACCATTAAAGGGGAGGAAGCCGGACTGGGGTTCACTGCTTGCTGCTGCTGCTGCTGCTGCTGCTGCTAAGTTGCTTCTGTCATGTCCGACCCTGTGCGACCCCATAGACAGGCAGCCGCCAAAAGGACCAAGAAGACTTCGAGTCCCGGGCACAGAGCCAAGGAGAAAGTGATGGCCTGACCTCTGCAGCCACACCAGCATCTTCAGTGCCCCCAAGACAATCACCAGTGGCAGGCAGTGAAAGGGGCCCTGCTTTGGTCCCCAGAGCACCCATGTCTCCAACAGTATCAAATCTTTACATTTATTCTGCCAAAGGGAGGCCACCTAGGAGACGCTTTCTACAGTCACAATTCATCCAGTGCACTTCCTGCCCTCAGGGAGCTTTGAGTCCATCAATCAAATGTCAGATCCATCATCCAGGCTACAGCGCCCCTTGAACCTCCCTAGATGGGGGGTGCTCAATCACGTGACTCTGCCCCTCCCTCACAGAGCCCTGGAGGCAGTGGCCTCTCCACAGCCCCAGCCCCGGGAGTCGGTATTCAACTTGACACTCAGTCCTAGGTCTTCATCACAGGGCAGATCTAGAACATCCCCACCCCGACCCAGTCCCAGCTGCCATCCTCTCTCTGCATAGCAGTTTCATTTCCTCCCCTTCCCCCAGGCCACGAGCACAGAGAAGCAACTACACTCTCTAAAGAGCACCAACCCTGGTGTTCCACTTCAGTGGCTTCCCTGCCTCATGCTCTGGCAGCCTCCAGACACAGGGGCTGCCCGGCCTCTTCCAGCCCTAAGCCTCTTTTGCAAAACTGGCTCTTTCTCAGCCTCAAGAGTCTCAGCTTTGATGTCAACTTGCTCAGAGGAGACTCCCGGAACACACACCTCACAATCACCCTCTCCCACAGTGCCCAGTAGTTTCATTTACTGCACTCACTACAATCTGTTTACTCCCTTCCAGGGCTTCCCTCGTGGCTCAGCTGGTAAAGAACTGGCCTGCAACACAGGAGGCCTGGGTTTGATCCCTGGGTTGGGAAGATCCCCTGGAGAAGGAATCTTGGCAATACTGGCAATCCACTTCAGTATTCTTGCCTGGAGACTTCCATAGACAGAGAAGCCTAGTGGGCTACAGTCTGTACATGGGGTTGCAAAGAGTCAGACACGACTGAGTGACTAACACTGACTGACTTAATCCTTTTAGATCTATCTCAGCAACTAGATGTAAGCTCCAGAGGGCAGGGATGTCAGCACTGTTCGCCTCTGCACCCCCAGCATCTGGCTGCGTACAGTAGGTGCTCCATGAATACTGGAATGACTGAATGAAAGGGTCCAGTGCCATAGGAAAGATACAATAAGGGTTCCAAAGAAGGAACAATCAGCTCCAGGTGGCCCAAGGGGAAGAAAATAAGATTTAATTATGCAGAGGGGGTGACAAAGAAACTCAGAAGCAAAGGCATGGAGGAGGGAAAGGCGTGGTGGGGTTTGACTTCACGGAAAGAAAAGGTGAACCTGACGGGCTCTGAAGGTCTTCACAGAGGAGCAGAAGGGCGAATGGAAGACGCACCGCAAGGCAGAGGTGGGCGGGAGACCGGAGAGAGTGACAAAGTGACCAGAGCCTGGACTAGCACAGCGCAAGCTGCAGGAACGAGGCCACGGACAAGCCAAGCCCGGGTTGCAGGAACCACTCCCGCTGCAGCCCCCAATACCTCACCCTTCCGTTCCCTTTCCTCCATTTAGGGGATTCAACCAGGAGCCTCATTTGTGACAATCGGTGAGACGCTCCATTGCTAAGGCGCACCCAAAGGCCCACCAGGAAGCACAAACTCCGGGCCCAGCGTCTGCGTGGCTGCGCCCTCCTTTCAGTCCCACATCAGATGCCCGAGATAAAGTTCCAGCGCCACCGCGTGGACCAAGCTGGAACCGCGGCCACATCCTGCATTCCGGTAGGGCCGGATTCAAGCAAAGTGCAAGTCGCTCAGACGTGTCCGACTTTGCGACTCCATGTACGCATGGAATTCTCCAGGCAAGAATATTGGAGTGAGTAGCCTTTCCCTTCGCCAGGGGATCTTCCCAACCCAGGGACTGAACCCAGGTCTCCCGCATTGCAGGCAGATTCTTTACCAGATGAACCACAAGGGAAGCAGATTCAAGCAAAATTGCCCCTGAAACTCCACGGCCTCAGGAAGGCTGAGGAGGTTGGGGAAGCACAGAGCACTAGGGTTAGGACCACGCGGTGAGGTGCCAGCGTCTTGCCAGAATAATCTGGGAACTGCTGGCTGAGAGAGCGAGAGGGTAGGTGGAAGTAGAAAAAGCAGAGGGCCCCAAGGAAAATTTTCTGAGTCATCAAAAAAGGGAAGACCTTTAACAGAGCTAACAGTTACGAAGCATTTACTGTGTATGTGCAAACCTTGGAATTAAATGATTCGTGAACATTCAGTACTTCCTTGTACACTCGATTAAGCGGAGGCAATTTATCAAGAAACAAGCTCCAGCCACAATTACTAAGCCGGTGCTCTAGAGCCCAGGAACTGGCAACTACTGAAGCCCCTACGCTACAGAGCCGGAGCTCCGCACCAAGAAAAGCCGCTGCCAAAGCCGCTGCAGTGAGAAGTCCACGCACCACAGCTGGAGAGTAGCCTCCATGCAACCACAGCTGGAGAAAAGCCTGTGCAGCAGTGAAGACATAGCAGAGCCAAGAAATTAAGAAGAAAGTAGAGAGAGGCACCAGGATGGGGCTGCGGAGCGCATAACTGGGATTCGAACCCACCGAGCTTTAGCCAGATCCTGGACACAGAATCACAAAGCGATAAACGCTTTGGCTACAGTCACATCACAAAGATAACCCGGAAGCCCCCAGACTACCACATGGGACGTTACCTGTTCAATACTAGTTTAGTGGTAGGTGGGGGCTCTGTACCCCCAAGAAAGCTGAGAAGAGACTCACCTGTGACTTCTGTTCATCACGCAGAGGGTCCACGCCTGGGACTGGCCCCTCGCATCAGGCTCAAGGCCAGCCCTCCCCTCCCTTCCTCCATCCCCTCCTGGAACACCTGTGGCCTCTGTCCTTGATTGGGCGGGTTTAATGCTGGAGGAACATGGGGGAGATGCGTCTGTCCTAGGAGGCAGGCTTTAAACTATGGGAGGAAATCATAAAGCCCCACATCTTAGCTCATCATCACTCTTTTCCTTCCCACCCTCATCCCTATCCCACCCCTAAATGTGGTCACAGAGGGGACTTAACCACATCCAGATCAAGAAATCCAACAAGAAGAAGTTCAAGATCAAGGAAACTCCAGGGTGCCATAGAAAGAACAGGGGTTTGTGCAGCAGGCTGGCCAATGTTCCCTTAAGAAACCTGAAGCGCTTCCCAAGACTTCACCTAGGAGACTCCACTTCCCAGTCCATCAAATGGAGAGAAGCTAGTCATACCTGTGAAGGTGTTGGCGCAGAGACGGGCAGATCGTTTCACACTCAATATATATTACTTTTTTCTCCTCAACTGCATGCTCAAAGGTCTTTCTTTCTCCACTTAAAATAAACATGTGCATTTAGAGACGTTGTTTGCTTTGGAAAAATAAAACTTTATAAACTCATTGACTCAATGACCGCTGACCTCTGTCTAGCAGACGATCCTGCAGGCAGAAATGTAACAAACTGAAATGCGCATGCCCCTGGTAAATAACCTCGCCCCACCGTTAATCCATTGTTCCAAGTTGAGTGCAGACTCAATGCTGCCAGATCCAAGTTTCAACCGAAGCTACAATTTAGCTACAATTCTAGACTTCAGAAAAATCGGATGTCTTAACTTTGACTCCATTCATTTATTTCTAAATTACCAAATGAGGTAAGTCTGCAGGCTGAATTATACCCATGTACCTTGGAAGAAAAGTTATGACCAACCTAGATAGCATATTCAAAAGCAGAGACATTACTTTGCCAGCAAAGGTCCGTCTAGTCAAGGCTATGGTTTTTCCTGTGGTCATGTATGGATGTGAGAGTTGGACTGTGAAGAAGGCTGAGCGCCGAAGAATTGATGCTTTTGAACTGTGGTGTTGGAGAAGACTCTTGAGAGTCCCTTGGACTGCAAGGAGATCCAACCAGTCCATTCTGGAGATCGGCCCTGGGATTTCTTTGGAGGGAATGACGCTGAAGCTGAAACTCCAGTACTTTGGCCACCTTATGCGAAGAGTTGACTCATTGGAAAAGACTTTGATGCTGGGAGGGATTGGGGGCAGGAGGAGAAGGGGACGTCAGAGGATGAGATGGCTGGATGGCATCACTGACTCATGGACGTGAGTCTGGGTGAACTCCAGGAGTTGGTGTTGGACAGAGAGGCCTGGTGTGCTGCGATTCATGGGGTCGCAGAGAGTCGGACACGACTGAGCGACTGAACTGAACTGACATATGTCTTGCACATGAGCCTTAGTGTTAATTATTAGGTAAGATTTTGAAAGAATTTTTTTTCACACTGTCTGAGTCTTTCCCTTCTTTCCAGGCCCAGTTAAAGACTGACTCTGCCAAGTGCCCCCTCAGTCACCACCCTCAGCAGGTTCTGTATTTTCCTGGACCAACTACAATATTATTAAGTAACCTTTCCTGGGTAACATCCTGGTCCCCTAGGAGACAGGGCACTGCTCCCAGGTGAGCGCGTGCCTTACACTTGGCCTCCTCTCATGCTCGTGCATGCTCATTTGCACAGTCATGTCCGACTCTCTGCCACCCCATGAACCGTAGCCCACCAGGCTCCCTGTCCATGGGATTTTCCAGGCAAGAATGCTGGAGTGGGTTGCCATTTCCTTTTCCAGGGGATCTTCCTGACCCAGGGATCAAACCTGCATTGGCAGGTGGATCTTTACCACTGAGCCACTTGGGAAGCCCCCTGCCTACCTCTAGACTCTGTCATTCTTGGTTCCTGATAACAGTCACACTCCCCGAATCTTTACCACCCTGAGTTCTAATCTCCCTAACCACCATGTGGATCTTTCTCACTGGCCACCAGCAAAGGGGGCAGGACGGTGTTTACAGATCCAGTCCTCATCACCATCTTCAAACACAGATGTCACACTGGGAATCAGAGGTGTCATGTTCTCTCCATCTCTACTTATTCTGCGTCGACCATGCATTGGTGAGTCCAGCTTAACAGTCTTTGAAAGCACTAGCTTTCGACATCACTTTGTGCTCAGCATACAATGAAAAGTCATGAGGATTGTCTCAGTCTGAATTCTCCCCAAAACAGCTCCTGAGACCACATTCGCTCCAAGTCCTTGATGTGTGAGCTGAGGTCAGGGAGCACAGGTAAGGGACAGGCAGGTTAGACATGGGAGGGGAAGAAGGATTATTATACCCCAAGAAAAGGAAATAATGAATGGATCACCACTGTGGCCAACTGGACTTTAACCCCACTGGGGACTCTCTGAATTGTTCCATTGGGGGGCTTTTTATCTTGTAGTTCCCAACCCTCTCTGGTTGAAGGTCACTCCTGGGTGTTGACCCCCACCAGCAACTACAGCAGGCTCTGTGGGTTCCCCATGCCCCCGAATCAGGGGCCGCCCTCAGCAGGAAGATCCAGGCAGACAAGGTGCAGGAATGTGCAGGTGACCTCTAGGCGGCCACAGCCATATAGGCAGTTTCCTACAGAAGCCTCTGCCAGAACTCCACCCAGGAAAACCCAGCACCTCACAGAAGCCTGTCTTTACATTTAGAGAATAAAGGACACTTTCCAAGCACTGCCCACTGGCCCAGGTGGCTTTTCAACTCTCCTGTGATAGACGTGGTACAGTATGATGTTAACCTTTGCCCTAATTTACAGCTGGGAGAAAGTCACATAACCAGTTACTAACTCTAATGTGCAGACCTGATGAACTTCATATAACTAAAGATCTTAAAATTGTATGTTCAATTTACCATTATGATTGGGAAAAGAATATTTTTAAGCAGAAATTTTTTTTGCTTTCAGTGAGTGATATTTTCTATAATATTTAGAGAAATAAATATTTGTGGGATGCACTGAAGCTTAGACAGGAGTTAGAGAAACACTGAGCTTCCCAGTAGCTCAACTGCTAAAGAATCTGCCTGAAAATCCGCAAGCATGGACTCGGGTTCAATTCCTAGGTCGGGAAGATCCCCTGGAGAAGGGATAGGCTACCCACACTCCAGTATTCTTGGGCTTCCCTGGTGGCTCAGATGGTAAAGAATCCGCCTGCAATGCAGAAGACCTGAGTTCAGTCCCTGGGTTGGGATGATCCCCTGGAGGAGGGCATGGCAACCCACTCTAGTATTCTTGCCTGGAGAATCCCCATGGACCAAGGAACTTGGTGGGCAAAGAGTCAGCACAACTGAATGACTAAGCACAGCACAGGGTGTTACTTTAAATAGCAAAGCATGTAATACTTCAAAATTATTTTGTAATTTTTAAAACTGGTTTCCTAACAGCTTTTTGGAAATTCATCTGGTTCTTGGCGTCGTCTGTCTTGGTGTGCTCGTGTGGTGGGCTTTGCTGCAGTGACACCATGTAGAGCGTCTGCCACTTTCTGGCCCCTCACAGGATCCTAAGACCCAAATGCCGTCTCTGACAACTACTTTTCCAACCTCTGTACTTTACCTTTATTTATGTAAAATTATCTTCTGGGCCCTGACAAGATTTTATTGTTAATAAAATTGACTTAAACCATGGATATACCATGTAAACCTACCTTCTCAGTTCAACAGATTAGAGAAACAATTTTCATCAAGAAGGACCTAAATGCAGGTTGCTGGCAATGAAAATTAAGTTTTATCCTGATCAGAGACAATGACTGTGTTTCATCACCCATTTTAGACACACTTCTCAAATTAATTTGATTGCTTTATGCCTGCATTGTGCCAACAAAAGAATGTTACCATCTGGCTTTATAAGGATTAAGTCACTAGCCACTGCCACTGCTGACCTTTAACACATTCTGAAAGGAGATCAGGCCAAAGATCAGAAATGAGGCACTCTGTGCTCTGAGAAAACAGACAGAACAGGCCTTCAGAGAGTTAGATATTTCCGGGAGAAAATTTTATGAACGTAATTTCTTGCACCTTCTCATACTTAGACAAGCACTAAAATCATTAAGTGAGATGCCCGTTTTCTTACAACTAGCAGCAACCTTTTATGGTAATCTGTGCCTGGTTGCACGCATCCCTTCTCCAAGATCACACTCAGGCCAACCTCCTCCCTACTTCTTTGGGGCAGTTCCTCACAACTACCCAAGAGACCGTCTCCCAAGATATCATTGTTAGGAAGTCCCCAAATAAACTGAAATTCACAGCTCTCACACTGTGCATTGTTATTTCAGTTGACTATTGGGAGGAAAATTTTCCATGGGGGAAGTGAATGAGGCTGCAAGGCTCCAACAAAAGAGATTTGGTAAAAATTCCCAGTTCAGAGATGGAAGCAAACTTTATATAAAACCTGACTTGCAGTTTAGAGCCTTACAACATTACAAACGTGTGGGCCTGCTACCACCATTACTGTCTCAGGATTGCAGATTTAGCAGTGATTCATGCAGTGTCCTGGAGGAAGGGGACAGCTCCTGACTCCAGGTGGAGGGGCCAGGACTGAGTCTGCAATGAGCGAGGCCAGGCTGGAACTGCCTCCTCTTCTTTCTGCACAATAGGCAGAGATTTTCCAACTCAGCGAACATAGTTGAAGACTTCAGAGCAAGCCCAGCCAGTCTGTCCTGTGTTCGAAACCCCTGTCAAAGAAACACCATCTCCAGCTCCTGTTCCAATATTATTTATTCTCTATTCTGGACATGGACCCTCACAGAAGCCTGAATGCCTCTACAGAGTGCTTGTAAAACACAGTTTTGAAGATCAGGTTTGGAAACCAGCCCCACAGCCTGCCACAACACAAGCTCAAGAAACTGCTTACATTCAGTTTCCTCTTAGGGTGTCTAGGATCCCTCCTACATGATCAGCATGGTACCCGGCCCCCATGATCATAAAAATACTATCACACTGTTGGTTTGCAAACTGGCCCCCGTACACAGAGAGCAAGGGGACAACAGAGGAAGGAGCAGACTTCCAATCGGCAGGTGGCAGGCTCAGCAAGCAAGAGAACTTATCTGTGAAGATTGTCACGGGCAGCACAAGATGAGTGGATCTCCACCCCCATGGGCCAGAATCTTAAGTTACATTAGAGGCTTTAACTGGGTTCAGTCACGTATTCACTCAGTTCAGTTGGTCTTGACAGCATCTTACTCTCTCAAGGTCACATCCTTGTCACAGCTGCCAGTGTGGGAATAGTAAGCAGGATGGACATTCCAAGGAAAAGGAGGGGGTGAGGAACCTCCTATTGCTGAGATATAGCTCTGCAATCAACCAATGATCTCCTCTCCATGATCCCCTCGAATCATTGCTGAATTTTGGCTCTGCACCATGACAAATTCACAGCAAATGCACAAATTCTAGCCATCTTTTCAACCTCAGAAACTCTCCTCCTGCTTAACTCTGGGCAAATGAGAGCTTCTGAGAAATCCTTTGAGCTGGACACATCACCCGAGTGACGGGGTTGCTCTCTGAACTGTACAGGGACACCCTCATGATGGACTTTTAAAGATGAAATTAGGTGGGATGAGGAAGAGAATCCTTACATTCTTTCCCCCCAGCCCAGATGAGACGTACTGCTTTCTGCCTTATTCCCCTGAGCCTGTCATTTGTTCCAGGACAAGGGCAGAATTTACAAACCCAGGAAAACCTGTGTCACTATGATGGAGAACAAATCTGAATTCTGCCTTGGCAGAAGGCTTTAGCAAACTGCCTCACCCTGAACCTCAGTTTCATCAGTGGCAAGATGGAGCTAATTAATGGTACCAACCCTAGAGGATCGAGATGATACACAGAAAGTGCTGAGTACAGACCCAACTCTGTACCTACAAGTAAGTCCCAGGTACTAGCATGTCCAACACATTGTTTTGCTGGAACCAATTAACTTCCTTCCACTTTCACATCCTTATGTAATTTGCCAAGTTCCATACCAAACACAAGGATTGTCCTCCTTCACTGGATGGGACTTGATCATTTTATTTTCTTGTGCTTTTTCATTTCGTTGGTGGTTATGGGACTGAAGTGTCAAACAATGCTGCTTCTGTTCTAGATTCTGTCGTCACTTACCACGTGAGCACCAGTGGTATTCTCTTCTGTGAAACATGAATGTCGAATACTAGGTGACTCCTAAGTTCCCTTTCAGAGCTAAATTTTCTTTCCTAAATATGAAATGAAGGTGAAAGTGTTGGTCACTTAGTCTTGGCTGACTCTTTGCGACCCGATGGAATGTAGCCTGCCAGGCTCCTCTGTCCATGGGATTCTCCAGGCAGGAACACTGGAGTGGGTTGCCATGCCCTCCTCCAGGGGATGTTCCCCACCCAGGGATGAATCCAGGTCTCCTGCTTTACAGATTGATTCTTCACCATCTGACCCATCAGGGAAACCCTAAATACGAACTGGAGAAAACAAATACCACACTTAAAAGTTGCAAAACTTTTAAGTTTACAAAACACTTTTGCATTCATTCCACTGCTGGGAGCCACCACGGGAGATCCCACCCATGACAAAGGTCATGCAGAGAAGACCTGATAGGCAAAAGCGGATCAGAATTCAAGGGACTCCCTGGACCAGCTTAAGCATCTACCCCAAAACCAGAATCTGTCTGTCTTACTATTTTGTGCCTTTCACCAGCTCTCCTGACATTAACAGAGGCCTATCCCCGACCACTTTTCTCTGAAAAAATCAACTTAGGGCTCTGGTTAATAAGTCTCCTGGACATGAGAGGAATATTTCAAATCAAACCCTCTCTATTAGCATTCTAGCTTGCTTGGCAGGTTTATCCAGACTCTTGCAGCTACGCATGTGATTATTCACAGCCTCCCAACTGTGAGAGGCATGGGAAGCCTAAAACATAGAGCCTTTTAAAGAATTAAAAGTTATTAGAGTAGTGCTGGCATAGGATTTCATTATTGGGCCAATGCTTGTTGCTAAGTTCCCCTATCTCTTATCCACTGTGCAACTGGGAGTGCATTAGTTAACATAGTTGGAATGTAAGAAAAACAAGTGTAGCTTTGAAATTAACCACATCAGACCTTTGAGCTAATTGGTTCTTTCTTGTAACTCACTGCGTGAGAAATGTAACTCTGTTTAGCATTTTCTGAGGCTGACATAGACTAGAAATATAAAGAAAAAACACTTTGAGGGAAAATAAGTTTTCCAGTTGAGCAGCCTTTATCAAAAGAGGGTCATAAAATGTTCACAGGCCTCCAAGGCCAGAAGATAATGTACACAACATCATTTGTGGGAAAGGTATGCAGAAAAAATGCTGGTTTCGATAAGGGCAAAACTGCAGGAATGTTTGGGCTGACTCTGTATGACCTTGCATCTTTCATTTCCCTCTATGTACATTCAGTTCCGTCGCTCAGTCGTGTCTGATTCTTTGCGACCCCATGAATCGCAGCACGCCAGGCCTCCCTGTCCATCACCAACTCCAGGAGTTCACCCAGACCCACGCCCATGGAGTCAGTGACGCCATCCAGCCATCTCATCCTCGGTCATCCCCTTCTCCTCCTGCCCTCAATCCCTCCCAGCATCAGAGTCTTTTCCAATGGGTTAATTCTTTGCATGAGGTGGCCAAAGTACTGGAGTTTCAACTTTAGCATCATTCCTTCCAAAGAAATCCCAGGGCTGATCTCCTTCAGAATGGACTGGTTGGATCTCCTTGCAGTCCAAGGGACTCTCAAGAGTCTTCTCCAACACCACACTTCAAAAGCATCAATTCTTCAGCGCTCAGCCTTCTTCACAGTCCAACTCTCACATCCATACATGACTACTGGAAAAACCATAGTCTTGACTAGACGGACCTTAGTCGGCAAAGTAGTATCTCTGCTTTTGAATATGTTATCTAGGTTGGTCATAACTTTCCTTCCAAGGAGTAAGCATCTTTTAATTTCATGGCTGCAGTCACCATCTGCAGTGATTTTGGAGCCCAGAAAAATAAAGTCTGACACTGTTTCCACTGTTTCTCCGTCTATTTCCATGAAGTGATATATAAGTTCCTTTTGAAAATAATGGGCCTTGCTCACCAAAGCTTGGTCACCCCGTGTCTGTCTTTCTTTCTTTTTCTTTCTCTCTCTTACTCTCTTTTTCAGGCTGATCTCTTGGAGCATAGAGGCTCTCTGCGTTCACTTATCTGCCTGGGTTTCTAAGACCTGAATGGGAAGACGTTTTGCGTGTTCACTCCCTTGGGAGACCAGGAGGGCACCTGCAGCCTCTGTGAACAGAGCAAGCTCCTTGTCTTGGGGCTTTATTGGCTTTCTGTGTAAACCAAGGAATATCAGCCTCTTTCTCTCCTCTATTCCTCTCATTCATTCATCATTCATTTGCCCACGCCGTTTCTCCTGAAGGTTCCCCTGGATCCTGCGGGGGCGGATCCCAGCATTCCACCTCATTTCATCAAAATCCAGGTGTCCCCATACAACACAGAGGATACCCAAGTTCACTGGGGCAAGGTGACTAGCTCAGAGGCTTCCAGCATGTGCCAAGAGAGCCAGAGTCAATCCTTTAAGTTCTGTTCCCCAGACCCCATGCTCCTCCTGTTATATTCCTTTTCTCTAAAAATAATAAAACTGATCCGAAAGGCCATATAAAATCCACACACAGAACACAAATTTGACACGTCTTCCTTTTCCTAGATTGAGGGCTGAGAAGCATCCAGATGCCAAGCTTTCTGGTACAAGTCACAAAGTGCAGGAGCTATGCTGGCATCTACAGAGATGGCTAGTAACGGCCATCCTGTGGACATCACAGGCGCTGTGGACAACACAATGTTTTGTATTTGGAGGTCAGAATTTTACTAGCTGTGTGTGTACGAGACAGACTGTAAGGTGTTTAAAAAGGGAATAAACAGGACTAAAATCAGTGAATACAGGACTAAACATGAAAAGTCCAGGCTTTAAAATTAATATCCAGTTAAAGACAAGTGGCTGTAAAAGGAGGTATTTTGCTTTGATCAAGTGAAGGCCATATTTGGCAGCAAAAAGAAAGTTGCTAATGCAAAGGAAAGAACAAGTACACCCAAGGGTGAGGGCAAAGTCATGGCAACAACACCCAAGAGGAGACCAAAGGGGCTAAAGTACAAAGTTCAGATGGAGGGGCTGGCACAGAACAGATGGGATGGCCCTGGGCGTTGCTCGGGGTTCACAGCTCCGTCATGTGCTGTCATGCACCCCAAGGGCATGGATGGTGTCGCCAGGCACCCACCAAACACCCTTTCCAGGGGGCACACTGTCAACAGAAGGCTGCACCTGAGCAATGCAAAGCATCCACTGAAAACAGCGCTCCAATAAAGAACTTGTCCTATTTGTCAAAAAAGTAAACTATTTTGAGTAACTATTATGAACTAGTCGGAAAAACCCAAGACTTCCATTCATACTTTTATAAACTTAAACAATTAAAAGGACAGAAGCACCATGTTTAAAGAAATATTCACAGAAACCCAAAGAATATTTCTGCTATGTGAATATTTACTGAGAAGGGCAGTAGCTAAGCTGTAGATATCTACAAACCCAAATGCTTGATCAAATTTGAAGAGCTCTGGCTCAATAATAAAATCATGCACTGCAGGTTCACAAATTTATTTAAGATTGTTCCCTATAAGCATTTTAATCATGGTCTATGTGAAGTGAAACAAGACGTGTTTGTATAACGAATTATGTAGGGAACTTTTAATGACAGATACAAGACATCAAGAATATATTCACTTTTTGGTTTATTAAAACAAAGCTACACCTCTGTGCTTCTTACAATATATTAACAGGCGTAAAAATCAATCCACATTTCCAAATCAGTTCATTCACAACATCACACCATGCTATTTTATGGTACTTTATAATCAACCTTTTTACAACAATCTAACATTTTTTTGTACAACAGGCAGTTTAACACCTTCCATCAAGGCATTTCAGAACTTTAGATGTTTAGAAATAAAGTCAAAAGTCTCTTTCAAATGCCATCATTTTTGTATGAAACTGAAATGCCAGATGCCAAGTCTCAAGTTCCTAAAAAGAGTGCTTTAAAAAACAGATTTACATCCAAATTAAGTCTTATAAACCTCAGTGGTAGGTCCTATCATTTCTAAACACTAGAACTATTTGTGGATAAAAACCTGCATTTGATTGTGCAATATCTTCTGCTAGGTCTGACTTAAAATCTTAATTTTTTTACCCCAATTAATCCTAGTGTTAATTTTGCTCCTTTCAGTTAAAAACCCAGACACATTGAGGGCTGATCTTTCATCAAAGAGCTCTGACCACCAATACGATAGTTTTCTGTGCTTATTGTCTCCAGAGGAGGAAGTATACATCCATTAAACACAATGTTTGAGCGTACGAAATCCATGCAGACATGCCTCTGTGCCACCTGGCAGTTACTGCCTTGTCCTCTTACAGAAATACATAACATAGTGTTTCCCAAATATTTTCTGTGAATCTCAGGAGAGGTCCATAGGGGTGTTCCAAAGGGGAAAAAGGCTCTGGGGTCGCACAGATTGGGAAATGCTGGGTTAATACAGGCTTGGTACCGGTGGGTCCTGAGCCCTTACTGTGCTAAAGCGCACTGTGAGTTTCTAGGAATGAGGCTTCATGTGCAAATTAATTTTACCAGCAACACTTTTTCTACAAAACACCTAAGAACATCTCACAGAGCACTCATATACACGGAGAACTCTGGGAAATGGTTTGCTCCTCAGATTGGAAATTCCACAATCTGAGTTTACATTCACTGCGGTCCCTGATGCGTTTACTCCACTCGCCCTTGTGACTTCATGAGGCTGCACAGACTCGTAGTCCTTTCTCTGTTACGAGTTCTACACACCTCGCGCTACTTCCTTCTCTTTTGAATTTCTTAGGACTTTCTCATTTTGAAAGAGTGTAGCTTCATATTGCTTATTATTGGGTCTTTTGGTTTGCTTTTTAACTCGACTCACAGTCTGTCTTCCCCTGGAGGGCATGCATTTCAGTATTACAGAAATGCAGTAACTGGTAATAAATTATTTACAAGCACCTAGTTCGTTTAATCTTACGTGAAAGCCATTCGCTTTTGGAAAACAAGGAGAATAAATCTTTTAGCAAAACAGTGGTATCTGGAAGCCTTACCAGGATGATGGATGTTTGTTCAGTAACGAGGCATGAAAGAATGAGCTGTGCTAAAATTAACTCGAGGGTGAGCTTGTCTGGATGAGCAGAACTTTGGTTGAGATTTGTCCTCCTTAAAAAAGGTTTTCAAAGCACCAGTTAATTACAGAAAGCATGCATATTTATTCTCACAGTGAGTTAAGTGGTGAGAGAGCTAGCAAATCATACATTGCATTCCCCAAAGCATCTGAGTAGATTTCTAGAAAACAAACCAACTGAAAGGGCAAATAGAGCCAGAGAAGCCACTGCTCCCTGCTCAGGCTGGCGAAGCAGCAGCTCTTAGCGGAAGTCACAGGCGGGGCGCAGAGTCCACAGAGAGGTCAGTCCCAACCTTGACTTAGACAGTCTGAGTAACCCTTGGTCTTTTCACGGATGAGTAAAAAAGACTAGTGAAACCTAGATAAGGAACGCACAAGGGGATAAATAAGCTTCCCTGGCTGTTCCCCAAAACACAGAGCTCAATCCTACTTAGGATGTAAACTGGAATGTAACACAGTGAAGATCCCACTCCACATCAGAGCTGCTGCAACACTGACAACGGCTTAATGGGATGTGATCTCCTATAAAGAAAACATGTTTTAAATGTGGAATTTGAGAAGAGCAGAAGAAAATCACAACAGCATGGCATTATTGCTCTGAGTTTCAAAAATTTCATACAATGTGAAATACCCATCAGTATTTTTCCCTCTCCCAACATACACAGAATACTCACAAGACATTATTAGTGTTTAAAATCCAAGCTGATAAAAGTACAAACTTTAATTCTCAGTACCTTTCTATTAAATTCAAAGATTACCTGCAGTATTTGTCAGGAAAAATTCCTAATTCCATAATACCACAATACCACGGAGAGAAGAAGAAACAGTCAGCTGTTAGAAAACGTTTTCTATCACATGATCTTTAAGAAATCACCATCATTACCACAATTAGCGAACAATTATGATCCCTGCTCACAAAAAAGGCACCTACCTGTTATGAACAATTTTTCATAATTATTTGCCATTATATGGCATCAGGGTTTAAGAAAATAACCCACATATATTTTTAAAGAACCACGGTTTTCTTTTTCTCAAAGCTAAAAAAAATCTACAAGTGCCAGTCTACAGGGCCATCACATATGTGATGTACAACCCACTCTGCCCAACTTGAGTGGGTACCAGCCACTCAAAAGCGTACACCCAGTCTACAGGACCTAAGAGGCCTGGGCCATGAGGCTGCAGCCAGAGAGCTTCACACCAACACAGGCGATCAGGCCAAGCTAATAGGTTAGGACAGTTGCTATCTCCAAGATACAACTGTACCTGAGAGGCAGGTACTGCCTGAGCAGGAGGTCGGGGGAGGGGTGGCAGGGAAGGGACACAGACATAAAATAGGAGTTGCTACTAAATACTTGGGCTTCCCTGGTAGCTCAGAGGTTAAAGCATCTGCCTCCAATGCGGGAAACCTGGGTTCGATCCCTGGGTCGGGAAGATCCCCTGGAGAAGGAAATGGCAACCCACTCCAGTATTCTTGCCTGGAGAATCCCATGGACCGAGGAGCTTGGTAGGCTCCAGTCCAAGGGGTCACAAAGAGTCGGACACGACCGAGTGACTTCACTTCACTTCACTTCACTAAATACTTGCCTGTCATTTAAAACTCAATGGCACTTTTTCACATGAGCAAACATTTTCAAAGTCAGTTTTCCGGCCTAGTTTATCTTAAATTTCACCAGCTAAATTTATTTCCTGGTACGAGCTGACCGGTCAGATTATCTCTATTCCTGACTTAATATTGTGTTTTCATTTAGCTCTTAAAACACTTTCTATACCTGACTACAACAGACAGCACAGTGACACCTATATGTGAATAGCCCATTCATCTGTAAAGCACTTTGTGAGGAAAAAAAATGTTCCCATTTAACAGTTAGCTACAATTGACAGATAAAACCGAAAAAAAAAGAAAAAAAAAAAAAACAGTGAATGGATGACTCAGTTCTTTTTCAAGGAAGCGTTAATCAGAACATATACCAACAAATTACCTGACAGCGTGAAGTGTACTAAACAAGATTCAGTTTTAGAATCAACTACATTTGTGTGTCCATCACAGTAATAAGTCCCTAACTGTTATATTTAGAATGTAAATCTTTAATAAACTCCAAAATTTCATTTTGCAATCTACTCATCATGAACTGCAAACGGAGGCTGGGGCCCCCGTGGTGTGATCTGTAGGCGGGTATGTTGAGTCAGTGTCCAGCGATCACAGATCACGGAGGGGAGAAGGCACTTGTCTTCCAGGAGGTCACGTCAGGACAGGTCAGGCCCGGCCACACGATTGCACCGTCCACTCTCGTGCCACAGGCGGAGCCTAAAGGAACTGGCCCCACGCCCTTCACTTGCCAGAGGTGCCCGAAGTTACCTACAGCACCACAAAACTCAGAATATATTCCAGGAGTTTTTGCCGGTTGCATTGAGGTAGAAAAGTGCTGCTGAGTTCTAAAACAGACACTCTCTTTTGTTTGGTCTCTTTGAAAACCTAGAGAGAAAGTTTAAATTAAATTAAAGACAAATGAAAAAGGGTAAGGGGGTGGGGAGACATTTCTGTCACCAACCCTTACTTGATGTGCAGTAAGGTACATAAAGCCACATCCAGGCTTTAAGAAAATGTACGTGTAGGGTGTGTGTGAGCACGGGGTAGGAAGGTTATGGGGGTGGGAGATTATGGGGGCAGGTGTGGGGTTTACTATGTACTAGATTTTAAATTTTATGTTAGAATAAAGTTACAGAAGAGTTCCTTACAAAGACCACTAGTACCTCCATGGAACTCATGTCCCAAGTAATTTGTGAAGATAAAAGATAGCTGAGGACACTTCTAGCAATACTGGTAAAAACACAAGAAAATAACTGAAAATCATATGGCATAATTAACACCCCCACCAAAACTGCAGTAGAATCTTGAAACACATGGACACCTTCATTTAGGATGAAGAGGAAACCCAGGACAATTTTGGAACACGCAAATACATCTGTACAGAGGGGCCTCACCTTCCACATGCCCCTCCTCCTCCCAATCCCCAGAAAGGCCTGCATGATTAATTCTGCAGAAACTGCTTCTCTCAGGGTCCAGCCCAACACAAACGTGACTCAGACAGATTAGATCTAAACAGAGAGGACAGAAGTGAACACATGTTCTTATACCATAAGCGGCGGACACTCACCCCGATATCCTTAAACATTTTCACAGCGTTCTTCACAAGACAGTAAGTGGCGCTCTCAGCTGTGGAAAAAGAATCAGGCCCTGTCAAATGTTTAGGCCTAGGGACAATGAAAACCCCAATATCCACGGGAAGAGAGTGTAGAAGGCTGGGAGGAGGTCAGAGCAAGTCCGAGGACGCGCCAAGCTCCCTTTTCTACCAGTCACTTGAGAGGCCGCAAAGGGTCTGCTCTTTCTTTAAATTTACTCTGTCATCTTTTGGGGGGGCGAAGGGGAGATGGAGACAGGGGTAGGGAGAGAAAGAGAAAAAGGGAAGGAGGAAGGGGAGGAGGCAGGGAAGGACAGAGAGAAGGGGAAGGGAAAGAGAAATACCCAAAATATCCATCCTGAAGGCTTTTTGTGAGACTCGAATGAGCCAGAATGTAGAAGTTCTTTTAAACTGTGCTGGAATGCATAGATGATTCCTACTGCAGTGGAACCAGAAAAAGCGCAAGCCCAGAGGTCAGAAAAAAGGAATTCTAAACTCAGGTTGCCCTTTAACTAGCTGCAAGATCTGAAATAGCGTCTTCATCTCTGAAGTGAGGTGATTCTAGGTCTTGATCTCAATCTAGAGATACAGCTATAGCTGTAGCTATACGTCTCTCTATATACCAATCTGTAGAGTTCTAGCTATCTCTAGATGAGTATCTAGTGATCAATTATCTCTAGATCTGCCATGGCTTTCAAAATTATTGAGTCAAAGTATCTGCAGTCCTAAAGCATAACTGTAGAGAATGCTACTCCCACCCCAATCACACCTTTTCCATAAGAGACAGAACCAGGTGCTGGGTCGGGGCGTGGGGGTGGGGGGGCAACAGCGGTGCACACTACTGCTGGGAGTTCCCAGGTTTAGCAGTTGGGAACTGTTGGACCACACCTACTAACGCCAAACACACCACACCCTGCGAACAGGCAATTCTCCTATACAGGGCTACATAAATAAGTCCATTTGTTCACCCAAGGACACACTCAAACATGTTCAGGGCAGCACTATTCAGAGGAGCTCTGAACTGCAAAACCCAAATATCCATCAGTGATGGACAGGAATCAATGAAATGTGGTAAATATTTATACAGTGGAATACTACAATACAACAAGAATAAACAAGGATGTGCAACACCACGTATGAATCTCGCTTACAACGTTAGGAGCAAACTGCCAGCATGAGTGTATAATCTGTGTAATTCAACTTATGCAACACACCCAAAGAGGCAGCAGGAGCAATCCATGGAGTGAGGGGTCAGGATAATTTTGCATTCTTTTTTTCCAACTATCTGCAATGAGCAGATTCCTATAATCAAAAACAACATAGCTTTCAAAAGAAGCCAAGAGAAGGGCACACATACCGTACACAGCAACCCTCCTCTCCGTTCTCGTGATCAGGTATTTGTGCAGCTTCTGCAGGAATTCAGGCTCGGGAACGGGACCACCGAAGTTGTGAATGAAGATGGCAGCAGAGCTGTAGGCCTCCAGCAGAGGCCCGAGGAGCCTCTGTAAGAAGGTGATGAACTGCTGGTGCTCCTTGGACTGGCTCACCTGGGAGGGCGAGAGTGGAGACCCAGTCGTGGGGGGGACAGAGGCACCGCCTCTGAGCACCAGCAGCTCAAGAAGGCGGTCCCTCGCTGTCCCACACAGAAGCAGCCTACCGCTCCGTGGGCTCAGAATCGCCCCTGGAGATGACTGCTGGTTTTGAAATGTGTTCTTTATTGTAACCAGTGACTTTAATGGTATTTGAGGTTTACATTCATTGAACAGCTGCCTAGAAAAAACGGTTGTACTTGAATGACATAATTATCACATACTGTCATCACTGAAAATGGCTGGTCCCCAGGCTGGACCCTCCGGGCTTTGAAGCCTGGCTCAGCAGTCCCTCAAGTGCACAGAAGGCCACATGCCATGACCCCTGACATCATCTCGGTCCCTCTCGGTCCTCACGACCGCCACACCCACGTGGTCTCTGGCCCAGCCCAGCACCGCATGAAAAGGTGGTGGTGGTGATGGGGTGCTCTGGGCAGTGTGGGCTCACAGTGAACCCCTAAAAACGTGCATGTTCAGCTAAGCCTCCCTGGGGCAAGATTACTGCCCAATTTTGAAACTGCTGCTGCTGCGTTGCTTCAGTCGTGTCCCATTCTGTGCGACCCCATAGACGGCAGCCCACCAGGCTCCCCTGTCCCTGGGATTCCCAGGCAAGAACACTGGAGTGGGTTGCCATTTCCTTCTCCAATGCATGAAAGTGAAAAGTGAAAGTGAAGCTGCTCAGTCGTATCCGACTCTTAGTGATCCCATGGACTGCAGCCCACCAGGCTCCTCCATCCATGGATTTTCCAGGCAAGAGTACTGGAACTAGTAATACCTAAAAGGAAAAAACCCCGAAAGTCACTTGGACTCTGACTCTGTATGCCTATGTATGTCTGTGTAAGCCTGTGCATGCACACATGCATGTGTGTGTGTGTGTTACCCCACTGCAAAGAAAGCAATCCACTTAGGGTATTCAAAAAAGTAGGGTCATTCTTACTGATTGCTAAAATTACAAATTAGACAAAATCGCTTTTTCTAAAGCAGGGACCATCAATCTTTTAAAAATCAAATTTTCTGACAGGATTTGTTTAAATGAAGGCAGAGAGAGCCTGATGCATGAAATTCTGGGAGTGATGGCAAGACAGAACACGACTCAAGCAGAGCAACTGGGCCAGCGGCAGCAGAACATGAACTCCTCCTCTCCCTCACCTGGCACAGCACCGTCTTGCCTTGTTCAATGATGCCTGAACAGAACCTCTGCCTCTTCAGCAGTGAGTGCAGGGATGGCTACCCGTCTGCACCCGTGCATTCTGGAGAGAGGGTCAATGAAAGGTATCATCTATGACGTTCATCTTCCTGAGAGCTGAGACTTGTCTCCTTCCATTTATCTCTACCCCAGACTGAATCGTTTCAGGTATTAATTCAATTCAGTGTCAGCGTCTTGACTGGGCAGAAAGTGACACGGCCAGTGTGTGAGTGCTTTCCAGTTTTTCAGCACCCTGTCAATCTGGGGCAACATGAGCCTCAACTCAGCACTGTGGTGTCCACCCAGATTCTTCACCCAAGTACCTTCAGGTAGCAATCTCGTTGCTCCTCACCAAAATCGCTGTCTTCATCTTCTTCATCACTTCTCCAAGACAAAGGTTCCGGAAGCTTCTTGTCCCACTGCTGCTCAGCAAGACCAGGACGATATCTTCCTGATCATCTTGCTATGCCAGGGAGATGACCAACAGTGGATAAATATGCTCAGCCACACAAACGCCCACCCGGCTGGACCCCAAAGTCACCCTCTCTCATGCCCTCCCCTCCTCTGTTCTGTCCAGCCAGTCATGAGACCAGTCCACCACCCTCACCACCCTCTCCAAACCCACAATCACTCAGGAGACAGCAGGGGAGGAAGGAAGAAAAGAAAGAGTGAGGGTGAAAGCTACCAGCCACGTCAATTAAAGTACCATCAGCTCCGCTAAACTGGGATCTACTTTCCCAGGCCACACCCTTTATACAGAAGCTGCCAAAATTAAAACAAAACCTCAAAAAAGAAAAATGTACACATGAAAGCTACAAGCACATGGATATGCAGAAGATCTGGTCTTGGAACACAGGCTTCTGGATGCCATGGAACCAAGTCAAGATATGCTTTATGCAACACCAGTTACATAAAAGGAACCAAAATAATATTAAGCCATTCTGAAAGACATTTACTCTCTCCATTCCTATTTTTCTCATCTCATCTTGGACATGACTCTCTCTCTCTCTCTATATATATATATATATAAGTAAGTAAAGTCACTCAGTCGTGTCCGACTCTTTGTGACCCCGTGGACTGCAGCCCACCAGGCTCCTCAGTTCATGAGATTCTCCAAGCAAGAATACTGGAGTGGGTTGCCATTTCCTTCTCCAGGGGATCTTCCCGACCCAGGGATCGAACCTGGGTCTCCCGCATTGGAGGCTGACGCTTTAACCTCTGAGCCACCAGGGAAGCCCATATATATATATACACACACATATACACACACACACATATATCAAATGGAATCATTGGTAGAGCAGGTGGTAGAAAAGATAATAAAGAACAAGAAACTAAAGGCAAACAGAAGCAAGCCCACTGTCTTACCTCCGCCACTGTGAGAATGCCATACTGGATAAACCTGCCCACTGTTTCATGGCAAATTTGGTAAAAGGTCTGGCAGGGCTGCAAAGAAAAGGCATTCAGTGTAAATCTCATGGTCTTCCACTTAGCTTTTTAAAGAAGGAAGACAGTGTACAAAGTGGCTGCCAAATACTTCCATGGTATCACCTGCCTCACTCCACTAGTCAAGCACTAAGATTTCCGACGTCACCCTCTTGACAAGCTCACACTGTGGACAAAGGCTGAGAAGAGGCCTTGTTACCTGGCTGGCAGAGCGCCCAGTGAGGCACCACCTGCAGATGGAGCTCCTGAGCTGAGTCCCCCCGAGCCCCACCCCTCCAGTACAGTGCGGCCTCAGAAGGGATACGTGACCAGCCCCTACACCTGTTTTTTTCCTTTATAAGACAATTTCCCTGCAAAATCTATCTTACAGTAAATGCTGTACTCAAGGTGGTGGGTGAGGAAATGCAATATGTATTCAAGCAATTTAAAAAAACCCAAGTGAAAGACAACATCAACCTTGAGAGCCTTATCTACCCTTTTCTCTCCCATCCTGCTCACCAGATTCACGTGAAACAGACTCCACAAGACACAAATATAACATAAACAGACAATGCTGTGGAGGAGGGCTGTACTCCCAACACCTGTACTCAGAAATGTCCCAGGACACATTCCCATAAGTGGAAAACAACAGACTTTAAAATAAGAATTTTATTCATTGATGACTTTGAGGGGAAAAAAACTCTACTGCTTAAAATATATGCCTCATTATAAATGTCTAGAAGTGTTTAAATATAACATAAATGCTCGTTAGTTCTGCTGAGCCTTAGCTCCCCCATTTGGAGGAGAGGCTGAGCAGATGAGTTTTAAGACTGTTTCCGACTCTCATCTTCTAGGTTTCTTTCATCCATGGGCGGGCATGTGAATCATTTACAAACCCCTAACCCAGTGGCCTATGCATGATAAGAGGTTCTGTGCTTCTGGATCTGAGTGACGGAGAACGCTGAGCCCTTGGAGCCATCACAGCACAGGAAGGGTTCTCTGGAGCAGTGACCCCAAGAGCAAACCAAGACAGTAACAACACAATGGTCTGGTGGTCACTGGACCCAGGAGGAGGATGTAAAGCTTCAGCAATAGACCAAAAATTCTCTAAGAGGAAAGCATCTTATGTTTTCATTAAGATGTTCAACAATAAGAGACGAGGAGACACTAGAGAGTCTTCACTTACGAGAGAGATGGTGCCTTCATTGGAGAGCAGATAGCACAGGCTGGCAGCCTTGCGCACCAGCTGCTCCTGGCTGACCAAGCTGGGAGACGCGGGCCCTCCTGGGCCCCTCTTCTTCAGAACTGCGTAAAGGCTGCAGGCTGAGAAAGTAAAACCATCAGCGAAGCTGCAGCCTTAGATCTCCAAGAAAAACCTTGGAGAGGCTCAGACTGGCTGGACTACCACAAAAGATCATTGATACATCCAAAATAATTATCTGCATTCACAGAAGTTTAAGTAAATCCCTTCAGAATTTACTTCTTCTGATTCCATGTGCTCCCAACCCTGTCAAACCTTCTTCAGAGGCTTCCATCCCCTCTGCGCTTCGTCTCCTCTGTTCCCCCTACTCACTTCACTGCCACAAGTATGTCTCATCTCACCTAGATTTCCAGATCCTGGGCAGCAAGACATCTGACCTCTCCTACTTGGTAAATCATGAGATACTATGTATACAGCAGTTCAGTTATGACTCATGGAATAGCAAATATAAAAATAAGCTATAATCAGTGAAACAGCAGATGACGCTTTTATTTCACAACTGAAACTATAGCAACACATTCCATGAAACTAGGGACTAGCATCCAAACTGAAGTGGACACCAGCACATGCTTTTGGCCACTTGATTTGCCATGAAAATACTTCAGGTCCTGACATACCTATGATGGCCTCCATGATAAAGACGTGGAGCACCCCATTGCTGTAGAAGTTGAGTTCAAAGACTGATGGGATAGTTGTGCTGGGAGTAATAAAAAACTCGTCATTCTTGCTGGTGTGGGTGATGGTGATACAATTTCCCAGTAGCTGTATGGCGTGCATGACTACATCTTCTGAATTTCCTGAGAAACCCAAGTCGAAATCACGGCCAGGACTTCCTCCTTCATCACAAAGAAGTCTTCCACCAACGTGGAGAGGTCAATTCCCTATAAAAACAGACAGAAGTGGTCCCATGAGAACATAAAACCCACTTCTCAAAAGATGGAGAGACTGCCCCAAGGATTTTATTTTTTTCCCCTTGCCTTGGCTTTCTTGAAATTTGCTGTCAGGGAAAAAAAAAAAAAAAAAAAAGCCAGAACACCAGTGTAAAGAAAGTTAGAAAACTAGTTAAAAAGCTGTCCAGCAGGAATGTCAAGATATTTCATGTCCAGAGCATATTCTAGCCACAAAACATGATGCAGCATGTAAGATCTCAAAGGGGAAAAGCCGCCTTCTGGAAAGTAGCAGTACTTATTTTTTAGCAAGAATTTCTCAAATTTCTGGGCTGGTATTTATATATTGGCACTACATTTGGTGTTCAGAACATGAATGCGACAGAGACAGACAGACAGTCTTTCCCATCACAGAGCTTAGACAAGTGTATTGTAGGAAAGCAGAGTGCAAGTCCTAAATACAAGTCAAATAGCTTGGAAACCATTACAGTCAGAATACTTTCTATGTGTACTGTCAGATAAAACAGTCCCTGAGGCTTTTTTCATAGAGATGTCTTTCTCCATTGGGTTGTAGGCCCCTGTGGGCAGAGTCCTCAGATTATTTTAGTGTTCACCTCACAGGACTGTGCTTCCCTGGTGGCTTAGATGGTAAGGAATCTGCTTGCAATGCGGGAGACCTGGGTTCGATCCCTGGGTTGGGAAGATTCCCCTGGAGAAAGGAATGGCTACCCACTCCAGTATTCTTGCCTGGAGAACTCCATGGACAGGGAAGCCTGGCAGTCCATGGGGGTCGCAAAGTGTCGGACATGACTGAGTGACTTTTCACTCAGAGGACTAGCTGGAAGGGAGCAAAATCTATCAGTGGACAAGCATCTGAAAAGCTGACAAAGCACTTCCCTGCTTTCTGTTGAACTCCAGTGACACTGCAGACGTACCTGCCTGTGTCTGTAGAGGAGCGACAGGCCACAATATGTGTCGACATAATAGCACAGGACTTGCTAGCAGCTGGAAGGCAAACACAAATCTTTTAGTTGTGCTTTTTTAATATAGCTGAAACTTTTTAAAAAGTACCTAAATCTTAAAAAAAAAAAAAAAAAGTATCTTAATTAGGAACATTTAAAACTATAAAAATCTTCTACTGTATTTATTATACCTGATTCACCAAAGGGAAATCACAATTTGCTCTGGACCAGTGGAAGCTCATTAGAGATCATTGCTCATATAATAGAATTCAGTCTAAGATAGGTCTACCCTCAACCCAGAAATCGATTTTAACTTCCTCTTTTCAACCTGGACCAGAGGTAGGAAGGAACGGGACAGACAGACATTTGAGAATGACTATAGTCCATAACTCAATATCCCAAATTTGTAGAAATTTATAATCATACAAATCAAATATGAGAACGCCTGTGGAATAATCTAAGATAAAGACACCACTTGTGGGTTTTCTGAGATGATAATGAATTCACGAATACTTCATTCATAATTAATGTTACCTCGAGTGTTTAAGAAACAAAAAAGTTCCCAGTACCACATATATTTGGCCTTTAAAAAGTATATTTAAAAAGCTTTCATAATACTTGTTTTATAAATGGAAAATAGCACAAAACAGCAAAAAAAAAAAAATATTTTTATAGACGAGACAGCAACCCATCTGGTCATCTGGGTAGTGGGTTTTATCTTTACTTTCCAATTTTTCAACATTTAAGGATGTATTATTTTCAGCCAGGATTTAAGCAGAGACTCCATCAGACATCCTCAGAAAAGAGGATCTTGGTCCAGCGTAAAGCAGTAGCAGCAGCAGCTAGACAGAAAGGAGCAAGAGGAGGTGAGGATGCCTCCACATGGACAGCAAGCGCGGAGGGCCTAACCTGATGAGGAGGAGGCACAGGGAAAGGCGAAGAAATCCCAAGCTATTGCTGCTTCCGACCTTAAAGCAGCCTCTACAATGTAATACAATGCTGCCATTTGCAACTTAAGACGGCTAATTCTGCACGTAACTCGCTCCACTCGGATTCACTCCCACTGCATTATTAGTGTACAACCATCCCACTGAGAAGAGCAGAACCTCTTTAGGTACAGAGCCAATGACTCAATGTGTAGTCCCCACAGCCAGAATAAAGCTTTACATGCAAAAGACACACAATATTTACCAAATAAAAAGGATCACGAGGTCACAGGGGTAAGGGTTGTGCAACCATAAACCTAGAAGCTGTACCACAAATGGGTTCAAAGAGACTAATTCATGAGCACCTACTAATTATCTGGCACTATGTGAGATGTTTCATTCCATTATCTCAAATCCTCTCAGCATGATCTTCCTTCTAATGACTTACTTAGTAGCCCCTGCGTGTTAGTTCTAGAGCCAGAAGTAGAATCTAACTTTGGCAGATTCCAAAACCTGTATGGTTCACTCTGCATCACATTGAATCTGAATTACGGAGTGGAATTCTACTTACTGAAGAGAATGTGCTCAGCCAGATGTGCAATCAGTCTCCTTCGGCGGGACTCATCTGTTGCATTTCTGGACTCGTTAATGGACGTGTCTGTACCTTCATCAGCAGCATCACTGGGTCTAAAAAGTTTTTTGTTTTTTTTTTTAATTAGACCTCTATAACCCCAATCTTTCACAAAGCAAATGATATGAGATAGAAATGTATTAGATACTTCACTACATATTCTAAATTTAAGCCACAAATAGATTATTTCTAGGAGTTGTTTTATGCCAAAATATACTTCATTATAGGCTTCCCTGGTGGCTCAGATGGTAAAGATTCTGCCTGCAATACAGGAGATATGGGTTCGATCCCTGGGTCAGGAAGATCCCCTGGAGAAGGGAATGGCTTCCCACTCCAGTATTCTTGCCTGGAGAATTTTATGGACAGAGGAGCCTGGTGGGCTACAGCCTGTAGGGTCGCAAAGAGTTAGACACAACTGAGTAACTAACACATACATACCTCATTATATTTAAGACACTCTCCTGAACACAACATGTTATTTATTATGACTAAGTAATCTGTTGGTACATCACTTTTAGAACTCACTGGCAGAAAAAAATGCATAAAACAAGATGCTCCATTTTAAAACAGTTTCAAAAATTCGATATTTGAACATATAAAAAAAGGGTTAATATTTTTCTCAGTGACCATTTGATTTGAATTCTGGAAAATTCACATAAGAAACTCTTTTACATGTTACATGAATGTGCAATATGCATAAGCTAAACTACTACCAAAAAGAACATTTCAAGTATTCAAAAATAGAAATCAAGTAAGAACTCATATATGATTCAAAAAATCAAAAGGTTTTTAAGATCCAAATAATCAAAAACCTTCAAACTAATACACAAAAGCATTACTTCAAGATCCTTTACTCGACCAAGAGAAAAATTACTCAAGTGAGGAAGTAAAAACAAGAATATAAACATCCTTAACAAAGTTAGCCAATTTTTTCCATGCAATATAAGAAATCTGTGTGTGCTGAGTCACTCCAGTCATGGCCGACCTCTTTGCAACCCTATGGACTTTGTAGCCTGCCAGGCTCCTCTGTCCATGGGATTCTCCAGGCAAGAATACAAGAGTGGGTCGCTGTGCCCTTTTCCAGGGGATCTTCCTGACCCAGGGATCAAACCAGTATCTCTTATGTCTCCTGCATTGGCAGGCAGTCTCTTTACTACTGGCACCACCTGGGAAGTCTGACATAAGAAATAACAGATAATCAGTATAAAGAACTTTCATAAATCTTCAGTTCAGTTCAATTCAGTCGGTAAGTCACGTCTGATTCTTTGTGACCCCATGGACTCCAGTGTGCCAGGCCTCCCTGTCGATCACCAACTCAGGGAGTTTACTCAAACTCGTGTCCATTGAGTCGGTGATGCCATCCAATCATCTCATCTTCTGTCGTCCCCTTCTCCTCTCACCTTCAATCTTTCCCAGCATCAGGGTCTTTTCAAATGAGTCAGTTCTTTGCATCAGGTGGCCAAAGCAATGGAGTTTCAGCTTCAACATCAGTCCTTCCAATGACGATCTCCTTTAGGATGGACTAGTTGGATCTCTTTGCAGTCCAAGGGACTCTCAAGAGTCTTCTCCAAAACCACAGTTCAAAAGTATCAATTCTTCGGCGTTGAGCTTTCTTTATAGTCCAACTCTCACATCCACTGTAAAAACCATAGTCTAGACTATGGACTAGATGGACCTCTTGACTAGATGGACCTTTCCTGGCAAAGTAATGTCTCTGCTTTTTAATATGCTGTCTAGGTTGGTCATAACTTTTCTTCCAAGGAGTAAGCATCTTTTAATTTCATGGCTGCAATCACCATCTGTAGTGATTTTGGAGCCCAAAAAAATAAAATCTGCCACTGTTTCCACTGTTTCCCCATCTATTTGCCATGAAATGATGGAACCAAATGCCATGATATTAGTTTTCTGAATGCTGAGTTTAAGCCAACTTTTTCACTCTCCTCTTTCACTCTCATCAAGAGGCTCTTCTTCTTCACTTTCTGCCATAAGGGTGGTGTCATCTGCATATTTGAGCTTACTGATATTTCTCACAGCAATCTTGATTCCAGCTTGTGCTTCTTCCAGCCCAGTGTTTCTCATGATGTACTCTGCATAGAAGTTAAATAAGCAGGGTGACAATATACAGCCTTGACGTACCTCTCTTCCTATTTGGAACCAGTCTGTTGTTCCATGTCCAGTTCTAACTATTGCTTCCTGGCCTGCATACAGATTTCTCAAGAGGCATGTCAGGTGGTCTGATATTCCCATCTCTTTCAGAATTTTCCATAGTTTGGGGTGATCCACACAGTCAAAGGCTTTGGCGCAGTCAATAAAGCAGATATAGATGTTTTTTCTGGAACTCTCTTGCTTTTTCGATGATCCAGTGAATGTTGGCAATTTGATCTCTGGTTCCTCTGCCTTTTCTAAATCCAGCTTGTACATCTGGAAGTTCACAGTTTATGTACTGTTGAAGCCTGGCTTGGAGAATTTTGAGCATTACTTTACAGCATGTGAGATGAGTGCAATTGTGCAGCAGTTTGAGCATTCTTGACTTTGCCTTTCTTTGGGATTGCAAAGAAAACTGACCTTTTCCAGTCCTGGGGCCACTGCTGAGTTTTCCAAATTTGCTGGCATATTGGATGCAGCAATTTCACAGTATCACCTTTTAGGATTTGCAATAGCTCAACTGGAATTCCATCACCTCTACTAGCTTTGTTCATAGTGATGCTTCCTAAGGCCTACATGACATCACATTACAGAATATCTGGCTCTAGGTGAGTGATCACACCACCGTAATTATCTGGGTCATGAAGATCTTTTTTGTATAGTTCTGTGTATTCTTGCCACCTCTTCTTAATATCTTCTGCTTCTGTTAGGTCCATACTATTTCTGTCCTTTATTGAACCCATCTATGCATGAAATGTTCCCTTGGTATCTCTAATTTTCTTGAAGAGATCTCTAGTCTTTCCCATTCTGTTGTTTTCCTCTATTTCTTTGCACTGATCACTGAGGAAGGCTTTCTTATCCCTCCTTGCTATTCTTTTGAACTCTGCATTCAAATGGGTATATCTTTCCTTGTCTCCTTTGCTTTTCACTTCTCTTCTTTTCACAGCTATTTGTAAGGCCTCCTCAGACAGCCATTTTGCTTTTTTGCACTTCTTTTTCTTAGGAATGGTCTTGATACTTGTCTCCTCTACAGTGTCACGAACCTCCATCCATAGTTTATCCCGCACTCTGTCTATCAGATCTAATCCCTTGAATCTATTTCTCACTTCCACTGTATAATCATAAGGGATATGATTTAGGTCATACCTGAATGGTCTAGTGGTTTTCCCTACTTTCTTTAAGTCTGAATTTGACAATAAGGAATTCATGATCTGAGTCACAGTCAGTTCCCAGTCTTGTTTTTGCTGATTGTATAGAGCTTCTCCATCTTTAGCTGCAAAGAATATAATCAATTCGACTTTGGTATTGACCATCTGGTGATAAATCTTACCTTGAGGGAAGTATAGCTGGCAACAATGCTTGCTCCAAAGAAAGTGGAGCAGAAACAGGTTTCTGACTTTGGCTTCTAAATATTCCTGGAAAAATAAAACACAATCATTTACTCCCACTGTCTGACTTCCATAAGCATACATAAAATATAATTTCATCTTCAAAAAGTTAAAAGTGAGTTGTTAATAAAATGAGCCATACTACTGATATATAACATGAGAAATACTTTCTATTAGCCTAAACTATCTTCAGAAGTGCAGAATGACTCATAGAATGTTGTTAAGCATGAAATCAAAGAACTGAAGCTCCAAAGACAGAATGACGCTTAAGCAAAATCATTTTAAAAATTAAGGGCAAAATTTAACTTTTCTCACATCTTCATGAAATTAGTTGGCATTCCCAATATTATTAACAGTGATAATTGACCAACCATACCCTTTTAAAGGAAATCTGACAACCCGAAGGTCATATTATATTCAAAAGAATCTCAATTCAAAAGCAAAAACAAGAGAAGCTCTGAAGCATTAAAAAAAAAAAAAAAAAGTGGGAAGAAATGACAAGGTCCTTAACCAGAAAGTATATAGCATAGCAGTTAGACTTCCTTAAAATAAAACCAAGAAGTGGAAAAGAAGGAGAGGCAGGACCTCTGTGCCTTATCTTTGGGTTCCCAACTCCCCATCCTTCTTTCTTCTTTACCAATTTGAAAATCTTAAGAATTTAAAACTGCAGGACCTCAGAGATTCAGCAGCCCCAGGCTTCTCCATGAGGATGGCACTCTTCCTCTGAATATGTGGGTATGAGACTCCACTGAGTAGAACAGAGCATCGCCCTGGACCATCAGTGTTACCCAGCTGTGAGAAAGGTTTTTAAAAATGTCTCCTAAAGGCAATTTTAAAACATAACATATAAAATATTGATTTATGTAAAGCAATATGCATAATTCTCATGAATTATAAAAGACAGCAAAAAACTATGAAACTGGTGTTTCCCAAAGACAGACATTTAGTCTCCTTTGTCAGCAGGCATATCGGTGGAAAAATTCAGGAAATACTACTCTTGTCAGAGTCTTGTTCTACAAGAGAAGAAACTGAGGCCCAACTCACATGGAGAAGAGGCATCAGAGGCTGGTCTGGTGCCCAGATCTTCCGACACTGAGCTAGACTGATGCTTCCACACAGCTTCAGCTCAACAGACACTCACCTTTAAGGAAAATGGTTGTGCAAAATCCACTCTGACACATCCATAGTTTTTTCGTAACATTCTGATAACGCCTCTTGCTATGCCCCAGAGGCTCTCATTCTTCTTGGGTTTTCCCTAATTTGCAATTTTGAAAGAATAATATGGTAAGCAACAAAGCTAACAAATACGCAAATATTATTATCCAAAGATAAAGTTTATGAATTTTTTTATGGAAACTGAAGGTTTATCTGGAAAAATAATGAATGAAGGAGGAAAATACCTATCCATTTGCTGAGACCTGTCAGAAAATGTTGAGCACTCAGAGATGCTAAAAGATGTAATGACATCATCGGGAAGGTAATTTGGCCAATGAAAAAGGAAACATTTAACACAACTTCTTTTAATGCATTGTTTACATCATTCACAAAAATACAACTGCAAACTACTGAAGGATAAAGATGACACAATAGCCTGAAAATCTGTTCCGTGGTTCTCAGAAAGAATCAGAGAGACCACCTTATTGTGATCTGATGATCATGATGGTCCAAATTCATAACATTAAGCAACCAACACCAAATTCAGCCCCAGAGTGGCCTGTGAGCCAACTGTTCATTCAGTGAGTGTTTCCTGAATATTTAACATGCATAAGGCACAGTGACCACTGTAGAATGGACACAGGACTCAGATATGACATCATGAGACCCCATCAGGGTGAGGGAGCATACGTTCAGGCTGCACACAGGCAACACAAGGAGAGGGTCTCATAAGAGAGACACAGATAATCATCCAGGTCTATCACTTTATTTTTTATTAGGAGTCCTTGAGTTTTTAGTATGTTTTGAGCAATAAGCTTGACATAAGTACCATGACCAGGACTTTCACACTAAATAAGAACAAAACTAACTCCCTCTGGAACTTGCAAACTGCTGGGAGGAACAGAAGTTGGTAAAACCATTCTGGAAAACTGTTTGGCAGCATCTACAAAACTGAATGTACCTATGCTTTGCTGCTGCTAAGTTGCTTTAGTCGTGTCCGACTCTGTGTGACCCCACAGATGGCAGCCCACCAGACTCCACCATCCCTGGGATTCTTCAGGCAAGAACACTGGAGTGGGTTGCCATTTCCTTCTCCAATGTATGAAAGTGAAAAGTGAAAGTGAAGTCACTCAGTAAGTGTCTGACTCTTCATGACCCCATGGACTACAGGCCTACCAGGTTCCTCCGTCCATGGGATTTTCCAGGCAAGTACAGTACTGGAGTGGGGTGCCACTGCTTCATGAGCTATCAATTCCACTCCTAGGTACATACTCAACAAAATGCATACATATGGTCAGCAAGAGAAAGGTTTAAGAATGGTCCCAGCCAAAACCAGGAAACCAAACTTTTTTTTCAACAGTAGAATAGACAAATTGTATTTGTCATACACTGCAATATTACACAGCTATGACAATGAACTAATTCTAACTATCTGTAATAAGTTGTTGCTTGAGCAAAGGAAACCAGAGACAAAATGTCCACACACTATATAATTCCATTTACATAATGATCAAAAACAGGCAAGCCAATCTATTCTGTAAGAAGTAAAGATAACCAGCTACCCACGAGGGGACAGCAATGAGAGAAGGGATAAGGGGGGTTTCTAGAGTCCTCGACCTCAGTGCAGTTATGTAGGTGTGTTCACGTTGTGCTAATTCAAGCTACATGCGTATGATGGATGCATTCTTTCATAACTGTCCAATAGAAAGTTCATGAAAAAATTGCTGCCACTTTTCAAATTAACTTGTAGCTACTTTGCCAACATGATCCCACCAATTCTTCAGGTTTAACTTAAAACTCTACACATAGGCAATGAGCTCTGACTAGACCGAGCCACACATACCCTTCCCAGGGCAAAGATGGTAACTCAGTATCAAGTATTCTTTCATTTCCCAACTCTATGACTAAGGCTGGTGTTGATTAGTCAATCATGGCAATTCCTCCAAATGCAGGAAGACATGTTAGCACTACCAATCAGGCTGCGATAGGAGATGAAAGCCCAGCCTAACATGTATTATAAAATTAGAGAGTACCAAGAATATTCTCAACTAATTCTAAAAGCACTTCTCTAAAAGCAAAAGGCTAAAAAAGCAAAGATGACTTTTGTGCAAGTGGTCTTCTTACCAGTTGTTCACCATTATAATGACCCTCAATAATACGATCGTAGGAGATCCCAACAGGTATTATCAAGATGTCTGGGATGGTATTGGTAGACAGAGTATCTACCACAACTGACAAAAGTCCTGCCCGAGCACAGGAGATTTTTCCACTTCTTGAGCGTGTGCCTTCCAGAAAAATCTCCAAGAACTGCTGCTGTCGAAGTAGTTCAACTATATGCTGGCATATAAGAAGGAAGGAAAAGATGAACTCATGAACTCAGAACAAGCTCAGCAAAGTTAAATCTTAAAAACAAAAACCCTTAAAACTTTACTACAGACAAAATATTTTACACAAAAAATAGCAAAAGAGCATCTCCAATGTTATATTTTTATGATAACAAAAAGTAATCAGCAAATTCATACCCAAGCAATAATCATTGAAATAATTACTCAGACAACTGTTTTTTAAAAATCTCAATCAAGTCTCTCTTTCTTCTACTGTAATTGGGATAAGTAGAGATCACACATACCCCATGGAGTAAAGCTCTGTAGAGAATATCTTTCCGTCCATCTGGCGTCTCATCTAGCCTCCGTCGTATGAAAAAGCCTCCAAGCTTATGGATCAAAGTACTATAAATTTAAGAATGCATTAATTTTTAAAAAAATATAAAAAGAAGACTCAAACTCCAGTGTGGATATAAGCCACAGGTGGTGTTTGAGCTGCTGATTATGAAAATCTGGAGATTACCCCTACGGTTGACACATTTCTATCATTTACATTATGCATTAGCTTTCAGAATGTCACTGTGTATAATGAAGCTCTGTTACATCTATTATACGCCAAAAGGATTTCCATGGTACATTACCCTGGAAAGGTGCTGGTACAGGTTTTAAGAAGATTATAAAATACTGCTCAATTTTAAAACCCTGTCCAGGATCTCAAGACACTGATCTTTAGACATCCCCAAATTTTCCTATGGCACATTCACTTCAAGATGAATGTGATATTAAAAAAGCTCCTTCGGGGAAATTTTCTCAAATAAGTTATTTCTTAGAGAATATTCCAGTGAGATAAGGATAAGTTTATCAAACTGGAACCAAGCATAACCATCCTCCCAAAGCATGAAATAAAAATTTGCTTCATTTATGCACACATAGAACAAACAATTCTTACAACCCCATGTCTCTGTCTATAAAACTGATGAATTATTTTGATAGGAGGCAGAAATTTTCCAATACTTGTTAACCTTTCCAATCTCGGAGCCTCCTCCTCTGTTCAAACAGTGTGATATTAATATAAATATTAACACATAGTTTTGGCACCTTCTATAATCAGCATAAGGAGGACAGTAAGAATCCCTGGAACTTAATGTCTTTGAAAGTTAACTTAACTCTCTGAAAGTTAAACTTTGCAGAACAAATTCTTAAGGAGATGAACCATCCACAAAAATAACCCATCCTGAAAAGTGATTTGTGACTGTACAGACTGACATGTAACAAAAGAACACTGCAAATAAATAGGTCAGATTATTTAGAATCTGTCATAGCTGAAGAATGATAAGCTAAATGGCACAGAGGTCATGAAAAGGGAAGAAATTATCAGTGTTTATTAGGCAATGCCCAGAGATTCACCTCGAGAACCAATCCAGCATAGAGGGAATGAGGACATAAATTGTTCTGATTATAGAAGAGGCAAACTATTATGGGCAAGGCTTCTCTAGAGCCCAGATGAAACAGCCCTCTTCATGCTCAGTCTATGCCTAAACACTTTTTCGAAAAAGTGAACGTGAAAGTCACTCAATCATGTCCAACTCTTTGTAACCCCATGGACTATACAGTCCATGGAATTCTCTAGGCCAGAATACTGGAGTGGTAGCCTTTCCTTTCTCCAGGAGATCTTCCCAACCCAGGGATTGAACCCAGGTCTCCCTCATTGCCGGCAGATTCTTGACCAGCTGAGCCACAAGGGAAGCCCAAAAATACTGGAGTGAGTAGCCTATTCCTTCTCCAGCGGATTTTCCCAACCCAGGAATCGAACTGGGGTCTCCTGCATTGCAAGCAGATTCTTTACCAACTGAGTTATCAGGGAAGCTCCCTTTCAAAAAATAAACATTTTTTTTGATGACTTTCTAATTCAACTTTTCAGGTTCCTTGATACTAGGAAGAGGTACCCATGAGAAAAAGCATAGGTAGTCTGATCCTTGGAAAAGCATGATACTTGGAAAAGTCTGTAGCATCATATCACAGTGGATTAGAGTTAGCTGTTTGTCTATATCCCCCACTGTTTTATATGAACTATTTGAAAGCAGGGACTATGTGTCTTGTTCACCCTTGCCTGGAGCACATGTGGGCAAGTATCGGCTGACTGCATGTACGAATGGCTTCTCTTCACTCACGTGAGTCAGATTAGCTACAGAACTCTGAACTGAGGCATTAGGAAGGAACTCCTTGGACTGTGATGCTGAGGATCAGACTCCCTGGCATGCAAAGCACTGACCGACCCCTTATGAGGCCCTGCCTGCACGAACCACCGGCCTGCTCCCCTCAGGTCACTCTCCACACTTATCCTCCTCTCGCTCTCTATTCCTCACACAGCTGACCTGAGCGATGCTTTGTGCTCTGAAGTTTGAGACTAAACACTTCTCAAATCTCTGAGAGAACTATTATACCTTTCTTTAAGCCTTCATCATCTTTTGTCTGAACCAACACAGTCAGAATCGATCTGTTACTTGCTCAGTCTTCTTTGTACTTTCCAAATTTTCCACAATAAACATGCATTCTTTTAAAACAAAGCTAAAAATCCTAATGTCCTCATTGGTCTAGGTTGGATGTGGGATGCAGGATGCTTGGGACTGATGCACGGGGATAATCCAGAGAGATGGTGTGGGGCGGGGGGGGGAGGTGGAGGTCGGGATTGGGAGTTCATGTACACTTGTGGCTGATTCATGTTGATGTATAGCAAAACGAATATAGTATTGTAAAGCAAAACAAACTAAAAAATAAAAATTAATTTTAAAAAATGTATCTAAAGTTATCATAGAAAAATAAAAATTCAAAACATAATCTTCATACCTTAACTTTCAAAATAAGGTGATCTTACCTGAAGATGGGGATGTTGAGATTATTGCCTGAAGCAATGTACGGCGCTTTGATGTTATGGCAGAAGAGAATGAAAGTGAGCAGGAGATAGTCAATGTGGGATCTATGAACTGGTAGAAATATAAGCGGCAAATTCATCTAGCAAAAGGAAAAATGCCAAATTTAAAATTCAAACGGACAGCATAGAAAATATAATAAATAACTTTATAAGAACTTTTTATGGTAACAGATGGTTACTAGAATTATTATGGTGATCAATTCTTAATGTACACAAATGTTGAATCCTATTGTAAACCTTAAATAAATATAATATTTTCTGTCAACTATAATTTTAAAAAGAATAAATAAAACCATAAATCTTGTAGAAAAAAATAAAATAAACTGCATCAAAATGTTTTATTAAAAAAAAAAATTCAAACGGAAAGTTGAATTACAGGTCAAACATTTGGTTAGACTCATTCAAACACTAGCTAATTAGTGACTCATTCTGCAAAAACATTTTTCAGTAAATAAGAATGGCAATTAATATTTCAATTATATATTATCTAGCTAAAAACAACTGCAGCAATGAAAAATAATCAGGGAAGGAAGAGAGCAATCAAGAATTCAAGGTGATTCCGTCATATATCTTCTGAGAGAAAGCCCTAATTATATAAAAAGAATGTAGGTTTTAGACACAAGGTTGGTTTGGTTTGAAATTCTAGAGAGATGACTTATTGGCCATAACTTGGGACAGTTTCTTAATCTGTATGTGCCTTTATTTCCTCATTCATAAAATAGGGATCATTCTGATTTTCAAAATTATTGCAGAAGGAACTGCATATTGCTGATAGGTCCTTCTTTACACCGCCTTCCCCCCCAAATACAAAGCTACTGTAGTTATCTCACATGGGGGAAAACCTGCAAATGTGTGGGACTGCACAAGAGTATACAAAAAAACATTCCCCCAAAATTCCAAAATCACTCTGCAAAATGCGGAGAAAAAAGAATAATAGATTCACGTAATTCTTGCCTCAGTTGCAGCTTTAACCATTTCAAGTTGACCCTTGTGAATCTGAATATTCCAAAAGAAGCTGTTGAACAGTTTCAGCAGCACCCATCCAGTCAGTCTGAAAGGAAGTTTAAAAAGTTTTTAAATGTACACACATATTTATATATATACACACACATAGTTTGCCAGCTATCTACCTACACTTTTGAACCTAAAACCTAAGAAAGATTGTAACTGACTTCGTGTTATGAGCGCATGTGTGTACATATATGTGAATGTGTACATCTGAACTGTGGGCTTAAAGAACTGATTTTACATATGTACTACTCATAGAGGCATCCATTTATCATGTACTAAAATCTTATATTTTACTCCACTTGCATACTTTGTACTTCAGAAGCTATAGTCAAGCAAATAGTTAAGTGAGCAGAGTGATCCCATTACTGAATACAAATCACTCCCTTTAAGACATAAGCATGTGCAGATTCATCAAGAAAAAAAGAGGGTGGGCTCAAATAAATAAAATTAGAAACGAAAAAGGAGAAGTTACAATCAACACTACAGCAATACAAAGTTACAATCACTACAAACAATTATATCCAAATACTGATAAAATGGACAACCTAGAAGAAACAGCCAAACTCCTAGAAATGTACAATCTCCCAAGACTGAACCAGGAAGAAATAGAAAATATGAACAGACTAACTACCAGTAATGAAACATCAGTTCAGTCACTCAGTTGTGTCCGACTCTTTGCGACCCCATGAATCGCAGTACACCAGGCCTCCCTGTCCATCACCAACTCCCGGAGTTCACTCAGACTCACGTCCATTGAGTCAGTGATGCCTCCAGCCATCTCATCCTCTGTCATCCCTTTTTTCTCCTGCCCCCAATCCCTCCCAGCATCAGAGTGTTTTCCAGTGAGTCAATTCTTTGCATGAGGTGGCCAAAGTACTGAAGTTTCATCATTCCTTCCAAAGAAATCCCAGGGCTGAACATAGTAATAAAAGAAAAATTCCAGGAAATCAAAGTCCAGGACCACATGGCTTCACAGGTGAATTTTGCCAAGCATTTGTAGAAGAGTTAACACAAATCTTTCTCAAACCATACCAAAAAATTACAGAGGAAGGAACACTTTTGATTCTGCCCATCCTAAGAGGGCAGCATCACCCTGATAGCAACACCAATGACATCACAGAAAAAGAAAATCACAAGCCAGTATCACTGATGAACTAGATGCAAAAATCCACAACAAAATATTAGCAAACCAATTCAACAATACAGTACATTAAAAGCATCATATACCACGAAGAGCAGAATTTATCCCAGGATGCAAGAATGATGCAACATCTGTAAAATTAGTGTGATACATCACATTTACAAATTGAAAAAAAAATTTTAATATATGATCATCTAAACAGATGCAGAAAAAGATCCTGACAAAATCCAACATGCATTTATAATTAAAAACTTTCAACAAAGTGAATACAGAGGAAACATACCTAAACATAAGAAAGGCCATAAATGACAAGCCCATGGCTTACATCAGACTCAGTGGTGAAAAGCTGAAAGCATTTTTTCTAAGGACAGGAACATAACAAGAATGCACTGTCCTGCCACTTTAATTCAACACAGTATTCAAAGTCCTGGCCATAGCAACCAGAAAAGAAAAAGGTCTGAAAGAAATCCAAAGTGATGAGAGACTCTTGGTGAAGGTGGAAGAAGAGTGAAAAAGCTGGCTTAAAACTCGACAATCAAAAAACGAAGATCACAGCATCAGGTCCCATCACTTTATGGCAAATAGACGAGAAAACAATCAAAACAGTGACAGACTTAATTTTCTTGGGCTCCAAAATCACTGCAGACGGTACTGCAGTCATGAACTTAAAAGATGCTTGCTCCTTGGAAGGAAAGCTATGACCAACATAGACAGCATATTAAAAAGAAGAAACATCACTTTGCTGACAAAGGTCCATCTAGTCAATGAACAGTATCAAAAGGCAAAAAGATATGACCCTGAAAGATGAATTCCCCAGCTAAGTAGGTGCCCAATATGCTACAGAAGAAGAGTGGAGAAATAGCTGCAGAAAGAATGAAGAGGCTGAGCCAAGGCAAAAACAACACCCACCTGTGGGTTTGACTGGTGGTGGAAGTAAAGTCTGATGCTGTAAAGAAAACACTACAGAGGAACCTGGAATGTTAGGTCCATAGTCAAGATAAATAGGAAGTGGTCAAACAGGAGATGGCAAGAGTGAACATTGATGTTTTAGTAATCAGTAAACTAGACCAGGAGCTGACTGTGGCTCAGATCATGAACTCCTTATTGCCAAATTCAGACTTAAATTGAAGAAAGCAGGAAAACCACTAGACCATTCAGGTATGACCTAAATCAAATCCTTTACGATGATACAGTGGAAGTGAGATATAGATTTAAGGGATTAGATCTGATAGACAAGACTGTCTGAAGAACTAAGGATGGAGGCTCGTGACATTGTGCAGGAGTTAGTGATCAAGACCATCCTCAAGAAAAATAAATGCAAAAATGCAAAATGGTTGTCTGATGAGGCCTTATAAATAGCTGTGAAAAGAAGAGAAGCTAAAGGCAAAGGAGAAAAGGAAAGATATACTCATCTGAATGCAGAGTTCAAAAGAATAGCAAGGAGAGATGAGAAAGCCTTCCTAAGTGATCAATGCAAAGAAAGAAATAGACGAAAACAACAGAATGGGAAAGACTACAGATCTCTTCAAGAAAATTAGAGATACCAAGGGAACATTTCATGAAAAGATGGGCTCAATAAAGGACAGAAATAGTATGGACCTAACAGAAGCAGAAGATATTAAGAAGTGGTGGCAAGAACACACAGAACTCTACAAAAATGATCTTCATGACCAGATAACCACAATGGTGTGATCTCTCACCTAAAGCCAGACATCCTGGAATGCAAAGTCAAGTGGGCCTTAGGAAGCATCATTATGAACAAAGCTAGTGAAGGTAATGGAATTCCAGCTGAGCTATTTCAAGTCCTAAAAGATGGTGCTGTGAAATTGCTGCATCCAATATGCCAGCAAATTTGGAAAACTCAGCAGTGGCCCCAGGACTGGAAAAGGTCAGTTTTCATTCCAATTCCAAAGAAAGGCAATGTCAAAGAATGCTCAAACTGTCACACAATTGCACTCATCTCACACGCTAGTAAAGTAATGCTCAAAATTCTTCAAGCCAGGCTTCAGCAGTATGTGAATCGAGAACTTTCAGATGTTCAAGCTGGATGTAGAAAAGGCAGAGGAAAGTGAAAGTCAGTCAGTCATGTCTGACTCTTTGTGACCCCATGGACTGTAGCCCGACAGGGACCTCTGTCCATGGAATTCTCGAGGCAGGAATACTGGAGTGGATGGCCATTCCCTTCTCCCGGGGATCTTCCTGACCCAGGGATTGTACCTCAGTCTCCTGCACTGCAGGTGGATTCTGTATCATCTGAGCTACCAGGGAAGCCCAGAGGCAGATCAAATTGCCAACATCCACTGTGTCACAGGAAAAGTAAGAGAGTTCCAGAAAAACATCTACTTCTGCTTCACTGACTACATTAGCCCTCTGACTGTGTGGATCACAACAAACTGGGGAAAATTCTTCAAGAGATGGGAATACCAGACCACCTTACCTGCTTCCTGAGAAATCTGTATGCAGGTGAAGAAGCAACAGTTAGAAATGGACATGGAACAACTGACTGATTCCAAATGGGGAAAGGATTACATCAAGGCTGTATACTGTCACCTTGCTTATTTAATTTATATGCAGAGTACATCATGTGAAACGTCAGGCTGGATGAAGCACAAGCTGATATCAAGATTGTCAGGAGAAATATCAATAAGCTCAAGATATGCAGATGATACCATCCTTATGGCAGAAAGTGAAGAGAATTAAAGAGCCTCTTGATGATAGTGAAAGAAAGAGTGAAAAAGCTGGATTAAAACTCAACAATCAAAAAACAAAGCTCATGGCATCTGATCCCAACACTTCATGGCAAATAAATGGGGAAACAATGGAAACAGTGACAGACTTAATTTTCTTGGGCTCCAAAATCACTGCAGATGGTGACTACAGCCATGAAATTAAAAGTTGCTTGCTCCTTGCAAGAAAGGCTATGACCAACCTAGACATCATATTAAAAAGCAGAGACGTTACTTTGCCGACAAATATCTATATAGTCAAAGACATGGTTTTTCCAGTAGTCATGTATGGATGTGAGAGTTGGACCATAAAGAAGGCTGAGTGTTAAACAACTGATGCTTTCAAATTGTGATGCTGGAGAAGATTTTTGAGAGTCCTTTGGACTGCAAGGAGATCAAACCTGTCAATCCTAAAGGAAATCAACCCTGAATATTCATTGGAAGGACTGATGCCGAAGCTGAAGCTCCAATACTTTGGCCACCTGATGTGAAGAGCCAACTCAAGGGTAAAAGCCCTGATGCTGGGAAAGATCGAGAGCAGGAGCAGAAGTGAGAGAGGATGAGATGGTTTCATGGCATCATGGGCTCAATAGACAGTTTGAACAAACTCTGGGAGATAGTGAAGGACAGGGAAGCCTGCGTGCTCTAGTCTATGGGGTCATGAAGAATCAGACAAGACTGAGCAACTGAATAACAACAAAAAGTGAAAAGGAAGAAGTGAAACCATTACTGTATGCAGATGACAAAGACACTAGGGAAATCCTAAGGCCATCCAAAAACTACCAGAACTCTTCGATGAATTTGGTAAAGCTGCAGAATACAAAATTAATATACAGAAATCAGGTGCATTTCTATACACTAACAACAGACTATCTGAATGGAAATTAAGAAAACAATCTCATTCACAAATGCATCAGAAAGAATGAAATACCTAGAAATAAATCTAACTAAACAAGTAAACTACCATACTTGGAAATATGTAAGACATTCTGAAAGAAACTGAATATGACACAAGCAGATGGAAAGATACACTGTGTTCATGGATTGAAAGAGTTAATATTGTTAAAATGACCCTATATCCAAGGCAATCTAGAGATTCAATGCAATCCTTATCAAAATGCCAAAGGCATTTTTCACAGAACTAGAATAAATAATTCTAAAATTTGTATGGAAACACATCTGAAATAGCCAAAACAATCTTAGGAAAAACAAAAGTGGAAGCATCACACTCCCTGATTTCAAACTATCCCCCAAAGTTATGGTAATCAAGACAGACAGCATGTTCTGGCACAAAAACAGATACACAGATCAATGGAACAGAGAACCCAGAAAGAAACTCACACTTATATGGGCAACCAATCTGTGACAATGGAGGCAAGTATGTACAATGGGGAAGAGTCTCTATAATGAATGGTGCTGGGAAAACTGGACAACTATATGCAAAAAATCAAACTGGACTACTCTCTCACACCAAGCTCAAAAATAAATTCAAAATGGATTAAAGAATGAAATCTAAGACTTGAAACCATAAAACTTCTAGAAGAAAACATAAGCGATATTCACATTGCAATCAGTCTTAGTAGTATTTTTTTGGATATGTCTCTTCAGGCAAGGGAAACAAAAGCAAAAATAAAGAACTAGGATTACATCAAATTAAAAAGCTTTTTCAGAGTGAAAAAACTCTCAGCAAAACAAAAAGGCCACCTATTAATGGGAGAAGATAATTGCAAAAGATATATCTGATAAGGGGTTAATACGTAAATATACAAAAAACTCAAACAAGACAATAACAACAAAAACCAATCCAATTAAAAAATGGGGAGAGGATCTGAATAGACATTTTTCCGAAGATACACAGATGGCCAACAGGCAGATGAAAAGATGCTCAACAGCACAAATCATTGGAGTATACAAATCAAAACTATAATGAGTTATCACCTCACCCATCAGAATGGCTGTTATCAAAAAGACAGTAAATAACAAGTGTTGGAGAGAATGTAGAGAAAAAGGAACCCTGTATGTAGCTGGTGGGAATTTAAATTGAGGCAGCCACTATGGAAAACAATATGGAGATTTCTCAAACAATGAAAAACAGAACTATCATAATCCAGCAATCCCACTACTGGATATTTATCTGAAGAAAATGAAAACACAAATTAGAAGCCATATATACATCCTTATATTCACTGCAGCACTATTTATAATAGCCAAGATGTGGAAGCAACCTAAGTGCCCATCAACAGATGAATGGATAAGAAAAGATGTGGTATGTACACACACTCAAAAACATACAACGGATTACTACTCAGCCATAAAAGAGAATGAAATTTTGCTGTTTGTGACAATATGGGTGGACTTATGCTAAGTGAAAAAAGTCAGACAGAGAAAGACAAATACTGTATGATTTCACTTACATGTGGAAACTAAAAATCAAGACAAAACTATAAACATGATGAGACAGATACAGAAAACAATAGGTGGTTGCTAAAGGAGAGGCAGGTGGGGATGTAAGAAATAGGTGAGGGAGATTAAGAGGTACAAGCTTCAGTTATAAAATAAATGAGTCACAAGTATGAAATGTACAGTGTGGGGAATTTAGTCAATAACTATGTAGTACCTTTGTATGTTGGCAAATCATAACTAAACTTATAATGGTATGATTTTGAAATGTACAGAAATACTGAACTACTAATGTTGTGTAACAGGAACTAGTATGGTGTGGTAGATCAATTATACTTCCAAGCAAACTCAGAAAAAGAGATCAGGTTTGTAGTTACCAAAAGGTGGCGGGGGGGTGGGTAAGAACTAGATGAAGGCAGTCAAAAGATACAAACTTCCAGCTATATGATAAATAAGTCCTAGGGATATAATATATAACACAATAATATTAATTAACACTGCTGTGTGTTATATATGAAAATTGTTGAGAGTAAATCCTAAGAGTTCTCATCATAAGGAAAAAAATTGCATTCTATATCTAATTTTGTATCAATATGAGATGATAAATGTTCAGTAAACTCATTGTGGTTTTCATGTGGATGTGAGTCAAATCATTATGCTATATACTTTCAACTTACACAGTGCTGTCTTTCAGTTATATCTCAATGAAACTAAAAGAAAATAAAAAGACATGAGCGTGTGAAACCTAACTCACAACTAGTATAGAAGGCAGCAGCAGTAATACAATGGCTGCTATTGACTGACAGAGGCTGGGGTACCTTGAAGCATCCCAAGTGCTACTTCTCCTGAGAGTTAAATAAGAATATAAGGAAAAGTCAGTTTTTAACATCAGAATATGTTAAAAGCCTCTTTTGGACCAAGAGCATTATATTAGGAAAGTCCAGTGGTTCAGTCCTATCTGCTCAAAATCAGATGACCCTTGATTAAAGATTTTTGCTTTGCCTTTTAATACCTGATCATTGCCGGTGAAACGGTGGCAACCATTTCTTGAAGGATCTTTCTGGCTTTCTTTTTCACTTTATTCACAGCTTTTGATTGCTGCTGAGCAGAACCATCAGGGTTTAATTCACCAGCCACTTCTGCAATTGCCTCTTGTACTCTGATTTCAAAATGGAAAGACAGACAACATAACTGGCTCTAAGCTACAGTCTGTATTATTTTCTAAACTACAGATACAAATCACAAAGCAAAATACACTTTCTCTTTTAAATGTGATAACACAGAAGAATAAACTCAAGTTACAAGTGCTTTCTTTGCTGTTTATTAAATATTAAGTATATTATATTCCTAAATCAATGACTCCCTGAGGAAGCTATAAGGCAGATTTAAAATTTTAATTCAAATTCACTGGGTAACAACTCTGTGAATTTGAATGTTCCAATTATGCTGCAAGGGACCCAAAGTTACACTCTGGCAGAAGGGAAGAAAAGAAAGATTATCCTTCTAGATATATAATTCAGAGGTACCCCAAACCCACTGCCAAAGTAACATGATTTTTTTCTTTTACTTATTATTCACTTACATTGTGACTCTATGAGTGGGATATCTGTAAAACTCTCTAGGAGGGATTGAAGGCGGACATAAATAGTCACAAGCTTTTCCAAATCACATCAGTAATTTTAAAAGGCACAGCTTTAGATTTGAACAGCACAGACCAGTAAGCTATAAGGTAAAAGGGAAGATCTAACCCAGTCTTGTAAATCTCCCACATAACTTAGGGAAGAACGCATGAGGTTTAAACCTCCTAAAAATAACTTCTAACATCCTGGTTACAAGTCAAAACATCTGGATGAAATGAAACACACTTGGGCATTATCTAGAAAACAGAATATAGAATAATCCAAAGGAGTTTCTCAAACAATTGTTTTTTTCCTCTCACTGCTGCTGACTTTAGAATAATGTACAGCAAAACTCCCCATCATTCATTACTACAAAAAGACCAGTTCCACAGGACACTGAAACACCACCCCTAAGCCTATCCCGGAACAGCATTTATATCAGTACAGCCAGGAATGCTTTCACAAGTAATGCATGTAGTTATTACACTGCCACAATCAACTATTCACTTGTTCATTCAGTAAATTCAGTAAATATGTACATGCCAATACTGCTCAGCCCATAACAACCGTACCACTGGCCTTGCATTTCTAAGCATTTTTCAATCCACTCTGGTCTCCAGCTCCCCAAACCCAGATAGGTATCTAACATGGGCCACAACAATGCGGTGGAATAGAGATTAACCTTCACCCAAACTCCCACAGTTTAACGGCTTAACTTTGTGATGATTTCCTCACTCCATCAGAGTTCAAGTAGGTCTCTCCAACTGTTAATCAAGATCCTCTGAGGGCAAGGACAATTACTTTATTCTCTTAAAGTTTCTAATAATGACTTTCTAATAAAAGAATTTGTGCCTAGGTGCTTAATAATTATTTGACAGAAATATGAAATGAGCTTCTCGTCTGGCTGTAAAGTAGGAAATGCATTGTCCCCAATAAGAGAACGCTGGAAATATTTGCCTATCTGAACTCCAGCTCGCCTTTCATTAGAACCCCATTCCATTATTCATGCATAAAACAAGGCTGCTCTTCCCACATGGCACCAAAACCATCTGTTCTCTTCCTTTCCTTGCTTTCTCCTGGAGCTTGAACATTTAATGTTTGGAAACAGAAACTCCTCTTGGGACAGAGTCCCACAGAAACTAAAGGTTAATAAAGGAAATTACTTCCCCACTCCCACCACCCATCCCTGCCTTTCCTCTTTACAACAGTATCCCACCCTTACCGACTGCTGTTCAGCACATTTTCAGTTACGTTGGTGGCAAACATGCCTTTATGGACGTCTCGCTCTTGAATGAAAAGTACGTAAGAAAGACGTCTTGCCAGCCACCCTCGGTGCCTGCAACATGAAAACGATTTAGCAGAGAAGCACTCTAGGAATACCTATTATACACAGGCTTCCCTCTTGTAAAAACAAATCCTCATTTCACCTGTTCCAGAGATTTAGGGTTTTCCTGTAGCAAATTCTCCTTAGTAAGTAGTTCAGGATGCTATGAAGACAGTTTTATTTCTTTTCTTTCATGTACTCTCAGCTAAAATTTAAACTTGGAATTTGTGTATCAATGCTTGAATAGTATTGCTCTGCAAACTAATAATCCAAATATAAAAACAAAAGAAATGTAAGCATCTTACTTTATTAATACCACTTAAAAAATCAAATATGTTGAATGCCTTATATACAAGCTTATATAGCTTATAGCTACAGCTACAGGCTATAAAAAGTAATCCAGGAATCTTATCCCACCACAAAGGGCTAATTTTCTTTTAGCTGTCATTACAGTAATTTTTCTAAGGTGACCACTGACTCTCCAATTAAATTGCTAAGGCTGATCAGGTGACAGTAGTCAAGGTTAACTAGACAACAGTCTGAATACTTGTACTCTGGACTTATGAAGCCAGAAGCTCTTACTGAGTTTCCTTGCTATGGTTTTATTTTTGGCTTTTTTATAAAACACATTCAACATACCTAAGAAATAGGACAAACTTCCAGCAGCGACAATGACTGTGTGTTATCTGAATGGAGGTTACAGACAGGGCTCTCAGAACAAGAATGCTGTAAGACTTCATTATGCAATGATTTGAAATATTTGTAATGATTATATAACACCTCATTATCATTTCCTCCATAAAGATATCCAGACAGACAGTAAAAGATTTCAATTACAAATTAATTCTGAAAATATACAAAAAGTTTTCGATCAAGAAAAAGTAATTTGGGGGAGAATTGTTTATGAATCACGTTTTCCTTCAACTCTCCTTCCTGGCATTCTTTTTCTTCCTCCTTTCCTTTGTCTCAGTTCTCTGAATAACTTGGCCCAACATGTTAAGTGTCTAATTCTAAAATCTTTCAGTGAACAGTTATTACTGGAATGTACAAAGTCCACACTCTTGATGAAATCCCTTTGCAACAGACTGAAAGCAGTGTGTGTGTGCATAAAACTGTTTAGGCTTTGCTCCCTGCAACACAGAGAAGGGCTACATAGCCAATCCACCTGTACAGGAAGCTTATTACACTGAATAGTTTCATTGCCTAGTCAATATTACATGCTAAAAAGTGTGTGCGTATCTCCCACGTTTTTTTTTTCCCTTAACTGCCTCCAAGTGAAGACAAAAAATGAACTCCTCAGTTTCGTATGTAAAATATCTACTCACATAAGGAAGAGACTGAATGGGATTCTTTTGCTTAGGATTTTAATCATGTCAACCAGAGGGGAAAAAAAATTGCCCTTTCCTTTTAACTTAAGAAAACGAGGGAGGAAAGGAAAGGTAGCATAGAAATTAGCAAAACCACATCTCTTGATTTCAGTTCTATTAAAAAAAAAATTTAGCTAACATATATGCAAGTATATGCTCATTTATATAAAAAATATCATTAAAATATGAGCAGTAACATCAGAAAGCCTTAAAATTTAAGTATCTGACTTCTTGGACTAGTTTTTTCATGAGGTTTCATGTATTTCTCATCTCCTGAGCCTCCAGGCATTTACTCTCGGAACTACAAGGACTGGTAGTGGTTTGGGCTCCCGTTCTGCTCTTGTCTTGCAGACATTCACCCTCCTTTCTCATCCTCCAGCCTAAATCCACTGAGAATAAAGCCTCTTTTTCTTCACTCTGATGCCTGGAATTTGGAAGTAAGAATTCTAAGAAAAGACTTAAGCCAGTAATAAATCAAAGAATATTCACTCTATAGATCAGGCAGATTTCAGAAAGTTATATTTTTTTAAGTATAAAATAATAATATATCGTAAGACATTCAAACCTACACCTCTCCTCCAAAACATTTCTGTCACATTTTGGCACATTTCAGCGGCAACATCAATATATGAATAAGTTAAAGAAACCTATAAGTAATATCTACAGTCTCATGAAAATATTATAAAATACAGCAGTAGAATAGTAATAGGTCTCTCATGTTCCAATTTTTAGATAAAGTATATGTTAGAAGTTAATACTCTATTAACTCTTCAAAAAAAACATAAAGAGATTCATCTTAAAGCGCATTGGTTGGTTATTATGGAGTCTTTCTGTTGACATGCATTAGAAATATAAGAAATTTATTTTTACCTTGTGTGCGTTTCATTGATATAAATAACATTCCGCAAACCCAAAGACGGGATACTGGGGTTGAAAAATTTATCCTATATAAAACAAAATAAATATAGACATAAATATACAACGAGATTGTTGATGAAGGACTCAAATTACTAGTTCTTAAGGACTTTCAAATATCTGAGATGAAGAAAAATGTTTTATTGAAAAGTACTTTTTAGCTTTCAAAGGTCACAAACTCAAAACTACTCCTCAGCATCTTGCAAAGGAAATATCGCCTCTCCCTTTACCAAGCCCCCCACCCTCAATCAGAAAGAGTTAAAGTCACAATGGCTTGTCACTGAAAGGAATACTGGAAATTTCATTGTTTTCAAAATACAAAAATACTATGCTAAGTAGTAGTAGTGAAAGTTGCTCAGTCTATGCTAAGTACCATGTATTATTTTGTAAATCTTCCAATAATCCTGATACATAAGAATTTATTTTTTTTCCTTTTTTTTTTTTTGCCTTTCTCAGTTTAACGGTATTTTAATATTAAGAGACATTAGAAGTCTCTTTTTAGGAACTCTCTTTGCAGCCAATTTTGGTTTTAATTCACTCACTTTACAAGCTGACTGGATAATAATGTATTCTAAATCAACATCTTATCTGTGGCCATCAGAGAAATGACTTCTGCTCAAAATTGCTAACATATTCTTAAGTTTATTTAGAGATTAAGAGGAGCATGATTTTGAAACTTTTCTTAATGTAGTAAATGGCTTTATGAAGCAAATGAAAAAGTACAAGAAGAATGGAAAAATCATAAGTAAATATCTTCAGACTAGCAGTAGAGAAGGGAGATGAATCCCAACTATTCCGCTGATCAGCTATATGACCTTGAGCAAGCTTTTCCTCAATTCTCTCATCTAACATTAGAAGTCTCTTTTTAGGAACTCTCTTTGCAGCCAATTTTGGTTTTAATTCACTCACTTTACAAGCTGACTGGATAATAATGTATTCTAAATCAACATCTTATCTGTGGCCATCAGAGAAATGACTTCTGCTCAAAATTGCTAACATATTCTTAAGTTTATTTAGAGATTAAGAGGAGCATGATTTTGAAACTTTTCTTAATGTAGTAAATGGCTTTATGAAGCAAATGAAAAAGTACAAGAAGAATGGAAAAATCATAAGTAAATATCTTCAGACTAGCAGTAGAGAAGGGAGATGAATCCCAACTATTCCGCTGATCAGCTATATGACCTTGAGCAAGCTTTTCCTCAATTCTCTCATCTGAATAAGGAGAATTATAATAATAGGACTTTTGTGAATATAAGAACAGTTTTTATTTTTAATATTACTTGTCTGTTTTTATATATTTTATGTTTCTTTGGGCTTCCCAGGTGGTTCTAGTGGTAAAAAATCCACCTGTTCAATGCAGGAGATGTAAAAGAGGCAAATTCAATCTCTGTGTCAGGAAAATCCCCTGGAGAAAGGCATGGCAACCCACTCCAGTATTCTTGCTGAGAGAATCTTATGCACAGGGGAGCCTGTCGGGCTACAGTCCATGGGGTCGCAAACAGTTGGACAGGAGTGAAGCAACTTAGCAGGCACACATATATTTCTTTTATATATTAAATGACTTGGCAAGGACAAATCGTTCACTCTAATAACTAATTCTTGAGGACTGTAACATACATTATCTCATTCATCCTCAGGGTAACCCATATCCCCATTTTATAGGAGGAAAACTGAGGCTGGCAGAAGCTTAGTAGTCAACCCCAGATCTCCTTCAAAGTATGGGGTCTTTCTAGTCCCCTAAAATGACTGTCTACTTAATGAGAAAATGTATGACTAAAGGTCACCCTTTTTGTGAGTAATCTTGGAAGATAATCCAGAAATAGTTCTGCTAAAAAGATAAAGTTCATAACTTTAACAATGTAGGCAAAAAAGGTAAACCTTCCACAAATAAATGCTGAGAAAGCATACTGTACCCACAAAAGAAGATGTCAAAATACTTAAGTGCTATCTCTTTAGAGAAACAGGACTTCAGAGAAAAGATAGCAGAAAATCAGTATAAAAATACTGTCAAAATTATTTTATATAAACAGGCCATGGAAGAACTTAAGACCAAATTCAGCACCATCAGGTACTACATTTAAGCAAAAATCATTTATCTATTATGCTACTCATCTCTTCCCACCCCAAACCATTACCACCACCAAGTAATTTCTGACTGAAGAACACATTAAAGCATTGCTTTGATCTTTTAACCATTCAAAATTAGAATCAGATGAGACGCCCGATCTAAAAAGAAAAGCCACATGACCTTCTACTTAAATCTTTATTTCTACTGGCCTATTAATCACAACTGGCCTTACTCCTAGACTAGAAATTTCCATGATCCTTCATGTCCACCAAACTATTTCAACAAGATATGTGTGATTTAAAAGGAACACTATTTCTACTGTGATGTTCTTGAGCAGACCTAAATATTTAACATAAACTGCTTGCTAAACAAATCTCTCCCAGATTAATACTCCTTATGCTAGACTAGAAATTCTACTTCCTGCCCAGCCAACCCTGAGTGGAAAACTCACACAGCACCAGTAGTTAGTTATTCACACAGGTTATAAGCAACCTCAATAAATGGCAAGGTTAATAAACAGCACTTAAACATTCTAATAACTAGCCCAGCCCAGAGAGAGTTTACCATCCAGGTGACTCTACTGCCTGAGATCACAGTCATATTAGAGCCTACATTCCTGTACTAGCTCATACTTCTCGGCAAAATGCCCTCAGATGCATACTATCCAATCAACTCAGATACTATACTGTAATGTGGAAGATTTTGCATGACTTTTTTCCACCGAAATACAAACAAACCCATCACACCCTTTCTTAAATCTTCATGCTAACATTTTAGTGACCATCCTTCACTATCACAGACTCAAAAGAGACCCCCCTCACACTCCCCTCCACTGTGGGAACAGACACTTAGCAAAAGGGTAAAGCCACAGTTTTACTTTCTTTTTCTGTCCCACTCACACTCACATGTGTGTGTATGTGCATATGTGTATGCACACTCTCTTTCTTTCTTTCTTGTTCATCTTGCTAGCATTTTAAAGTTCAGTGCTAAATTTCAATGTCTTGAAGTTACATGAAGGATCCCACTAACTCTTTGGAAGAGTTAGCTGAAAGTAAGACCTACTCTCCCCCTAAAGTCATACTAAGACAAAAAAACACAAAACATTGCCTGGCACCAACTATTCGCCAATATTCATTGAATAAATGAATGGAAAGAAAAATTAAATCAACATTTTTACTTGGGCTATTTGGTTCATAAACGTGGACCTAAGTTCTAAAAATGCATTAAGTCCATTACGACTAAGCAAAAATAAAGTTTACACAAAGTTGGAAATCCATGTCACATATTTCACTTTTTGGGGGGGGGGGGGCGTGGGGGGGCGGTGCTTCCCTGCTGGCTCAGACGGTAAAGAATCTGCCTCCAGTGCATCCCTCGGTTGGGAAGATACCTTGGAGAAGGGTACGGCAACCCACTCCAGTATTCTCGCCTGGAGAATTCCATGGACAGACTCTGTTTATTAAAGGTCAACAAAGGTATTAAAGGTAACATTCTTACCCAGCTCTGAGGAGTACAGGAGTAACAGCACCTTCCCACGAAGGGCCTCTTCCGGCTCATTAGGCTTTCTTTCCACTTCAAGGTTGCAGATCTGAAGACAGTAGGCCTGAAACCACACTCACCCTAATAAATATTAAGGAAAAACAGTGTATGAATGGCAAGAAAATTCTGTCTACTTGATCTCAAAACCTAAAATCTCTTAAAACTAAGCTGCTTGAGACAGAAGAGAAATTTCTGACACATTTCCTTTTGGTAGCCTGCATTTCTGTCCATGACTGACACCTGGAACAGAGCTTGGACCATAAGCAAAAGCTGAGCACCTAAGAATAGCAATAGCTGGCTCAAAGCAGCATTCAAATTTAACGTTAAGTTGTACAAGGTCAGACAGCCTTTTGACAGAAGGAGGAGGAATAAAGTCAGACCCCTGGAGCCCTATGCTAACAGTTCATCTCCCTCCCTCTTAAATCACACACTCCTACAAAAGAACTACAAAGGCCTTACTTAAGAGTAAGCAAGTTGTTGTACTATAGCTTAAAATAATTCACTTTAAATGAAAAACAAGGTCAACTTATGTAACATTCCTTTATCCTAACAAGTGAGTTTAAAGTCTAGAATTGAAATTACAGCCATACTATCCAATTAGGGTTAAATTCTGCTCTTCTAAATAATTTCCTCTTAACTTTGAATTAATTTATCAGTTGCTCAAATTCCAGTGATATAACATTCTCAAAAAGAAACCCAAAGGCCACCCAAAACTCCAACCCCTCAAAAAAGTTTTCAGTTTCTAATCTGAAGCAGACTGAAAAAATATCTGAAGAAATATTGAAAACATGCCATGTTATGCTGACATAAAAAAACAGTACAAGAACAACAACAAAAAACCACCAAAAAAATGCCTTTTGGATTGGGATTCATACTAAAATTTCCTATTTTTAATTATTTAAATAAACTTTATTTTCACTACAAAATTCACACTTCTGAAATGTAATTATGGAAAACAGATACAGAATTAAAAAAAAAAAATTCTGGTTAAATTACACCACCCAAAAGAACAAACAGGCTTTTTATCCTCTGCAAAAGTATTTTGCTTTTTAACATAATCACTGTCCTTACACTTCTTACCCATTTTTTTTCTCCCCAATAACATAATACCATAAGAATTTTTAAATATTAGACTTCATAAACTAACCTTCAAACAGCTGAAGGCAGTTCTGTAGCTATTAATGTCTATTTGAAATTATGCTTCCAGTACATCCACCTTCATTAACACTGAGAAGAACATCTTTAGGCTCAATGCTTTTAACCTGCATCTTAAACTTACCCATTCCTCGGTGGCATGCTTACACCGACCAATGCTGTATTCAGAAGAATTTGGCAAATAAGATACATCTATCGTGCCAAGGTTCAATGCGGATTCATCCATGTCACACAGCGTAACTCCCGAATCATGTGCTGTAAAAAACGTATACCGTTTAAGTTAATGAGGGATCTAGAGAGTAAAGAGTAGAACTCAAAATTCTGATTTCTATGTTATTTTGCTTCAGGGTAGGATGTCAAATGAACTACGGAGGACTTCTTAGTCATTGTATAAAACTGGACTTTGATGTATATATATGAACTCAGGTCATCTGGATTTAAAAAAACATTTGTATCTTTAGACTTCATGAACAAAACAGCTATGAATTCATGAGGGTAATTATCACCCTATTTCAGGTATGTGACAAATAACTATTTTATTTGTGTTAAGTGAATAGTTCCTGGAAGGATGAAAATATGCATTTATTAATTTAAAGCTACATGTATGCACACAAGTAGATAATTTTTGAAAAATTATGTGCTGGGAATTTTTGGTCATACATACCATGCAATGTAAAATGGACAAAGGTAATGAGTGCACCTCTAACGTTTCTCACTTAAACTGAATTAAGCTTCTGATTTTCTTGTGCTGCCTTAAATGAAATGGTATTTGCACTTTTAATACATCTACAAAGCTAAAACAAGAAAACTGTTCTAAAATACCGATTTATAAATTTTCATATCTTTGCAATAAGCCTTTTCCCACCCTCAGAAAAAATGTTCACTAATAGTGAACTCCTAAAAAAAAGAAATTAAAATATAAGAATTTTCTAACCCTCAAATTATTTCAGCTTTTGATTATTTCTCACCTGGCCTTAAATCAGTCCATTAAAACCTTAAAAACTCATGTTCAGGTTAACAGAGTTCCCTGGAGGGCGATTCCCATTTCTTTACAATCCCCATATGGATTTATAGTGGTAACTAATTCTCAGGATAACTATACACATTCTTAACAATTTTACCTAAGTAACAATCTAACAAATAGGCGAGGGGAAGGAAGAGTAAACCAATGCACTTGGCATGAAAGCTCTTCTGTATTATAAAATAAAACTCAGCTATCAGTTTCAGGTGCAGAATGTAGCTACGACAGGGGGAGCCGGTGGCTGCCTGGGAAAATGAAGACTTGGCTGGCCCCAGTGATGAGGGGAGGACTGGACGGGGAAACAGTCCTGTGCCAATAAGAAGCCCACGCTTCGCTCCTCCCTCCACACGTTTGTCCAAGGTTGAAAAGTGCCCCGACTCTACCTCACCCAAAAAGAAAAGCCAGCCTATGGGTTGAGGGGAGCCAACCGTGGGTTTTGAAAGCGAAAGAGGCACGAGGGCCGACTCTGAAGCCAAATACATCCGAGTTCGAATCCCCCTCTGTTTACCATCTGTGGTCACCAACCAAGATGGGTTAACAACAACTTAGACAAGCTGGTTAATTCCCATGCCTTGGTTTCCCCATCTGGCAAATGGGCATATGATAAATCTTACCTCCTGGGTTGCGGGAGTTCTGCATAATACCCCTAGGGCGCCTGGCACTGTGTCTGACGCCCAGTGAGTGCTCAGCTCAATCAGTGGTCATCTGTCATGGGACTGTCCCCTGCACCAGCTGCTTTCAGCGTACCCCTGCAGCCTCAAAGCCAAAGTCAACGCCTCCACGTCCCCTTCAGGTGTGCGGGAGGACCGAGCCCAGAGGGACTTCCCTCCCGCCCGGGGGAAGCCCTGCCGCAACCCGGAGTCCCCGGGAGAGAACGAGCTCGACCCCCACGCCGGCACGAGCCGGGCCCACCGCTCAGGAGGAAACCCGGAGGGAGCTCGAGAGAGAGCGAGCGAGCGCCGAGGCGAGCGAACCGCCGGGCAGCTGGCGGGAGCTGCGCTGGGTCCGGCGAGAAGGCGACCACGCACCTGTCCCAGGCTCCCGGCCCCAGCAGCCTCCCGCAGCCCGTTCCCGCCTTGGCCGCTCGCACCCGCAGCTCCGCCGGCTAGAGCCCTGCAGCGGCCAGCATTTCAAGCCTCAGCCGGCGCTGCTGCGGCGTCGCGCCCTGATGACGCAACGGGGGGGACGAGAGTGACAGGCGCAGCCCACAGCCGGCCAGTTCCGGGCGGCCAAGGGCTGGGGACCCACGCTGCGGGCGACTCGGGCGTCGTGCACCGCAGGGGGTGGAATCTGAGAGTAGCAGGTGTGCTCGCAAGTGTGTCTGGTGTGGTGTGTGGCCAGGCGTGTGCTGCCTAGGCGCGCGGCGATTCTTCCTGGCGCGGAGTCACGTGTGTGTGTGTGCCCCTGTCTACGTCGTTTGAACGCTGCTCTTCTAAGAGTTTGCATCTCCGCCCGGCTCTCCTGGGAGCACGCACGTGGGCCGGCTTGAGTTTACTTGTATAGGTGTGGGACGTCGTTTTTGTGAGATTTATAAGACTGCAGAACTTACTGGGCATGAGAGAGGTGGGGACTGGAATGGCCCTGTTGTGTAATTTTCCGAACAGGGGCTTAGTGCCTTTTCCCTAAAGCAAGAAAATGAGGAATTCAAATAGAAACAAATAAGGCTTGGAAGAACCTGAGTCCAAATTTCCCGGCCTTGAGTCCTTGAAACAAAATAGCAAGGAGCATGAAGAGTATTTTTCACAATATTTGTCCTGCCATTGACAAGGCCAGTGGTTATAAAGAGATTAATAATTTATTGACAGAAGGTAAAAGGTAACCTTTTACCTGCACTTCAGCAACAGCCATGAAGTATGAACTAGCAGATGGGGAGGGGTGGTGGGCTTCCCTGGTGGCTCACACGTAAAGAATCCGCCTACAATGCAGGACATAGGGGTTCAGTCCCTGGGTCAAGAAGATCCCCTGGAGTAGGGAATAGAAACCCACTCCAGTATTCTTGCCTGGAAAATCCCATGAACAGAGGAGCCTGGTGGGCGATGTAGCAAAAGAGTGGGACTGGCTGAGTACCCACATAGACAGCAGATAGAGATACAAAGATGATTAAGGCATAATCCCTGTCCTGGCACCTCTGCCACCAGTCCTTACCTCTTCTGCACACATGCACCCTAACGCTGTCTGCCAGGCAATCTCTGTCTCTGTCCACCCATCAAAAAAACCATACAGAGCTCCCCACAGTCCAAATGCCTAAGCCTAGCATCTAAGACTTTCACAGAGAAGCCTCTTCTTTCCCCACCATTCTCCATCAGGAGCCCTTTCCTTTAGCCTCTCTGATTTTCCCTCATCAAGCCCTGGGCACTGGTACTTCTAACTGTGCTCACACCACTCTCCCCTAAATTTGACAGTTCTTTGCTAAACTAGGTCTCCACGCCGTCTCTCATCTTGTCTGCTCTCTATATTCACACTGTCAAGTGAAATCTTGGATTTCCTGTGGTTCCACACCTTGGGTCTTTATCAGTTTGTCATTCCTCCACTAGATTGTGAACTCATCATCAGTGCTTGTTTCTCAGGTAACATACAGTGTATTCTTATAGGAAACACTCAGTAAATACTTGTTGAAGCTGAGGAACAAGAAGTGAAAGAAGCACTTTCTATTGTTTATAAGTCCATCCCAAAACAATTCAAAATAGCAGGAGTGCTTATTCATTTTAAAAAAGATTTTGAGCTTCTTGAAGTCAAGGACCCTGTTTTTATTCAACCCTTCTTCACACACACCCACACACACCTTCACCCCAAGCACACACCTAAGTATTCAAGGCCAATGTTGACTAGAATAAGATGAATTCTCATCCCCAAATATCATGAAATTTCTATACAGATTACTGGCCCCTGACATGAAAGAAAGAAAAGGAGAGAAGAAAATAGAGGAAAGTCACAGGATTTGAAGTCACTGTTAAAGAGAAAGTCATGAGAAATGAAATAAGAATATCACAGTAATGAAAATGTAAGCTAGAGGGGAAAACTAGTTGTCTTACATAGATTTCATTTGTATGCAACTCTTCTGTAACATCCGTTGCACAAGAGTTACTGCACCCAAAGGAGATGTGGATTGTGAAGCACAGATTACTTAATGAGGATTGTTTTGGAAACAAGTGACAACCTTGGCAGTCTTTCATCAACAGAACAGCAATAATTTATAGTAATCCAGATGCACTCTAGCCAGCCAAGGCAGAGCAACAAGAACTAAATTTACTCTCCTGCTAACACAACAGCTAAAACGAAACTAGCAAATATATTTAAAAGGCAGCTGTGCAGGACAGTGCTCCATAAGGGAAGGGAAATGAACAAGGTCACCACCCTTATGGCAGAAAGTGAAGAGGAACTAAAAAGCCTCTTGATGAAAGTGAAAGAGGAGAGTGAAAAAGTTGACTTAAAGCTCAACATTCAGAAAATGAAGATCATGGCATCTGGTCCCAGCACTTCATGGGACATAGACGGGGAAACAGTGGAAACAGTGTCAGACTTTATTTTGGGGGGGCTCCAAAATCACTGCAGATGGTGACTGCAGCCATGAAATTAAAAGATGCTTACTCCTTGGAAGAAAAGTTATGACCAACCTAGATAGCATATTACTTTGCCAACTAAGGTCCGTCTAGTCAAGGCTATGGTTTTTCCAGTAGTCGTGTATGGATGTGAGAGTTGGCCTGTGAAGAAGGCTGAGTGCCAAAGAATTGATGCGTTTGAACTGTGGTATTGGAGAAGACTCTTGAGAGTCCCTTGGACTGCAAGGAGATCCAACCAGTCCATTCTGAAGGAGATCAACCCTGGGATTTCTTTGGAAGGAATGATGCTAAAGCTGAAACTCCAGTACTCTGGCCACCTCATGCGAAGAGTTGACTCATTGGAAAAGACTCTGATGCTGGGAGGGATTGGGGACAGGAAGAGAAGGGGATGACAGAGATGAGATGGCTGTATGGCATCACTGACTCGATGGGCATGAGTCTGATTGAATCCCGGGAGTTGGTGATGGACAGGGAGGCCTGGTGTGCTGTGATTCATGGGGTCGCAAAGAGTCAGACACGACTGAGCGACTGAACTGAACTGAATGAAGCACTATGATTGCCTCAGCTTACTGCCTAGACAGAGTTGCCAGGCTGTAGTACAGACAGAGTAATCCAGGAAGAGCTAGGCAGACTTTCTGAGTTGAGGAGTTAGAACCAGGAGACCAGGAAGACCAAAACAGTTGGAGTTGGGAGAAGAGTACCAGAGAGGTGTTCTTGTTCCCACAAGGCAGAGGGAAAAGATGCCCTGGGAAACTACAGGACCAGGAATATAGGGCTTGATCCTGGCCCCTAGACTGGAAAGTCTCATAATTTGCAACTCAGAAAGTCCCTCAGTGCTCAGTTGCATCTGACTCTGTGACCCCATGGACTGTAGCCCACCAGCCTCCTCTGTCTATGGAATTTTCCAGGCAAGAATACTGGAGTGGATTGCCATGCCTCCTCCAGGGGATCTTCCTGACCCAGGGATCAAACCCGTGTCTCCTGCATCTCCTACATTGGCAGGTGGATTCTTTACCACTGAGCCACCTGGGAAGCCCCTTGCCTCAGTAGTGGGGTAAAATTAATCCTAGAATAAATACTGCTCTGGTCCTACCTAACAAATAAAAGGCAGTCCCCAGAGGATCAACCTTTCCAAAGACAGAATGTCCCAAAACAAAGCACAAGAATACTTACAGGAAGTCAGAAATATTTAGCATCCAACAAGGTAAAATTCACAATGTTGTTCTTCCAATCAAAAGTCATCAGGCATGCAAAATGAAGCAGGAAGCAATGAACCACAGTGAGCAGAAAAGTTAATTAATTTAAAGAATCCCAGAAATGACAGAGGTGATATAATTGGTAAATACAGACATTGAAAAATACTTACAACTATATTCTGTAAGTCCAAAAAAGTAGAGGAAACATTAAGCGTATTAAGTAGATCTGGAAAACCTAAAAAGACCCAAGCGAACTTTGTGGCCAACCCAACTCTTGAAGGTAAACTGTGGTAAGTTAAAGATGTATACTCCAACTCTTAACACAACTGCCATAAAAGCAAAATAAAGAGTTGTAGCTAGTATATCAATAAGCAAATAAAGCAGAATCATTTTTAACAAGTTACTCAATGAATCCAAAAGAAGGCAGTAAGTGAGTAGAAAGGGGGAAATGGATTGATAAAGAGAAAACACCTAGGAAGATGGCAGATTTAAATTCATGCATGTAAGTAATCACCTCAGTTGAAAGGCAAAGATTGTCAGATTGGAGAAGAAAGAAAGAACCAGCTGTATGTCATCTATTAAAATCACTTTAGATGTAAAGACAAATTGGTTAAACAATTGAAAAATAAGCCTCCAATTAAAATAAATAAAATTATATTAAAAAAAGAAAAATAATGACTATGCTAATGCTAATCAAAAGAAATATGGGTAGCTATATTACTATCATAAAAAATACATTTCAATACAAAGAATATTACCAGAAATAAAGAGGATCATTTCATAATGATAAAGGGATCAATCCAACCAGGAGGGAAATGATTTTAAATATTTATTCCCTGGTGGGTGGAATTCCCTGGTGGCTCAGAGGTTAAAGCATTTGCCTCCAATGCGGGAGACCTGGGTTCGATCCCTGGGTTGGGAAGATCCCTTGGAGAAGGAAATGGCAACCCACTCCAGTATTCTTGCCTGGAGAATCCCATGGACTGAGGAGCCTGGTGGGCTGCATTCCATGGGGTCACAAAGAGTCAGACACGACTGAGTGACTTTACTTACTTAATACAGAGCATCAAAATATATGAATCAAAAACTGACAGTCTTGAAAGGAGAAATAGAAAAATCCATGACTATAAACAGTAGTTCAATCTCTCTCTCCATGACCGACCAAGTAGGCAGAAAATCAGTAAAGATGTTCAAACCTTGTACAATACCATCGACCAGCTTGGCCCAGTTGACACATAGAACACTACATCCATCAACAGAATATCATTTTTTCAAGTGAATACAGAACATGTTTTAGTAAAACTTGCCATAAAACAAGACTCAATAGATTTAAGGTTTCAAATCACATGAAACATACTCTGACCACAATGGAAATTAGAAATCATTAATTTGACATACCTGGAAAATTCTCAAATATTTGGAAACTAACGTTTAAAAAAAAAAAGACCAAAAAACACCCCATGGTTTGAACAAATAAGAATGAAAATTAGAAACTAGTCTGAACTGAATGGTGGTGAGAACACCCCTTATAAAGGCTGGGACTCTTAACACCTTGAAATACCACCTTGAAATCAGTGATTGGAGTTGAGAACTGTCTTTTCTTCTAATACAGATATTTTACTACTATAAACGTCTCGTTAAGTATGGCTTCAGCTACATCTGTCAAATTATGACACGTGCTTTTTTTTCCTCCGGGAGAGTATTATGAGCAACAATGTCAACTGACTGGCCAAAATTCAGTGATAAAATATCTATGACACTCCGTGGTCTCAGATATAGCAATTACTCTATCAGAAACTATTGTAGGAAATAAAGTTTGTCCTGTCTTACTGAATCCATGCTGTTCTCATCATCTGCTTTCCTCTAGATTCATTTTATTTTTTTTATAAATATATGTAGATCTCCTACTGCCTGCCAGGCAGCATAGAATGAGACCGTCTAGAAGACAAACTCCTGTTTGACCACTGTGTCCCAAAAGATTCAAAAATCAGCATCAAGTTCAGTAGACTGTGGCCTCTAGAACTCTGTCGATTTGGGGCAAACACTGAGACCTCTCTGTCTGCTATCCATTCCTTGCAGGTTCCTGGCTATCAGAAGCCTGATTTTATTCAGGGTGATCTTTTCTCCAGCCCTGAGAAAATAGTGAATCAAAGTATCTGAGTTAATGATGATAATCTTGCTTTCTACTATTCTAACTGTTCCTGCAGCCAAGCTGATCTTATGATCCAGTTCTGGGCAATGACACCTAACAGAAAATCAAACGTGAGGATTTCTGGAAAAGTGTTTCTTTCCTGGTAAAAGGTAACTGATATATTCAGCATGTTTCTTTTTCAATCGTTTCCCTATTTGCTCTGCAACTTATTATCCAAACCCCACACTACCAGTCACACAAGACTGGTTTTTAAGCCACTTAATCTTGTTTTCTGTTGCATGTTCTATTGCTCAGTCATGTCTGACTCTTTGTGACCCCATGAACTGTCACCCGCCAGGCTCTTCTGTCCACGGGATTTTCCAGGCAAGAATACCAGAGTGGGTTGCCATTTCCCACTCCAGGGTATCTTCCCACCCAATTGCATTCCTGACTCATCTTTAATTTTAAGCACAGTCCTGGCTGCTAGAATAACTCAGGTATATGGAAGGGAAAGAGTGCTGAGAAATAGTCCCTGTTAGTATATCACCCTGGGGAATGGCAATGGATGTGACCCTGGAGCCTGCCATTTAGAAAGTAACTTAGACCAGGAGAGAATGGGACCTCCCTCCACTTTCCTGATTCACATTTACCACATTTATGACAGAACCGGTGCTTCAATTTGACTGAAAATGGCTTCACAATAGACTAAGGTAAAAACTTCAAATAAGCCAAGCAGAAGGCCGTCTAGCTTCTGGGAGAGTTGCCTTGACATCTTCCTTCAAGCTTGGCAGAAGCCTTCAAGCTTCTGCTTGACAGAACTGATAGCCCACCCCGACCCCAGGAAGGAAGGTGGGCAGCAGGCTTTTGGTTACTAGCAAGGCCTCAGGCCCTGATGGCTCAGCAGGTAAAGAATCTTCCTGCAATGCAGGAGACACAGGAGATGCAGATTGGATCTCTGGGTTGGGAAGATCTCCTGGAGAAGGAAATGGCTACCCACTCCAGTATTCTTGCCTGAAAAATCCTATGGACAGAGGAGACCAGTGGGCTACAGTCCAAAGGGTTACAAAGAGTCAGACATGACTAAGTGACTATGGGTGTTAGGGCCTCAGGGCAGGACACCGGCTCTAGAGTTAGAAGTGCGACACTGGATCAGTAACTACTAGAGCTGGATAATTAAGGAATTAGCTCCCCAGTTAGTTGTTGTTGTTGTTTTTTTCCTCCAGTTTATAACCATTAGCTCATTCTTAAGAAAGGAAAAGTATTTCTCCTTCTTCTAGGGGTGTAGCCAGGCTCTGTGGTTTAAGCCCAAGGTTCTGTTGAAGGAGCCTAAGTCAGTGCCATTAGCAGTCTTTTTGTTCCTGAAAGAAGACAAAATCTGAAGGAACCTTTGCTTTCCCTGTGCAGTCAAACTAGATTGGGTGAGAGGGAGAGGTTGTCTTGAGTAGGAGGGGTGGGGTGGGGAGAGTCCACGAGGCATGGCCGCTGCAATGAAACTCCAACAGCACCTGGTCACCTGTGACCAATATTAGATAAAGTAATGGGAAGGGCCTCTCCAAGTGAGGAGCAGCTACACTAAGGTGAGGATGTGAGAAGGATGAGAAAGAAGACTAGAAAAGATCTTTCCAAGAAGAGGGAACTATACTTGCCAAAGCCCCAAAGGAAGACAGAGCTTGGCAGAGAGAACTGGACAAAAGCCAGTGCGGGTTGGAAGGAGTGAGGCGGAAGGTGGTGGAAGGACGGCTTGGGAAGACAGAAGGGGCCACATAGAGTAGGGCTTTTTAAGCTGTAGTAAGAAGTTTGGAAAATTAGAAAGAAAGTGATGACATGTCACAAATGTTGAGGAGGAATCCACATGCCCTTTACCCTATAAAGATTAGAGAAGAATGCATCAAAATAAACTCAGGTCTCTGGACTCAGACAGCCTGGAGAGAGAAATGAGCCTTGATGCAGGAGCTTTGGGGTAAGCAGAGGCCTGCCTGGTGCAAATGGCCCCAGAGCATCCGGGTAAGAGGTAAGTGAGTACATTTTGTAAGCTGCCACTCACTAGGCAATTATTACATGCCAAGCACAGTTCTTAGTACCTCACATGATCACAAGCAATTCTTTGTATTATTCACAGTGCAGTATGGAAAAGAGCCCTTGCCAGACAGCCACCAGTGAACCTGAATAGAGTTCTACTCAGAAGGTTCTTAGAAGAACTGAAAGGCCCAAAGGGGACAGTGAGGCAGCCCTTAGCAAGTGAAGATCACTATCTGCCCTGGGGCTGGAGTGACAAAGTCAGGTGCTAACAGAGCCAGGAACCAGAACCAACTAGGCAACAGCTGGGCCAAGGAGAGACAGGCCACCTAAGAGGAGCCAAAATCACACTGGAGATGTCCCTAGAGCAAGAGGGGGCCACCCTCCCTGGCTTTTACCCCTTTCTGGCCTCCCATCACCTGCCAGTCCTCCTATTGGCTGAAGTAAACTGCAAGGGAGTCTAAGGAATGAAGGTGCAGGGGCTACCTCTGCCACTCACTCCCCAGCCCCTCCCCAGACAAGGAGCAGAGTCGAGAAGGGTGGCGACTGAATCTGAAAGCAAACAGGCAAATAAGGTGCCTGTCCTCCAGGAAGCCCCATGAGCTAGGAACAATAAATCCCCATTTTTGGGCCAAAGAACTAAACAGACATTTCTCCAAAGAAGACATACACATGGCTAACAAACACATGAAAAGATGCTCAACATCACTCATTATCAGAGAAATGCAAATCAAAACCACAATGAGGTACCATTTCACGCCAGTCAGAATGGGTGCAATCCAACAGTCAACAAGCAATAAATGCTGGAGAGGGTGTGGAGAAAAGGGAACCCTCTTACACTGTTGGTGGGAATGCAAACTAGTACAGCCACTATGGAGAACAGTGTGGAGATTCCTTAAAAAAACTGGAAATAGAACTGCCTTATGACACAACAATCCCATTGCTGGGCATACACACTGAGGAAACCAGAATAGAAAGAGACACGTGTACCCCAATGTTCATCGCAGCACTGTTTATAATAGCCAGGACATGGAAGCAACCTAGATGTCCATAAGCAGATGAATGGATAAGAAAGCTGTGGTACATATACACAATGGAGTATTACTCAGCCATTAAAAAGAATACATTTGAATCAATTCCAATGAGGTGGATGAAACTGGAGCCGATTATACAGAGTGAAGTAAGCCAGAAAGAAAAACACCAATACAGTATACTAATGCATATATATGGAATTTAGAAAGATGGTAACAATAACCCTGTATGTGAGACAGCAAAAGAGACACAGATGTATAGAACAGTCTTTTGGACTCTGTGGGAGGGGGCGAGGGTGGGTGATTTGGGAGAATGGCATTGAAACATGTATAATATCATATATGAAATGAATCACCAGTCCAGGTTCAATGCAGGATACAGGATGCTTGGGGCTGGTGCACTGGGATGACCCAGAGGGATGGTATGGGGAAGGAGGAGGGAGGAGCATTCAGGATGGGGAACATGTGTACACCCGTGGCAGATTCATGTTGATGTATGGCAAAACCAATACAATATTGTAAAGTAATTAGCCTCCAATTAAAATAAATAAATTTAAATTTTTTTTTAATTTAAAAAGTAAAAATAAATAAATCCCCATTTTCCATATGGGAGAACTGAAGCATGGGGAGAGGTAAATCTGGTATGTGGAAGAACCCGAATTTGAAATCAGATGCCTCCAATTCTAGAGCTCAAATGTATGACTGATATGTTATTTAGTCAGTGTAGATGAGAGCTTGAGAGTTAGGACTGGGCCACCAGATCCCAGGTCTGAAAAGCATATCTTCATGTTAAATCCCATTCCATGAAGGAGCTGAGGATAGTGATACTCAGAGGGGGTTGGCTTAAAAACTGAACTGCTGCCAGTCGGGATATCAGTGGACTAACCCCGAGTTCTTCCAGCAGGAATGTCTGAGAGTCATGCCAGGACTTTGAAGACAGACCACCTAGGTTCCAGTCATGAAAGTGAAGTGAAAGTCACTCAGTCATGTCCAACTGTTTGTGACCCCATGGACTATACAGTCCCTGGAATTCTCCAGGCCAGAATACTGGAGTGGATAGCCTTTCCCTTCTCCAGGGGATCTTCCCAACCCAGGGATCGAACCCAGGTTTCCCACACTGCAGGCTGATTCTTTACCAGCTAAGCCAAAAGGGAAGCCCAAGAATACTGGAATGGGTAGCCTATCCCTTCTCCAGCGGATCTTCCCAACCCAGGAATCAAACCGAGGTCTCCTGCATTGCAGGTGGATTCTTTACCAACTGAGCTACTGGGTTCCAGTCAGAGTTCTGCCATTTACCAGCTGTGTGACCCTGGGAAAGTTATTAACCTCTATGAGTCCCTATTCTCTCATTTAAAAAGTGGATTTGCTACATATGTACACTTATGGCTAATTCATGTTGATGCATGGCAGAAATGAAACCAATATCGTAAAACAATTATCCTTCAATTCAAAATAAATTTAAAAAAAATTTTTTTAAGTGGATTTGCTACCATTCCCTTACTTACTGGGTTACTTTGAGGTAAAATGAAATAATATATACAGATAATTAGCATATTGCCTGCCAAGTGGTGAGATTTACTAGATAGTAGCTATTTATGATAGTTGTTGGTCTCCTCTTGCATAGACTCCAGAGACAAAAGACATATCCTATTCCTTTGAGCCAAAATCCTGGCAAAGTATTTGTCCTGAAACCTTCCAAACTCATTTCAGCCATTAAGGTTACTTTGTTCTGGGGAGAATGTCATGGTATTGGTCAGGATGGGCTAGGTTGCAATTCAGTAACAAATGTCTCAGAGTCTCAGATTATCTGCCTATGCTACATGGAAACTGGGTTATTACAGGGGCTTATAAGGTGATTGAGGGAGGCTCCAACTTGACATGTGCTACCTCGATTGCTGAGGCTGGGACCAGAGAGTATAGTGAACCATGCTCTAGGTCTTAATTGACATCACTTCTGTTCCCATATCATTAGATAAAGCGTCATATGTAAGCAAGACAGTGAAGAAGTGCAATCCCACCATGTGCCCAAAACAAGGTAACTAAACATTTATGAACAACCCTAGTGACTATCAGAAGAACAACCTCAGTGAATCTTTTGATTGGGCTGGATAGAGCAAAGGCCCCGGTCTGGAATGAAAAGATTCAGGAGCCTCTAACAGGCCAGAACTACCCTATATGACATTAAAAAAATTTGTCTTTTTTGAGAAATGTTTTTGTTGTGGTAAAAGTCACACAACATAAAACTATTTTAACCATATTTAACACTACATTTCAGTGGCACTGAGTACATTTATAATGTTGTACAACTCTCACCATCATCCATCTCTCAAATTTTTCACCTTCCTAACTGAAACTCTGTCCCCATTAAACACAAAGTCCCCCTTCTCCCTTCCCATCCCCACTCCCCCACGCCAGTCCCTGGCATCTACCAATGTACTTTCTGACTTTATGAATTTGACTATTCTAGGGACCTCATGTAAGTGGGATCAAACAATATTTGTCTGTACCTACTGTGTGTGGGCTGCTGTCTATGGGATCACACAGAGTCGGACACGACTGCAGCGACTTAGCAGCAGCAGCACTGTGTATTAGAATGCAGTTTTTAGGTTGACTTAATGTATGCCCTACAATTAGGCTTCTTCTTCCCCCTCTCTGCCACACAGGAGGTTCTCATTAGAAATCTATTTTATGCATAGCCATGTGAACATGTTTATCCCAGCCTCCCAATTTATCCCCCTCCTTTTCCCTGTTGGTGTCCATACATTCTTTCTCTACATCTGTGTCTCTATTTCTGCTTTGCACATAAGCTCACCTCTACTATTTTTTCTAAAAGTTTGTCTTCGTTGTGGCTAGAATTTCACCTCTGAAGACATTATGTCTTTTAGGAAAACCTTTTCTTCCTAAATATTGCTTAAGTCCACTTCTCTGAAAACCGCTGTCGGTTATTGGAACATATGATCCAGGATGGTTTGTGGAGCTGAGTTGCTGACTGAAAACAAAGCATCTTGTCTTCTAAAAGAGGGATCCTAATGTGGACTAAACTGTGCTTGCCCAGACTTACCCAGGACCTTTCTACTGTTGCATAACCTGCTGCCAGATTATTGAATAGTGATGGCTTGTTGAGCAAGCTCAAGCTCTGGGTGTAAGCCTTTTCTCAGCTTTCACAATCAACCCCATGTCCTGCTGGATTGCTCTCTACCTACCTGAATATTTTTTCTTGGCATCTATGGATAGCTCAAGGCCCTCCTTCATTCTCATTCCACACTCTGCCCTTAGCAGACCAGGAACCTAGGAACCTAGTTGTTCTTAACTTCTTCCCACATTCGATCCAATACTAACGTCTGACAATTTTACCTCAGCTTTCAAATCATCTCCTTTTATCTTCCTCTCTACCTGAACTGTGTTATTTGAGGACCTCACCATCTTCCCTGGAAGCATAACAGGTAACAACTAGGACACCTCATGTCTGCTTCCTACTCATCAACCTCCCAAACATGCCACACATTAGCCAGGATGAACATTTGAAAGTACAACACAGACAATGTCAAACACCTCCATTTCTCTGCCTGATCCCCAATCCAACTGATGAAAAATCATTTCAATTACTCCTTTAGAACTGCCAGTGCCTGGCACATTCCATCCTTGTTAATCTCACCACCCTCATCTCCTTCCATTTGCCCTTTTTTTTTCTCTGACTTTAGTGGCTTTCTTTCGGTTCCTAAGAAAAAGGGACTCTGCTCTCCCTTTGCACAAACTACCTTCTCTGCCAGCAATGGTCTCCCCCACAGCCCTCTTTTTCCTCCCACTCATGCTTCATAACATAGTTCAAATCTCACCTCCTCATGAAAAGCTTTTTGACCCTCAGACTAAGGCAGGTCCCTTGTCATACACTTCTTCTCCAGGGAACGTATCACAATTATAATGAACATTAATTAATTGTAGAATTAGCCATATATAATTAGCCATCATCTCTCCCTCTTAAATGTCTATCTTAACATCTCCCATCCCCTTCCTTTGTATCCCTAGCACCTAATAGTGCCTTGTGCAAAACAGATGCTTAAGATCTATTTGTTAAATGTCTAAATACAAGACACAATTAGTTAACAATTAATAAAGAAGGCAGAGACATTACTTTGCCAACAAAGGTCCAGCTAGTCAAGGCTATGGTTTTTCCTGTGGTCATGTATGGATGTGAGAGTTGAACTGTGAAGAAAGCTGAGCACCAAAGAATTGATGCTTTTGAATTGTGGTGTTGGAGAAGACTCTTGAGAGTCTCTCAGACTGCAAGGAGATCCAACCAGTCCATTCTAAAGGAGATCAACCCTGGGTGATCTTTGGAGGGAATGATGCTAAAGCTGAAACTCCAGTACTTTGGCCATGTCATGGGAAAGTTGACTCATTGGAAAAGGCTCTGATGCTGAGAGGGATTGGGGGCAGGAGGAGAAGGGGACGACAGAGGATGAGGTGGCTGGATGGCGTCACCGACTAGATGGACGTGAGTTTGAGTGAACTCCGGGAGTTGGTGACAGACAGGGAGGCCTGGTGTGCTGCAATTCATGGGGTCACAAAGAGTCAGACACGACTTAGCAACTGAACTGAACTGAACTGAAAGGAGATATGAATGGCTATTACACCTGTCAAGAGTCCTGGACACAGATAGCTCCAGGGACAGAAATATTCAAGGAGAGATATATGAACCTAGAGTTTTGGGGGCTCAGGACTCACGTGTCTTGGGGAAGGCATGTACCCAATCTGATAGGAAGGTAGGAAGCAGATTTCCCATTCCTCTCCCACACCCACTTCCTGAGTCATAGTAGTGGGAACAACATAAGGCAAGGGAGAACAGGGGCCCAGCTCCTCAGTGGTAACCAGCAACACAGTGGGAGGTGGTCCGCCATGGATAAGAACGCCGCAACCGAGAACGAGGCAAAGCGCACAAGTCCCTAATACACTTGAAGGAAGGAATTGGAAAACACTTGAAAGGGAAAGCTAGACATGGCTAGAGACAGACTTATTTTTCTTCTCCTAGAATCAGTCTTTGTCAAAAAGGAAAAAAAAAAAAATTCATGAAGAGGACAAAGAGAAACAAAACTACTCTGCATTTATTTTTTTTTCTAATGAGTTCAAATTCAGCTAGAAACTTACTTACTAAGTCTAATTAGAGGAAAGATCAATTGCAGTTCAACTAAGGCTCATTTTTAGAACACTTTTAAATAAATTTACTTTTATTACTTTTGGGGACATAGACGTTCTAAGATTTTCTTTTGGGAAAGTTATTCTGCTGGGTATTCTAAACATACTCCTTAAAACTGTCTCTTTTAACTTACAGTTTTCCCTAAAGAAAATCTGTCCAAAGTAAAGAGTGTTATCAACCCAGTTTCCAGTGATCTAAATTACCTGATATAAAGTGAACCCCAGTAAGCATATTACAATTAACCAAATATTTTCTGCTGGTCATCATCATATTCCTCCATAAAATATTTCAAATTTGTTGCAAGGATGACCTTCAACATGAAGTAAGGTATTAAATAACAGGCTTTCCGTAATTGAGGGTCATGGGTTGATATCCTCTCTCCTAGGCCCACTTTGATATTCTGCTGGCTTGATGTGGGATTAAGTCTGACCCTTCACTCAGTTAAGATAATTTATACATCACCTGTTCCTGTTGCATATTCAATTTTGCTTAGAAGATGGCAAAACATTTCCCCCTTTATGAAATTATGTAAAATGTTTTTTTCCCAGAGGGTCTCTGTTCTAGCCCTGTGTTCCTATCTGACCTCTGTATGTAAATTTAGCCCACATACATGAATTGTAGAATTCTTAGTTGCCACTAGAGGATACAGGTGGGATAAGGTTTGTTTAAACCTTAATATCCACAATGTTGGTTTTCCTATAGATTATTTATAAGTGATTTTCTTAGCGAACTGGCCATCTAAATTTCTAGGTCACCTGCTCATTAATTGTTGAATAAATATAATCTAGGCAAAGGGTGAATTATATGTAAAGTCCCATCAACTGAACTCCTGGAATGAAAGAACTTTAGCCTCCCAGAGATAAGGTTTAGCTATCTTTAAGCTCTACGGGTGATAGTATGCCTTATGTACACAGCAGAAATTTCTTAGTGATAATAATAGCTACAATAATAAAATTATCTACTTGGTCAGTCACCACACTTTATAAACCATTTTGAGTCAGCTAAATTCAAATTAAGTAGTCAGCTGACTTTCCTCTTCACAAGACCTACAATGTGCTTTTATTTATGAAACCAGAGCTGCCACCTCTAAAAATCCTGTCATTAACAAATTCTGGGCTTCATGGTTACAACATGGCCACTATTCAGACACATCCAAAATGATAATTATTCTGAGCTATTCATTACAGCTGGACAAACTATATTATCCAGAACAATGAAGGGTCTTGGGATGCTGAATATAAACTTAATGTATGGCTTTAATCTGTGTGTGCTCCATTTCCCTCATCTGTAAAACGAGACTAATAATTGTGCAGACTTTATAGAGTTACTCTGAGGAATAAGAGTTAAAATCCATAAGGCTCTAGGACAATGTCTGTGAGAACTATATAATGTTTGCAGTCATGATAAGAATTCCCAGGAAAATGTGTGGGTCCTCTAAAAGGAAGGCTGCATTTGATCCAATTATCAATCCCACTTGCTTTCACAGATCATGCTTGATAAATGTGATCTTTGAGAATCACCGGCTTTCCCAGCTCCAACTCAACAAATTTTCCTTTTCTACTTAGAAAAGTTCTAGAATTTTCCTTTGAAACTCACACTACAGATTGAGTCAGTAAAGTCTTTAAAGCAGTAGTTTGTAACGTTTTGGAATCAGGGAACACTTTGAGAGTCTAATGAAACTCTAGACTTTCTCCTTTTAAACAAATGTATATGTAAAAAGTTTCTATTCCATTTCAGGGGGCTCAGGACCCCCATCCATGATCATTTATGGACCCCAGATTTTAAGAATCAGTGTTTGAAAGCATGGCTTAGAAGAGAGCCACCTTCAAATCTTGCTGTTTTAACAATGTCTGAAACAAAATGAGACAGAAACACATACTTGCACATTGTAAAGGAAGTATTAATTACTGTTAGCCAGGAGAGAAGGGGGTCAATAAATAAAGAGCTTTGATGAGGATAAAGATGATGAAGGAGGAGGAGAATGAAGAAGGGAACATGAAAGGGAGGAGGAGTCACCCCAAGTGAATCAAGGTTGGTAACTAAATGCACATTTTTACGCGTAAGTGAGCCACATATGCAGCAAGGCTTTGAACTGGCAAATACTGCATGACTGTTATTACTGGCAACCCAAGGCAGTTTATCTGATTGCATCACAGCTTTCTTTTCAACCTCAAACAGGTACAATATTATCACTATGGTTCTTCACCCCTGTTCCTTGGCTCACATACAAAAGAAATGCTAATTATGGGAACTGAGCTATGATTTTGAGTGACCCTAGGGACCAAATGATTATCTGGTTGTCTTAAGTTGTGGGAAATTTGTTAGGGTTTTTTTTAAATTACATTAACTGTTTTTTACCTTAAGTGCTCCACCTGGAGAAGCATTCAAGTCTCCTGATAAAGAATGATTTCAAAGAGGTAATAGCATCGGCCAGAAGACCTTTGGGGTGAGTCAAAGGTACTGTAAGGAGAAAAGCCCAAGCAAGGTGGGTGTGCCCAGCTGCGGTGGTGTGATGGGTTTGCCACTCTGATTCCAGCTCACTAGGTCCCCTACTCTTCTCCTGTTTCCAACAGTGATGAATGCCAGAAGCCAAAAAGGAAGAATAATATATTTACAACAAAGGTCACAGAACGAGGCCAAGGACTCGGTTACATTTCTGCCCCATTATGATCTTAGCTTGCATCCATGCCTCTAAAGGCCATCTTCCCAGGGTCTCCAAGCAATGACATATTCTTACCTGTGCTGACCTCTGCTCCTTCGTCTTCTACCATCATCACCCCCTGCTTACTGTGCCCCAGTCCCCAAGGCCATCACTTTGTTCTTGGACCATCCCAGGCTCACCTCTGGCTCAGGGCTTCTGTATTTATTGTCTCGGCCAGGAACATTCCTTCTCTAGATATTTGCATGGCTGACTCATTCTTATGTTTACGTCTCAGCTCAGGTAGCAACTGAGCTGACTCTGTCCCCTGCCTTGTCACCTTCCTTCATACTATCCTGTTTTATTTATAGCACTCGTCACCAGCTGGAAATAACCTCTTGATTTGTTTTCTTCATATTGTCTGTCTTCCCCATTGGAATGTAAGCTCCATGAGACTGGGGATCATCTCTGCCTTGGTCACAGCTGCAGCACCCAAGCCTTAGTGCAGAGAAAGCACTAAGACTTGTATTTGTTGGCTGAAGGAATGAATGATCATCGTAATAGCTTCACTTATTGAGCTCTTTCTCTGTGCCAGGCACAGAGTTGCAACTTTTTATAAATACTATCTCACTGAATTCTCACAGCACTCTCCAAGGTGAGTCTTTGTTATCCCCATGGTACAGATTAGGTATCAGAGAGGTGATGAGGCTTTTCCAATATCAAAGCGACTGAGTAACTAAGACCTGATTTGAACCAAGGTGTATTTAACTCCAACGCAGACACTCTAAATTAGGAATCAATAGGCTTTTTTTTTCATATCATAAATATTTAAGGTTTTGCAGAGTCTCTGTCACAACTACTTAACTCTGTTGTAGAAAACAACCATGACAAGACATGAACAAGCGATGTGGCAGCGTGCCAGCACAACTCTGTTTACAAGCGGGGGAAGGGTTTGGCCTATAATTTACAGATCCCTCCTTTAAGTCATAATTCTAGCTACGCTTTCCTAGAAGGGGACTAAACAAAAGAGGAGGAGGGGAGTAAAAGAAAAACATCACAATGTGTGCTCATCAAATAAGAAAGACAGCAAGTGAACTAAGTTTAAAAAGGCAAAATAGAAACAATGAAATTCTGGTGGGAGTTATGACTCTACTAATTCAACTTTTCAACTGAATTATAACCATCACTGATGATAACAGGAGAGTTTGATGCAGACAGGGAAGCCTGGTGTCCTGCAGTCCATGGAGTTGCAGAGTCAGACATGACTGAGCAACTGAACAACAACAAGGTATTCTGTTTGAACCACGGTCCCATTCACATTGTAATGACAGGTTATCTCACCTACCAACATGCGAACAGACCCACATAACCTCTATCCCAGCAGACCCAAGGTAGGCAAGATTGAAGGACAAAGTAAGCCAAGGCATTCTGATTGCTAAAACTCTTCCTCTCTCCACCACTGAGCCTGAAAACTTTTCTTCCCAAGCAAATGTCTGAGTTCACTGGCAAGAGGTGAAAGACTTGAATCACAGGTCGGAGCCAACCCAGAGACATCTCTTGAAGCCTCGCTGAGGAAGTGAACATACGGGGTGCCTAGCTGTTTAATCAGAGTGGCTCTCGAGCCTGAATATCAGCTTTAAAGCAAAAGATCAACTCTTCAGAACCTTAGCCTGGGTTGAAAGGTAAGAGCTGAACTTTGGGAAGGTGGGAGGCAGGAACAAAGGTGATTTCTGTAGTGCTTAGCTGGTGCGTGAGCAAAGGCTGGTGTGGGCTGGAGCCGTGGAGGACAAGGACTCCTCACTGCACAGCTTTTTTCTAGGGCAGCCCTAAGGCATTAGAAACACAGTAGATTAAAAATTCATTAAAAAAAAAATTCTTATTTCTCTCTTTCTTTGAAGAAACAATCCCTCTGGAAACAACATATGATTCTTATCTTAGACCAGTAGGTGAATTTTCCTTAGTCGGTATGCAATTTTCTAAATATGGGCTTTAAATGTTTGAAGAATGACAAAGATTCAAACCTTAGTCAGAGTCCTGACCCTTCTCTTCTCCGAGGCCTGCATGTGTGATTTCCTGTAAAATTCATTTCTCATAAGAATGCTGCTGAGTCAGTTTAACCAGAGTCCCCACCTTTGACCTCTGATTAGGTTCCTCTGCCATCCCCCCCAGGTGATATCTGACACCTTAGACTTTCAGCGAAGAATCCTATGAGGTCAGTCCACCCAGAATCCCCCTCATCCATGATGTTTCCTCTTGGCGATTTTCTACCCACTGATCCCCAAGCTGCTCCTTAGCTATAAATCCCCACTTGCCCAGGCTATACTTGGAATTAAGCCCCCTCTCTCCCCTATTGCAAAATCCCATTACAGTGGCCCCTATATTTATCACAGTGGTCGTGAGTAAAGCCTGCCTTGCCATCTTGAACGCGTGTTGTTGAGGACTTGTTTTCCTTCTAACACAGAAAGGTAGCTCCAGCACGGTAGAACAGCATCTGAAGGGGAATCTAGAGATGGCAAGATCTGCATTAACAAGCAATGATGTCCTGGGGACCTCTGCCCACTCTCTTTCTTTTTCTGAGCCTATTTTCTTATCAGTAACATAGCAAGTCAATTTCATACCTTTTCATCCATCTTTTTGTTGTCTGTTTAACATCTACTATATGTATCGTTTTTAATAGTCATATTTAATTCCTTTCTACTATTATAAAAATTGATTTCTATCGAATACTTGGTATTTACCAGAATTGTGCCACATGCTTTCCGTATGTTCTTATAGTTAATTCTCACAACATCCCTATAAGGAGGAACCCTTCTGATTGCAGACTCACCAGTATGACAGCTCAGGTTCAGGAAGGTAACATAAATTGCCCAAGATCAACTGGAGAGTAAGTGGCAGAGTTGGAATTTGAGCGTGAACCTTTTTCCTTTGAGAATTGCACTGTCTTCATGAGCCCTGGCGCCCCTGCAGGGTCTAAATGGAGAGGGAAAATGCAGATTCAAACTCTCTTACCTAACCTTTTATTACTGCACCACCATTTCTCTCACTGGGTCAGTCTACAAAAGACCAGGGTGTTTTTCCTGGAGGAGATAGTGCTGGACCTGCCAGGGATGTTCAGTGCATGGCCTTTGCCCTTTGAGACTCTTAAAACCCAGGAGAGATGATAAAACTCATGACTTTATCCATGCCCCAGGAGTCCTGATAGCCCACAAAGTGAGGGTTCTCTCATCCTCAATTCCTTATAGTCATTTCTGTGCTAAATCAACAGCAAACAAGGGCATCTGCAAATCTCCGGTTACTGGAGAATCTTTTCTCTTTGTTAAGGAGAGGCAGTCCCTTTATGGATGGACCAAGTCAACTTGCGTCTAGTGATACAAGTCCTCCTTGAAACAAACAGTCAGAGATTTGTTTTTTGAAATGACAAATCCATATTGGCTTAACAGGGCGGAGCTGCAGACATGTGGTAAGATAAGAGCAGATTCCCAGAAACAGAAGAGCAAGGCTGGCAAAGTTACTGCTTTGTGTAGAGCTGGTGCTTGGGGCAGGGGAGAGAAAAGAGGAATGATTTTAATTATTGAATGTCTACTATGATCTATGTGCTTTTATATACACTAAGCATTAGGTCCTCACAACAGTGTGTAACATTTCTATTTTACAGATGAGGCTAGCAAGATAGACAATGGGAATTTGCTGTATGACTCAGGGAACTCAAACAGGCCTCTATAACAACCTAGAGGGGTGGGATGGGGAAGGAGATGGGAAGGGGATTCAAGAGGGAGGGGACGTATGTATATCTATGGCTGATTCATGTTGATGTTTGGCAGAAACTAACAAAATTCTATAAAGCAATTATATTTCACTTAAAAATAAATACATTTTTTAAAAAAAGAACATCGTTTCAATAAAAACTAAAAAAAAAAAAAAAAAAACCCAAATAGGACTTCTGGTTCTTTTTTTTTTTTTTTTTCCATCTTTACCTCAGTGCCTGGGTAGACACTTCCTACTCTAATTCAGATTTTCATGAAGCAAATGGCACTGGAATACCAGTATATTTAGGCTGTAAAAACTAATACAGTACAGAACATACAGTCAGAGCTCAATAAAATAGGATGAATTAACAAGTCCTAATGTGGTTTCAGACTTTATTTTTTTGGGCCCCAAAATCACTGCAGATGGTGATTGCAGCCATGAAATTAAAAGACGCTTACTCCTTGGAAGAAAAGTTATGACCAACCTAGATAGCATATTGAAAAGCAGAGACGTTACTTTGCCAACAAAGTCTGTCTAGTCAAGGCTATGGTTTTTCCAGTGGTCATGTATGGATGTGAGATTTGGACTGTGAAGAAAGCTGAGTGCCAAAGAATTGATGGATTTGAAGTGTGATGTTGGAGAAGACTCTTGAGAGTCCATTGGACTGCAAGGAGATCCAACCAGTCCATTCTAAAGGACATCAGCCCTGGGTGTTCTTTGATGTGAAGAGTTGATTCATTGGAAAAGGCTCTGATGCTGGGAGGGATTGAGGGCAGGAGGAAAAGGAGACGACAGAGGATGAATGGCTGGATGGCATGACCAACTCGAGGGACATGAGTTTGAGTGAACTCTGGGAGTTGGTGATGGACAGGGAGGCCTGGTGTGCTGCGATTCATGGGGTCGCAAAGAGTCGGACACAACTGAGTGACTGAACTGTACTGAACTGAACTGAGTGTGGTTTCTCAAACTTAGATGTCATCTGATCCATAGCTCCCCACTGGGGATATTTGGAAATATCTGCAGACACTTCTTGTTGTCACAAAAGAGTGGAGGTATACTACTGGTATCCAGTGACTATGATGCTGCTAGCATCCTGCAATGCACAGGACAGGTCCACAAAAAAATTATGACCCTTAACGTCAATAGTGCCGAGATTGAGACACTCTAATCCAGCCAAACGTATTTCACTAGGAACCATGACCCAGCTGGTTGATGACATCCCCTGGAACCTTCTTCAATTGTTTCTTGCCAGACCTCAAGGCTAACCAGCCAGAAGGCTGCCTATGGTAAGAGAGACGGGCTCAGTGAGAAGGAAAGCTCATGTTGGCACAATGGCCCAGGTAAACCAAACATAATCAAACCAGTTCAAAAGGACCACAGCTCTTCAGTCTGGGCCATCCCCTGAAAAAGCAGCAAGGAAGGTTCTGGAACTAGGAGACCAGAACTCAGAACACAGAGTATTCACCTGGAAGCCTTTACTGCCCACCAGCTTCATCTTCCCACTCCTTCCTTTCCTTAGGGTTGCAAACCAAACACAACCATCAAGTCAAAAAAATTTTTTTTTATTTTAATAAATAGGCAAGTTAAAAATATTAATGATTAAGTGGCCATATTAGGTCAAGTAGAAATTGCCAAAAACTGAGACTCTCTAAAACATATTAGTCATTTGCATTGTCATTGTCACCATCAACAATTTTTTGACCTCTTAAGTGTCAAGAGACACGCTGAGACCCAGGGGAGAGATGGGCAGAAGGAGAAGAGCGTCTCCACCAGAAACATACAGAAGTTATATCCCTGACCCCAAAATGCACTAAGTCCAAATGTGAGGGTCTCCTTTGCGATTGCCAGCACAGAGCAAAGCCCACATTGCAAAACGGGTCAAACAAAGCACTTCTTACAGCTAACTAGCTAAACCTTGTATGACTCACTCATTTTAAACAATTTTTAACACAAACATTCAACTTTAGCCCAAGAATTTGGACTTTACCACCTTGTATAATATTACTGAATTTTGTTTGCCTGGTGGACATTTTCTTCTATCCATCAAGCTTCAAGGGGGGATTTTCAATGCCCTAGATAATTCCTGGAATGGCAGGGTAAGCAAGTGCAATATGAGACTTCATCTAACCAAAGCAGATGCTTGGACCCCAAGGCCTTCTAACCTAAGAATGTAGACAGAGGGCTCCCCAAAAGGCAACTTTGAGCTAGAGTACCAGCGTCTTTTCCAGTAAGTCTCTAAGCTGTGTCTCAGTGGAAGATGGGGATCTCAGTTAACACAATTCTGCAAGATCAACTTTTATCTTGAAATTTTAATGAAAAATTAAACATCCTGATAACAGTAAGTACTAATGGCTTTTATTTCCATTGCAACTGCTTTCTGAGATGGATAATTCCCTTTTAGATTTTCATGAGTTTGACCCAGAAATTGGATATTCAAGGCATTAAACATACAGGAGCCTGGGCTGCCAAGAAAACAGTAGAGTCTATTTAAGGATTGGGCTGCCACAGGCAGCTAAGTGTCTTGGGGAAGTGAGTGGAATTTGAATACAGCAGCTCTGCCACTCTGCTGCAGACTGAGACAGACGCCCTAGGGGCTCCTGCTTGGGTTTGGACATAGGTGCTAATTTCAGTGATGAGCAGCTTTTTGGGCACTGATTATTCCCAAGCCTTGAACTAAATATTCAAACTCAACTCAGCAGAAATTGACAGTCTGCAAACATCATCATGTAATGAAAGAAAAGAATGTTTTAACAGCCCAGCAAGCAGGACCAACAGCTTCTCAGAACAAAGGGAAATTTCTCAAATTGAATATCCATGGCCATCTTAAAGAGCTGCTACTTTGTCCGCAGTTCTTATGTCACTATAGACTAGAAAAACCTCATAGACCAGCACCTATCTGCCGTCTGGAGTCTGGGTACTGTGAGCAGCCACTGGAGTTGTGTGAAGAATTAGGCTTGAGACTCAGCTTAAACAGAGAAGATATTCCAGGGCAAGGAGAGGGGGGAGTGAGGGGGTGAAATGGGAGGACAGAGTTTCCCTGAGAATAAGCTGCCCTGCTCTAGGGCAGCACTCTGCACGCTGTAAGGCCACAGTATGCTGCTTGCTTAATTGCCCATCTCTTCCACTGGGCTTTGAGCTCCTTGAGAGCAGTGTCTGCGCCTTGTTGCCCCGAGCCACAGAGCTAATTAGATGTGGTTGTGTGGCAAGGGGGCACTGGAAGGAGCAGTGGCAAAGCACTAGGGACACACAGGGATGCTCCAAGGAACCATATGATCTGAGGATCTGGAGGGCACACTTTCTATTATCTAATCATGCATGCAGTTTCTGCCTGGTGGAGTGAAAGGGGCTCCACCTCCATCCTACCTGGCAGACTCATCCTGAGTATCAGCCCACAAGACGATTAAAATGTGCCCAAGAGGAGCATGGTGGGGGTCAGGATTGCTGCTGCTCAGGGCAGGTGCCAGGGGACCACTGAGCGATGGCTCAGGTCAGATCCCTTGGTCCCTGAAGCGGTTTGGGCAGGAGCAGGGCTACAAGTGGGAGCAACCAGCCTCCTGCCCCCTTGCTGTTCGATCCTCCTGTTTCCCCACTGCCAAGTCTGAGAAGCGTTCTCAGTTCCAAGAGAACTGAGAACTTTACACTTTTCCCAGGCCCTTGTTCCTCATAGTCACATTCTGGAATTGACTCAAAGGAAAACATCATTGACACTGTTACCAGGAGCTCCCAGGGTTAAGCTCCACAACAAGCTCCCCTTCCCTGCAGAGAAAGTCCAGCCCACAGTGAAATGGATGTTGCTTTCTTTCAAGACTCATTTTGGGTGTTTTGTTTGTTTTGGGATTTTTTTTCAGTCAACCTGATTTCTGGCAGGACACTGAAGCCCAATAGACAGAGCCAACCTCAGCTGAACTTCCTGCCAGCCCCACAAGCCACTGGATGGAAGCCAGATGCAAAGCTCACCCAGCAAATGCGCTGAGAGAAGGGGAGGGTAGAGTGGGGAGACAACACAGGAGCCCAGGAGTGATGATTGAGCGTTTTCATTAGCTGACTCAGTGGACAACCAGGAGCCCCGTTAAACATCTGAAATATTGCTCAGTGGCTGAAGAACTAGGTTCCACGTTGATGGGATTAGCAAGTGTGTGGGTTCTGGGAACTGAATGGTGAAGGTGAGTTTCCCATTGCAAACATCCTGCCATTTTCCTCTTTTGACCCGCTGGGGAGAATTGACCTCCATGGTACCACTTGCTATTTAAAGTCTTATTGGAAATGGTCTTGTCTAGTGTGTTATTTATGGCATGGCATCTCTTTTCCTTTCTCAACATCCAGTCTTCTGTGACTCTCCCACAGAACAGGGTCTGAAATTCTGAATCCGGGTGAAGATAGTTACGTGCCTTAAGATATCAGTCCTGCTGCCTGCTACCTACTGCCATGCCTGCTCGCTTCAGCCATCACTGACTAAAACACTGATGGCCCTGGGACGTCCTACGAAGCCTTGTGACCAGCAAGCAACAGGTGGGAGTTGGCTAGCAGACATGAAAGCAAAAGAATAAAGCCCCAGCTAAGGAAGAGGAGTTGGAGGGAGAATTGGTCTGTTTCTGAAGGTCATGGGCACAAGGTCCCCAGTGGGAAGGTGGAGAAGAATTGAAGATGTTGACCCTGTTCTTTCAGGAACCTGAGACTGACTGTTTCCTTTCATCACTCTTTGCAGGCTCAGGCTTCCCGTCACCTCCCGGAACTTCTGGCTTTGTCTAGAAAAAATGCTAACCAGCTCCTTACAAGAGCTGTCACTGAAGCCCCGGCCAGAGGGCTCACAAAAGACACTGTGTGCAGTGGGAAAGGAACATGGTGCTCCTGGGAGGCTGAGTGGGTGGGGAAGCAGGGTAGTCTTGAGCGCACTGCTGGGCAGCCAGAGAATCTCCTCCCAGCCGGTCCGTGCTTAGAATTTCACCTCCAGAGATGACCGCCCCAGGTGGGTTAATCATCCAGGATGGAGGTGGAGGAACCTGGGCGAGAAAGACACAGAGAACCTGTTTTCTGCACCCCCAGTCACCCCTGCCATCCCTGGGAAGGGGTTAGGATTTTCAGCTGATAGAATCAATCCCAGGGGAGAGAAGATACTGGACTCCAGCGACCGGCCAGGTCTTCCTCTGTCCTCCTGGAGTTTGGGCCCCGCCTCTCTCCAGCAGTGGAGGCAGCTAGGTGGAAGAGCACTGGACAGGGAGTCAGGAGGCCCCTGTTTCATCTGCCACAATCCTGCTGCCGGTCAAGTAATCGTCAAACACCAGACCGCAGCAACTCAGTCTTAGGAATCACTCAGCTCATCAAAGAGGACTTTCTCAGCAAACTCTCCGCCCCAGTCCGAATCAAGTCCTTTGTTCTTTTTTCTCATCACAGGTGGGGACGACCTATTTATTTGTGTGATTGTTTTGTTCGTTTGTTTACCACCTCTCATCCCCCACCCTGTTGAACTGTAACCTCCCTGAGGGCAGGGAGCTTTCTCTTCCTCATTCTCCACTACATCCCAACGCCCCTCACACAGTAGGCACACACTGCTATTTATCAAAAGCAGATTCTTTATTACCAAGGTAGCCTCATGAAAGAAGTCTTAGAAGCCTCTTACAGATGAGTAAACAGGGGCTTAGACAATTTAAATAGTAAGTGGAAAAGGCAAACGTCAGCCGTGGATCTGAATGGCCCTTCCCCCATGCTCTACTACCTTTGTAACAAAAATTACCAGATGACCAGACAGGGAGATACCCTTAAGCTGTGGGCGTTGGCTGTGATGCTGTAGGACCAGACGCCCAAGAAGGCTGGAAAAGAGGAGGCGGGAGGAGGGAAAGGGGTCTCTTGAGAACAGAGAGCAGCTCAAAGCCAGTGTCCCCAGGTAGGTGCCTGAACTTCAGGATCAGGAACCATAAGTCTGTGCACCGGGCTCACCCTCTACCTCTTCACATTTCCCTGAAAATTATGAAGCAGAAGCAGGATTCGCTTTGATGAACTTCTCAGACCAATGACTCTGAACAGTCTCAAGAAATCCAGCGGGCTCAGTAGAGAAAACTCCCTGGGAACCACCCAGTGTCAGCAGGAAGAACAAACTCTATCCTGTGGGGCAGCTTTGTGGGACTAAGCCCTGATACCCTCCCACAGCAACTAACAGAGCAGGGACAACCTGGATACCAATGCTTGAGAATTAAAACAACACAGACGGAAACGTTTGGAGATTAAGACAGCTACCAAGGCCGGAGAAGGGCAATGCACTCGGCAGGGTTATTTCTTCATCTAAAGTGCATAGGGAAAAATCAGTTTTAAGAATAACCATTTACCATTTGTCGTTTAGTTGTTAAGACATATCCAACTCTTTTGTGACCCCATGGACTGTAGCCAGCCAGGCTCCTCTGTTCATGGGATTTCCCAGGCAAGAAGAATACTGGAATAGGTCGCCATTTCCTTCCCCAGGAGGTCTTCCTGATCCCATATCGGGATCGAACCCATATCTCCTGCATTGCAGGCAGATTCATTACCACTGAGCCACCTACCATAGAAGACTTCTTTTCCACTTAATGCCAAAATAAAATTGTTTTGTTTTGTTTTGTATCATATCTTCCCTCCTCAGCCACCTCCAGATAAACCTAACAATTAGACAAGACAGAATCCATCCTTTCATCTCTCTTTCATTTTCACTCCAAGAGTGGTTGGTTAAGTCCCTGCTCACACCACAAGGAGCCTTGCTTTCATCTGTAGCAAGGAAGTTCTTTGACATCAAGCTCCGTCTGCCTATCTCAAGCGCCAAACACACCACTGAGGTGGGACTATGATGAGGACAAGAATGGACAAAGCACATCAAACACAGATCCCAGATAAAGTGGGAAACAAATTCTCCTAAACAAGGAACTCAGCCCACTCTTCCTTATCTGATGCCAACATCACAAGGATCGGTACCACCAAGAAACACTTCTGAAGATCAGATGTGATGATGTTTCAAGCTGAAGCAAATGGATTTCTCAGCAAGTGTGCAAAACCCTCTCAGTAGTGAGCCAGGGAGGAGGATGACAAAGAGGCCAAGGGAGCAGCGAGACCTGGAAGGATTTCATGGGGACAGAAGCACGCAGACCTAACGGGGCTTACCTGCCATCGCACTCACACCTCCCCAGAAGCAAACATCTCATGCCTTGGCCCTGCGTTTCCATAGAATTCCAAGATTCCGACATCTCTTTCCTTCTACTTCCCTCCTCCACGTCCTCTGCCTTTCCTGGGCAGTTCTCCACCCCAGCCTGCCCCAGCCCTCCTGCCCCAGCCCCATTTCTTAAGAAATCAGAATCCCCACCCCCAATTTTTTTTTGTTTAAATACCTGTATCCTTGACTCTGTGCTGATTGAGGAATTATTTCCAAACAGCTGATAAGCAAAGCCGATGGAGACTCTGAAGAAGACTGCCCCAGTCTGAGTGGGGGGGGATGAAAGAAAATCTCCTCTGGGTGCTTGTTTGTATGGCCAGAAATGGAAGGACTTTGGGTGCTCGGTAGTAACCTTGGAAAAAAGAAAAATCCCCAGGCAGCAACAAACTCTCCCAACACAGTTTTGAAACACCACTGGAGGAGGAAGCCCTCTTTGATCAAATAATAACCAGCCAGAGATAAGGCCCACTAGGCCGAGCCCAGCCGGCCAATCACATACTTCCTTCCCACTGCAAGGACAAACAGACCTAGGCTTCTCACTCACCAAGGAGTGAGTTTCAGGGCTTGTTATAATTTAATGATGCTGCCACTGGTGTCTTCTTGACTTTGCCTGGCAGGGCTTTTTGACTAGGAAGTGAAGCTCGCAACTCAGGAACCTTACTCTCAGTGGAGGCACCCGGCCAAGGGGCTGCAACTGAGGACCCCGTGTGATCACGTGACACCCAGCTTCCCACGCTGGTGCTCCCACCTCGCCCAAGAGAGTCCTTGCTGCAGTTGGGGAGCACCTGGGGTCAGCAGGGGGTGAGCATATTTGACTCATTGACTGTGACCCAAAGAGGTGGTGGAGACCCCTGTGACTCACCCTCATGTGTTGGAGATGCTTCACAGGCATTTCTTAGGAATCTTTTGTAAGCAGTGACTTTGAGCTCTTCTCCATCCTCCAGCCTTCCCAGTCACCCTCCCCTTCCATGCTATCAATGCTCCCTTAGGCCACAGAGGTATATATAGAGAGAGGGTGGGTTCTGGAAACTTAACAGGCCTTGAAGTGACTAATGGCCCTCCAGCTCTTTTCCAAGTCACTGTGAGGTTCTTACTGGCCTTGAGGAGGTGTATACAAACCCTTCAGTAGTACTGTTATATTAGAGGTTAATATCTAAAGGAACCCAAGGAGCACCCTCTTTGGCTTTTTTCTGCTTTTATTTTCTGATGTGGACTAGTTTTTAAAAGTTTTTATTGAATTTGTTACAGTATTGTTTCTGTTGTATGTCTTGTTTTTTGACCTTAAGGGATGTTGGATCTTAGCTCCTCCACCAGAGATTGAACTCGTACCTCCTGCGTTGGAAGGCAAAGTCCTAACCACTGGACCATCAGGGAAGTCCCAAGAACCCTTTTGTTAGTAGGTAACATTTAGCCTCAATTTTAGGGCATTTCATCACCCCCAATAGGAGCTCCTTTCCACTAGCAGTCATTCTCCTTCCCCCAACCTCCCCATCAGCCATTCACACAACAATATTTATTCGGCATCTATCACTGGAGGAGCGCCAGGGGTGAGTTCTCCACCCTCATAAAACAATGTTCTAGCACAGGAGGCATAATAGAGTCCTCAGTGCATGGAGCCAACAGCAGGGCAGTAAAGGAGGCTTGTCACAGAGGATCTGCTCCCCTCCCAGAGCAACAAGGGAGAAACCAGCAATGGTACAAGGGAAATGGACTCAAGTCAGAGGGCCTGGTGCAGCCAAACCTTCCCCAAGGGAGCTTCCTGCAGATACCAGACTAGGGGGGGGAAGAGGAAAAGCAAAACTGTATCTTCTCTCCTTTAAAAAAAAAAGTCTGTTTTATATATATTGGGCTTCCCTGGTGACTCAGACAGGAAAGAATTCACCTGCAATGCAACGGACCTGGGTTCAGTCCCTAGGTTGGGAAGATCCCGTGGAGGAGGACATGGCAACCCACTCCAGTGATTTTGCCTGGAGACTCCCCATGGACAGAGGGCCTGGCAGGCTACTGTCCATTGGGTCACAAAGAGTCAGACACAACTGAAGTGACTAAGCACAGCATATATATACAGTCTTATGAAGAATAATTCCCATATGATGCAATTCTCCCATTTAAAGTATATCATTCAATGATTTCTAGTATATTCACACAGCTATACAGAATCAGTTTTAGAACATTTCATCACACCCCCTCCCGACCAAAGAAATTTTTTCTCATTAGCAGTCATTCCCCATTGCTGCCCTCCATTCCTACCTCTGCCAGCTCTTGGCAACCACCAATCCACTTTGTCTCCCACGGATTTGTCTATTCTGGACGTTTCACATAAATGGAATCATACACTATGTGGCTTTTGTGACTGGCTTCTTTCTCCTGCCACAATGTTTTCAGGGTTCACTTCATTGCTTTTTATTACTAAATAATATTCCATTGTAAGAATATATGACAATTTGTCTTTCTATTCATCCATTGATGGACATTTGGGTTGTTTCCACTTTTTCTGCTGTTACAAATAATGCTGCTATGGACATTCATGCTCACATCTCCACTCTCTTTTTTTCCTCAAATTCACAATCTCATAGCAGGGGAATAAGAAGGAAACAAAGCAAGTGAGAGAACTAGCTTTTGAAAGACATCTCTCTAACTGGAAGGTGGAATAACACAACAGTGGCTGAGCCTCCTATCTGTGTACATTTTCACAATGCGTAAAGCACTGTCATATATTCTCTCTTGTGTAATCCTCTCTTCAACCCTAGGGATGAGGGAGGTTTCATTTTTATTGCCATTTTAAAGATAAGATCATAAAGAATAAGAAAATTTAGTAACTTGCCAAAAGTCACCCAGTAAATAACTGAGCCAGAATTGAGTTCTCTGTTCTTTTACGCCAGCTCTTCACACACAAAACAGGCTTTATTCTTCTTTTATATACTCAGACTTGGCTTCCAAGATGCATAGCTCAAGGGCGTAGGGGTACAGAGGAAGAAGAGAAATGAAAGAAAAAGAGATTTGGCATTATTTAGGAGAAAGTGGAAATTAGGCCAACAAATAGTTGTCATTGTCTGCATTTAAAAAATTTGTACTTAAGGCTCAGGAAGATTAAATATCTTATCTAAAGGCACAGAACTATTGAGCCAGCCATTGCTGATTTAAAGGCAGCTACATGATTTCCAAACAGAGGCTAGATTAGCTTGTTTTCTTCCTAACATCTAACTGAGAGCAGTAGAGCTCTTGGTTATTCAGGTGGAAGGATTAACTTTGGAGAGAGCACTGCAGGTGAGGGTGGGCCTGGGTGATAAAGAGGCCATACACAGTAGGGAGTGCAGAAGGGGATAAAAGAACATGAGAGTCTGAAGATGCAGAGAAAAGACAACTATGGAGGGAAGAGCAGAAAAGCAAAACAGAAAGAATGTGGAGCGAGTCCAGTTGAAAGGCTGGCCAGGTTCCCAGCTTGTCCCATGGCCAGGAATGTTTCATCCAAACCCTTGCAGTCACTTGATAAACAATATGAACAGATGTTCTGGGTGCAACAGTGTGGGGAAAATATCAACCAGGGACAGAGCTAGAGAATCCATCCAGCTTCTCATCCCCTGTCCAGCCCCAGTCGAAGAGCCCAGCCCTACACCACCCAAGAGGGATAACCCCAGAAGCAGGTGGGCACAGACCTCTATGGGGGAGAGATGAGGTCAAACAGACCGGGTGAGCACAGGTGATGGCTGGACACAGCTTACCTCCCTCTGAGGTGGAGATTCCGGTGCAAAGGGCTTCTCACCTGGGAGTAGGGATAACAGCATGAACAGCAGGAGTTTGGGCATGCCAGCAGTCTGGAACCAGCCAGGCATCCACGGCTCTGGCTCTTGACTCATTGCGCCAAGACCATGCCAACTGTACTGGGTTTCCTTGGGCCCATTATCTGCAGAATTCAGTGCATAGCAGGCAAACCTATGTCAGGAAAAGTGAGTTAGAAAATCTCTTTAAGGTTAGGAAGCAGACCTAAACTAGGCCCCTCAAAGCTGTGAGCTGTCTGTCCACAAGGTCCACTTCGGAAAATGATGGGCTATCCTCGGAAAGTCTGCATCACGAGCCAGGTCCCAATAGATGCTTTCCCCGTCACATTTTCTCTTTACAAAAACCTATAGGGTAGAAATGGGCTTGCAAGGTGACTCAGTGGTAAAGAATCCACCTGCCAAAGTAGGCAGTGCAGTCCCTGCATTAGGAAGATTCCCCTGGAGAAGGAAATGGCAACTCCCTCCAGTATTCTTGCTTGGAAAATCCCACAGAGAAACCTGGCAGGCTACAGCCCATGGGGTCGCAAAGAGTCAGACACAACTTAATGATTCAGCATACACTCATGCATAAGGTAGGAATATTTATACCCATTTCACAGAATAAAAGGTTGCCCTGGTGGTTCAGATGGTAAAAAAATCTGCCTGCCATGAAGGAGACCCAGGTTCAGTTCCTGAGTCGGGAAGATCCGCTGGAGAATGGAATGGTGACCCACTCCAGTATTTTTGCCTAGAGAATTCCATGGACAGTCCATGCGGTCACAAAGAGTCAGACACAACTGAGGGACAAACACTTTCACAGGATGAAAAAGTAGAGCTCAGAGAGATTAATTAGTTCACTTGAGGTCACACACTTAATGGGTGGCAGAGCAGGAACTTGAGCCTAAGCCCATCTGACTCCAAAGCCCGTAATCTTTCTATTTCTTGTTACCACTCTTTTCCTAGATTCATTTTTTTCTGTCTCTAACAAGCTGCCACTTATTCCCATTCTTCCTTCAGTGATTTTTCTAGCACTCCCCAAATCATGTGTGTGCATATGATATATAACATTTGCATCTAAGTTCATACTCATACGTATCTGTGAGAATATATATCTGTGTACACGTATTCACATGTATGCCCCTTGCTTTTAGCTATGTGTGTTCTGTTGCCTTCATAGAAGGGAACAAGTGCCTTTTCTTTTAACTTCCTTGAGGCTGTGGATAAATCTGTCCTGAGGTGCCTGAATGGATGTCAGCTGTTGGAAAAGACCCTGATGCTGGGGAAGACTGAAGGCAAGAGAGGGGACGGCAGAGGATGAGATGGTTGCATGGCATCACTGACTCAATGGGCATGAGTTTGAGCAAGCTCTGGGAGTTGGTGAAGGACAGGGAAGCCTGGCGTGCTGCAGTCCATGGGGTTGCAAAGAGTCCAACATGACTGAGCAGCTGAGCAACAGCAACACCGAGCAGAGAAACTGGCTCCTGTGAACAGGGCAATTTCCCTACTGCAGGCATCTTCTGAAGACTTGGTCCTGGGATGGGGTTTTCCTAAGGGTTTCTGAACCTGACACTCAGGCTCAAGATTTTCAAAAACAGAATTTTCAACAAATAAGGAAAGATCAGAGAATCCTGGCCCAAACCTAGAACCAGCAAAAGGCAAACACTAGTCCACAGTGAAATGGTTCTACTAACTCAGATATGGCGCTCCTAACTTCTGTACCAAGCTATGTGATCTTGGGCAAGTTCTTAAGCACTCTACTCTTCTACTATCTTTGTTTATTTATTTTTTGGTTGTGTGCTGCAGGTTTCAGAATCTTAGTTACCCAACCAGAGATCTAACTCCAGCCCACAGCAGTGAAAACTCAGAGTCCTCACCGCTGGACCACCAGGGAATTTCTTCATCTTCTTTAAAACAGAGGTGCTTCATAGGATTGCTGTAAGCATTGGCTGCATTAAGATATGTAAGTTCTTAGAAGAGAGCACAGCATGTGCCAAGCTCACAATAAATGTTGACAACATCCCCTCTCAGGTCCACTGGAGACTCCTGACAAATCTGCCCACGGAGCTTCAAGCTATGGCTCTCCATTTCTCAAGCCAACCCATCTGGTAGTAGTTGGGCCAGACAACTCCTTCTGAAAGCTTTTGTTCACAGGAGCAAGTTTACACTCTGATTTTAGCCTCTTCTCATTTCAACAGTTGATGGAATAATCCTGCCTTGAATATGAGCTTTCAGTGCCTCTGCAGTGAGTCCATGCACTGGGATTGGGTCCCTGAAACCACAGACTCTGGAAACAGATGGCCAATCTTCAAATCGCAGTGTTGCACTTATGTTACTACAGTCACACCACTCTACCTCTTTGTGACTCAGCTTTCTCATCTGTAAAATGGGGATAATAATGGTGCTTAAAGGATCACTGTGAGGATCAAATGAGTTAACTTATGAAAAGTTCTAAAAACAGCTTGATGGCACCCCACTCCAGTACTCTTGCCTGGAAAATCCCATGGACGGAGGAGCCTGGTGGGCTGCAGTCCATGGGGTTGCTAAGAGTCGGACATGACTGAGCGACTTCACTTTCACTTTTCCCTTTCATGCATTGGAGAAGGAAATGGCAACCCACTCCAGTGTTCTTGCCTGAAGAATCCCAGGGACGGGGGAGCCTGGTGGGCCGCCGTCTCTGGGGTCGCACAGAATCGGACACGACTGAAGAGACTTAGAATCAGCAGCGGTAGCAGCAGCATATATTAAGGTCTATATTAGTATTATCATCATGACTCTTATTTTTACTGTAGAATTTAAAATATTTTAATTGTGGTAAAATAGTTATTGCATATCAGTTAGCATCCTTTCTATTTTTAAAAAATTTTATTGAAATATCATTGATGTACAATATTATATAAGTTACAGGTATACAATATAGTAATTCACAATTTATTGTTATTATAAAATATTGGCTACATTCCCCATGTTATATATCTTTAAATATATATTACTTACTTTAAATATAGCTTACTTTAAATATAATAGTTTATACTTCTTAATCCTCTTTGCCATGTGATGCCAAGAGCCAACTCACTGGAAAAGACCCTGATGCTGGGAAAGACTGAGGGCAAGAGGATAAGGGAGCGACAGAGGATGAGATGGTTGGATGGCATCACCGACTCGATGGACATGAGTTTGAGCAAGCTCCAGGAAATGGTGAAGGACTGGAAGCCTGGCATGCTGCATGCAGTTCATGGGCTCAGAGTTGGACACAACTGACTGAACAACAATTTCTTAATCTCCTACCCTTTTTTGGCCCCCCTTTCCCTCCATCGCCATCATTTTTAAGTGAGAGTTCAGTGGGTTAAGTATATTCGCATTATTGTGCAAACATCATCACATTCTCTCCACATGGAAACATTTTTCATCTTACAAAACTGAAACTCTGTGCCCATTAAACAGCAGCGCCTCATCTCCCCTCCTCCCAGGCCCTAGAATTCATTGTGCTGTTGAGTCTTTCTGCTTCTATGAGTCTGACTGTTCTAGGGACCTCACAGAAGTGAAATCAGACAGTATTTGTCCCTTTGCAGCCACTGTATTTTCCTTAGCATTAAAGTCTTCAGGGTTCATTTATGTGGTAGCATGTGTCAGAATTTCAATTTTAAGGCTGAACCATATTGTATATATAGACCACATTGTGTTTCTGCATTCATCCATCCGTGGATTCTTGAACTGCTTCCGTGTTTGGCTATTATGAATAATGCTACTATGAACAGGGGTGTATAATATCTCACTGAGTCCCTGCTTTCAATTCTTTGGGGTTTATACCCAGAAGTGGAATTTCTAGATCATGTCACTATCCTGTGTTTTATATTTCTGGGGAACTGCCATATTATTTTCCATAGTAGCTGTACCATTTTACATTCCCAACCAACAGTGCTCAAGGGATCCAATTTCTCTACATTCTCCCCAACACTTGTTATTTTCTGGAGTTTTTGTTTGGTTGGTTTTTATAGTATCCCTCCTAATTAGTGAGAGATGGCATCTCATTGTGGTTTTGATTGGCATTGTCCTAATGATAGTGATGCTGGGCATCCATCATGCACTTATTGGCCATTTGTATATCTTCTTTGGAGAAATGTCTATTCAAGCCCTTTATACATTTTTAAATCGGGTTGTTTGCTTATTTGTTGTTTGGTTCTCATCATGATTCCTAAACACTGACCCCTGTAATTTATATTATTTGGAGCTTGGTAGCATTCAGAAAACAAAAACTGCTTGTTTTCCAAATAGCTTACAGGGGATAAAAACCAACTTCTTAAAACTGTTGACAGAAAATGAAAAGAAAGCCCAAGTTATTGAATTCAGTGCCTTTCCTTCTTTGTATTGAGACATCAGGGTATTAGCATGAAATAGCATTTGCCACCAAAAGAAAAACTCTTCCTGCTGATAAATAGATGTCCAGGGAATTTTATACAAATGGCCAATATGCTGAGGCAGTTAATACAGATCTTGAGACGTAAGAACATTAATAATAATATAAACTGAAAAGACTGACAAAATTCAAAAGGCCCATAATTGGAAGTAATAAAAGCTACCACCATTTCCAAATCTAAAGTGCAAAAAAAGATGCAAGGCCTGTGTGTGTGCAAGATGGATTTGGTATGTTTGTGTGATGTTATGTATAGATTGTGCAAGAAAGAAAGACTGTATTGTGTACATGTTAAAACAATCAGGTGATATAACTTAATTCTGGAATAATCGAGCAGTTCAAGAATTGGTACTCTGTTTGGTCTTTTGTCACCCATTATTTAAGCAAGCATTTCTCCCTTGACATATTAATAGATTCTGAACATATAAAAATGTCACTGCATTTTACGGCAGAAAACCAAATGCACCAAATATCATTTCCTGTGTATTCTGTGAAAGCAGAAAACACAACCAATACATTTCTTATTTTTCTAGTTAGACTGGAAAGTATGGGGGCAGAAATCATGCTCTGGGGCTCTTTAATTTTCCTCCACATTGCCTATAATCTTCCACATTATAATATGAACATGATTGCAGCTAGCTACTGGGCTAAGCACTCTATAAAACTCTAGCAGCCCTACAGAATAGATATCATTATGCCCACTTGACAGATAAGAAAACTGAGGCTCAGGAAATTTAAATGTGTGATAGTATTGTGGATATGTTTTAAAAGAAGAACAGTGTCCTTATTCTTCAGAGATTTCACCAGTGAAATTATAGGAGGTTAGGGTAGGAGGAGCCTGGTGGGCTGCAGTCCATGGGGTCACTAAGAGTCAGACAGGACTGAGCAACTTTACTTTCACTTTTCACTTTCATGCATTGGAGAAGGAAATGGCAATCCACTCCAGTGTTCTTGCCTGGAGAATCCCAGGGACGGGGAGCCTGATGGGCTGCCATCTATGGGGTTGCACAGAGTCGGACATGACTGAAGCGACTTAGCAGCAACAGCAGCAGCAGGGATTTATTTGCTTCAAAATAATACAAGAAGGGGGAGCTGGATGAGGCTAAAGGTGAAACAGAATTTTCAGTGAGTTGATAGTTGTTGAAGCTTTGTTATGAGTGTGTTGATGGTCTATCATATATGATCTGTTATTCTATTTATTCATGTTTTTTTCTATGTAGTTTTTTCCTATTTTGTGTGTGTGTGTGATAAATGGAAAGGCAAGACTTCCCACTACTACCTCATGCTTCACAGAGCTTAACAGATACATGGTAATGAAATGAATGGCTTCGTCCATTGTTTGCACCCCGCCATGTATATTAGCAGGATTCCAATCATTAGGAGCCCCACACAGTCCCACATGCCTCTGCTGCTGCTGCTGCTGCTGCTGCTAAGTCACGTCAGTCGTGTCTGACTCTGTGTGACCCCATAGACGGCAGCCCACCGGGCTCCCCCGTCACTGGAATTCTCCAGGCAAGAACACTGGAGTGGGTTGCCATTTCCTTCTCTAATGCACATGTCTCTAGAGGGTTTTTTTTTTTTTTATGACTCATCAGTCTACAAGGCCCTTCAATATCACAAGCTTGTTGATCCACCTAATTACTGTACTTGGCATGGAGTCTGGTAGTTGATAGGTATTGGGTGAATGTCAAATGGATGGAGGCAACACGTGGGCGTGGGGCAGGCTAAAATGACGCAGAACACCTGGTACATACACCTATCATATTGCGTAATGGGAACATCCTAAGCTCTCCTCCAAGGACCCCTCTTTGAACCACCAGCACACATCACCCCCCACAATCTCACACTGCTCCGTTACTCTCCTGTTATTATCGCCTTGGCCATTATTTAATGCACATTCCCTCACTGAGGTGTGCATTCCCTCCCAGCTAGACAATGAGCTCCGAGGGATGGGAACTATGATCCTCAGATCCCTGTAGCCTGCAGGCTGAGCATGGACAGGACACAGGGGATACAGGCAAATACTGCACGTCATGGTAGCCACGGAGGTGCACAGCTCAGCTGCACCATCAAGGGAACCTGCTGCAGGAGCGTGGTTGACTGACAGCCTCTAGGTGCTGCCCCTTTGGACCACTGCCTGTTCCCGCCAATGCTACACTTCTGCTGGGCTGCTACTGGCCAGTGGCTGGCCATGGTGGGGCCCTAGAGCCAGTCCCTTCCTGCCTGCTGTGACATTCTTTCACCAGCTCAGCAGAGATATTCCAAAGCTGCTCTGTGGTCTGAGACTCTTCCTACTGAATACCACCTTCCCTCTCTCTTGTCACAGGGCTCAGACCTGCATCCTGGTCCAAGGTTTGCCTATGTCTGCTCCTTCCCCCTTTATCCTTCAGAAGCATCCCCCTAATAAATCTCTGGCATATCTACTCCTTTAGCATCTGTTTCTCCAAGGACCCAAAGTACCTGAGCTCTGATAATATCCAGGGACTTTCACAGTTCCATACATGTGTAAAAAGTGCTATCGACCTCCCAGGTGACATCAGAACCAATGTAAATAAACTAAATAAATTGCACACTGCACTAAGCTGCTCTCTTCTATGCTGAAGTCACAAGCTGCAGTAGAGTGAATCAAGGTTCCCTATTCAGTTACATGTGACCATGGAGACCTTGAGCAGAGCACTTTACCTCACGGTGCTTCAGTTTATTGGTATTATTATTATTATTATTATTATTTAAGTGAGCTAATAAGATCTTCCTTCTGTTGAAATAAATGTCTAGGCTCAGGATGGAGACACTCCTGTCCTGGATGCCACATCAACAACCTGAATCTTAGGTAATATTAATTTCCCTGTAATGTTCCACTTGTATAATCACTCACCACTCCTGAAGCACCAAGCCACCTCTGGGCTCTATATTTTTTTCCTTTTTCCTTATTAAGGAAGGCCATCAGTGGGAAGAGGATGAGAGGGGAAGGAGAAGGGATTTGCAGAGCACAGGAATTAGAACCCAGAGGTTGGAGGGGATGGGGAGCTGTTTCTCATTGGAAACATAGAAGGAGGTTTGGAAGAGATGTGGGGAAGTTTTACGATGCCTGGCATCCAGGTTACACCCTAAATCCATATGACCTTGGGCACACCACTCACTCTCTTGAGCATCTCCATATCAGAAAGGGCAACTGGTGGCCTAAATGACCTCCAAATCCCTTTAAGTGCCAACATCTATGATCCTATCTACCCCAGCCAGCATCTTCCTCTTTTTTTTTTTTGGTACAGATATTTTATTTATTGATTTATTTTTGTTTATTTATTTTTTAAATTTTACTTTATTTTACTTTACCAATACAGTATTGTAAAACATCCTCCTCTTTTACTTCTTGTGGACCCTTTCCTGATGCCTGTGTAGAAAAAATGACTTAAGGTGTTAACGTAATGTGGTCCTTGAAGAAAGGAGAGTCTTTTAAACATGAACTTTTACTTCTGAAGGAAAGTTAGTTTGGGGGGTGAAGGAGCATAACAGAATTGATTTCTCTATTCTATTCAACTAATCCCTGAGCCCTCTCCCCTGCTCCATCCTCCTCTCTGGCAGCTCTCCTTCCTGGAGCCCAGTCATTGGCTGTCCTTTTTCTTCTCTTGCTCAAGTGACTCACCTGATGGGCTGTGAGGTCAAAGCCCCTTCAGTTCCTACAGTCACCAAGTGGCGTTGGCTTTTAGCCCTCTGGCCTCCCACCAAGCGGAAGCTAAGATTATGCTCTCCAGAGATTTCTTCCTGGTCGTGCTGTTCCCCCTGGATGAAGAAGATGGATTGAGCCAGGCAAACGAGACGTGAACTGAAGGCATTCCCTGAACAGTTGGCTCTCATCCTGCTGCTGCAAGTGGCCAGGCAGAGGTCAAGGTTCCCACCCCCACCCCTAACCATTGTGCAATGACACCCCAAGGAGAACCACATAGCAAGCACTTGGTGACTTTGAAACCACAAACAGTTCGGGTCAATGTGATCTGAAGACTTATTGGGCAACCCTACTACCCTTTCCTTCCTTTTTCTGCCTGCCATGAGACTCCCTGATGACTCACTACCTGCTCAGACAGGCAAGAACACCAGCTTCTCAATTATGAGACCACATCACCAAGCATATAGCTCAACTAATTGACCACCTCTTGTTAGCAGACATGAGCAGAACCGTAGCCTCCTCACTAATCATTTCCAGATCTTTTCAAATAAAACCTTTCTTTCAAAAGGTTAATCTTACCACTGAACTGAGATATGAGCTAATAACAATGGATGACAGGCAGTTGAAAATACTCTATAAGTGAAAGAGTATTATACTGTCATTTTGACCACTCTGCTTAACATTTTAAAAAACATTGTTCTGTGTTCATGCTTTCTGTGAAGACCTCTAAATCAAGTCTCAGAAATTCTGACTAATTCAGACATTCTGTAACCAAGAGATCAGAGAGTTAAAATCAGACCATCAAAGCACCAATTTATTGAGTATCTACATTTCACAAAGCATTGTGCTATGAGCTAATACACAGAAATATAAAGCTTAGCTCTTGATTTGGGGATGGTGAGTTGGTCACTGAAGGAGGTTCAAAGACATAAAAATCACAAACCTACATAAAAATCATTGAGTGAAAATAGCCAGAGGTTATGAGCTCCCACTGAAATGAACCTGTGAATAGGTACCTTCCTGGATTAAGCAAATGATTGTGAACATGGCCCCACCAAGTTCAATAATAGAAAGAAAGAAAGTGAAGTCGCTCAGTGTCTGACTCCTTGCGACCCCATCGACTGTAGCCTACCAGGCTCCTCTGTCCATGGGATTCTCCAGGCAAGGGTACTGGAGAGGGTTGCCATTTCCTTCTCCAGGGGATCTTCCCAACCCAGGGATCAAACCCAGGTCTCCCGCATTGCAGGCAGACACTTTACCATCTGAGCCACCAGGGAAGCCAATAATGATAGTTGGTAATTTTGCATGGAGCATGGAGAGATAAAGGACAGACTTATTTAATACTGAATTTTATATGAATCTCAAATCAGTTAGGAGGGCAATCATTAATAGTGGCTGTAAACTCACAATAAAGTTTTAAACAAGTTCTCATTCAGTAAGAATTCCAAAAGTAGACAGCTCAGAGCTGGAGATGCTATCATGATATTTTATCAACATTTTTTACTTTGCTTGTGGATTTATCCTCATATTTTCAAAACGGCTGCTGCACTCTAGGCATCACACCCTCATTCTAAGAAGGAAAAGGAAAAGGTAGTGTAAACAGTGAAAGTTTTCTCTTTTTATTTTCTTTTTATTTGGGAAGAGAAGCCTTTCCCAGATATATGCTTTCATTCTCTTGATCAGAAGAAATAACATGACCACACCCAGCAAGCTTCCCCTGTGACTCAGATGGTAAAGAATCCACCAGCAATGCAGGAGACCTGGGTTTGAGCCCTGAGTTGGGAAGATCCCCTGGAGAAGGGAAAGGCTAACAACTCCAGTATTCTGGCTTGGAGAATTCCATGGACTGTATACTCCATGGGGTTGCAAACAGTCGGACAGGACTGAGTGACTTTCACTTTCACACCCAGCAGCAAAGGAAACAGTACCTTTCATTTTCCAAGTTCCATAGTAGAGAAGAGCAAGGAAAAAGGTGATTTAAATAGGTTTCACGGGACAAATAGCATCTTCCATATTCTATCACATAATAATCATGTTATGTATGAAACACACTGAATTTTAAGTGGTCATATTATAAGAGATTATTTCCCTGGCCTTACTAAATGTGCAACATGGCCCAATTTTTATTGGAATTTTTATTAAGAATAGCTTTTAGAAATAATTATATTTTAGGAATATGTTTTTAAGGGATACTTAGGTATATATTTTATAGTCATTATCCTTGAATTGTGAAATCATAGATTTTTAAAATTTCTTTGTGCTATCTGGGGTTTTTATTTCATTTTAGTTTTTCTAGTTATTTTATTATTGCTATTTTACAATAGGAAAACAAAATTTCTTAAATAAGAATACTTATGATGGTTTATGACATAGTCAAATCAAAAAGCAGTATATGACATGTTTCCAATTTTCATAAGCACATTGACAGAAGTAAATAGTATGTATATGAGAGAAGTAGAAGCCTAGAGATTTCTCTGAGTGCTGGGAATATGGATTGTTTTCATTTTCTTCTTTCTGTATTTTTGCATTTTCTAAAATAATCACAGTAAAAAATATTAGAAACAAACAACTATCTCAGGTTAAGCAGTTCTCTGCCTAGTCTTGAAGGAAAGACAGCCTTGCCTATCACTGAACAACAGGATTTGCAAATGAAAATTGAAGCAAAAAAGAAAAGAAAGAAAGAAAGAAAAGCATTCACCAGAGGAACAAGCCTGATTTGTTGACACCAAAAAGGATACAGGAAAGAGCTTCCCTCACTCCACTTTTCCCTTTTCCAAAAGCACTTTCTGCTGAGAAATATTAAACCCTCTTAACATCTTCAGGGGATTCTCAAGTCCGAGGCTCAGAGCCCAACAGAGGGGTATCTGTTCCTTTCTGGTGCATTAGCTGTGAAACATGGCGGATTGTTTTTTTTTTTTTAGCAAATATGGCCACTGGAAGGGAAATTTTCCTAGCCTCTTTTCTTCCCAGGAGCAGGAGAAGTTGGGGAGCAGAAAGATGGCTGATGGCTCCTTTGCCCTTCAGATGGCCCAGTCCATATTCAAATCCAGCAGCCATTCCCTTCTCTCTCTGCTTCTCTCTCCCTTTTTACTGTTTTCTCCCAGAAAGTAAAAGGCCATCTACAATTCTCCTGAATACACAGAGGCAGAGGCTATAATCCCAAAGGCCTGGGAAAGTAACAGTCCTGCCCCCGCTGGCTCCATCTCAATGGCGGACAGCCCATTCCTCAGGCATCCGTTCATTCTTTCACCTACTCACTCTTCCATCCAACCATTCAGCAACAGGGCCTGTTCTGGGGACACAGTAACAGCAAGACAAACAAAACATGGGACTTCATATTTGCAGGGCACAGGGGCATGGGGGGCCAGACAATAATAAAGCAGGAAACACAGCAATACATACTTTCATAAGAAATATAAAGAACTACATTCATACTGTATAAGATATAAAGCGGGGCAAGTTTCTAGAGTCACAAAGGAGCAGTGTAGTCAGGAAAGGGTCTTTCAGGAGATGATATTTGAATTGAACTTGAACAGTGGGAATGGGGGAGCCGTGAGAAGCTCAAGCATGAGAAGCTCAAGACAGGATGCAGCGGGAGGTGAGATCAGAGCACTGTGAGCTCGGGATCTTACAGGGAGGAGGACAAGCGGCCATCAACAGGGTAATAGAGAACACAGCGAAGGGTTGCAAGCGGCCATCCAGCTCTCAGCGATTATTTTCCAGTCCTGCTGAGTGGGAACACTGAAGACTTTTGTTAAAAAGTTTCTTTTTTCCTAGGAGCATCCAGTCTTAGGAGGCAGAAATGACACCTAACACAACTATGGAAGAATTCAAGGCCAAATTGTGTGGCTCTGGGCCTACGCAAAGGCATCTGGAGATATTGAGGTCAATGTGGGCAGAAGCAGTCAGGATTTCACGACTGGTGTGGGGAGTGGGCTGGACACAAGTGAGGGGAAGGTCAATCCCACGGTGAAGACTGTCCTGCACACATGCCCCTCCCCCCACTGCAAACGTCTGCACCCCTTCACTGCTCTCTTTTCTACTCACGGGGGTCTCCAAAGCCTTCTCAAACCAGCATTCAGGCAGATGCCTTCAGTTACTCAGTTAGCACAGGAGGAGAAATCGCAGCCTAAGCCATAGACAGTGGGTCAGGGAGACTCGGGAGAGAAAGTGCCTCTCAAACAGAGCGGCCTAAGAATCAGACGGGAGTTTCCCAAGTGAAGGTGGAAAAGACAGTGGTCCCAGCTAGAAGCAGGGCCCATGTGAGGACTAGGAGTTGGAAAGGGGGCAAATGATTCCATGTGGCTGAGTTTATAAAGTGCAGGGGGCAGAAGAGGCTGAAGACATGAACACAGAGGGCGGTTAAGGTCCTGGGAAGAATTGGAACTTGACAGGACAGCAGTGAATAGTCTGTGAAGGGCTTACACTGCAGAACACGAGGAGATGGACAATATCCCAGTCTAACT
>SJXQ01008384.1:128175-154889 GCA_006408695.1 Aepyceros melampus | reverse complement strand
GGCTCTACAAACCAGGGAGGGGGCTGTTGCAGGAACCAGGGGGTGGGGTGGGGGGTTGGGCTAGAGCAGTGTCTAGGGAAATGGAGCCAAGTGGGTGACTTGGAGGAAATTTAGGACAGGGAATTGCTTAAAAACAGTGATTAGACGTGAGCAGAGAGAAGAGGGTTGAGGACAGAGTCCGGCTTCTCATATGAGTCCACCGGTCCTCCCACTGACAAGGGAGACTGAGCTGGGTATTCAGATCTGCAACACCCCCAGGAAGCATCAGTGCCTGAAGTTTTTGCAAAAGCTGTCTACATCTCTACTGAGATCTTTACACACCAGAAATGCAGCTGCTTCTCACTTCCACTTTAAGTCTCAGGCAAACTGTACACAAAGGCCTGTATGTCCCAGGCATCTCCTTGTTCGGGCACCAAGCAGTAGCCCAGCCTTTAAAAACCACTTGATATTGTAATTTGCCAATGGATGATCTTCACAGAGGCTTATCCTAAGGCTCAGAAAGGGTAGAGATGTCATTCAAGGTCACACAGCAAGTTGGAGATGAGTAGAGAGTTAGAACAAACCAGTCCCAATTTATTAGACCGCTTGCTGCTCAGGCCCCTAAGCAACCCAGCATCTTAAGTTATTATGCCTCTTCCCGCCTTAGCATATTTAAGCAATAGGGCCACACACAGGAGAAAATGACAACTCTGTTACCCTCTGTGCGTTGGGTCAGCATCTCTACTAGATTCCCTTGCACGTTATAAATACCCTTCAGGGTTTGCCCTGGAGAGATAGATGGGTGAGCAGCGATTCACAACATCTACGTGCATCCCAGTTCCTCCAGATTCTACGCCTTCCTTCTTTGATGAACTTTTAAAACCTGAAAGAAGGTGGAGCGGGGTGTGTTCAGATTCCGAAACATGGCATTGGAATGGGACCTCACTTCTGAGAGCAAGCTGTGAGCTGAGGTAACACCTCTGACTCCTCTTTCCTAGAGCCTCCCCCAGCAGGCACGTGAGCACCTTCTGTGGGCGGGGCTGCCATCAACACTGCGCACTTGCTACCTTTGCACTTCCGTTCAGGTCTCTGCACTTTATGCAGACAGGAAGAAACAAAAAAAAGATTTTGTAAAGTTTGCCTTCTCCTGAACTCTAGGCCCCTTTTGACTGACCTCCTTGTGTGGGGCATGCAGATTCAAAGGAGCTGAATTATAGTGTGAAGGGAAACGATGAGACATCTAAAGATCCGGAGGTGGAAAAGATGAGAGGGGGGAGGTCCTGGCATCTCAGAGGCTGGGAAATCCCCACTGGGGTTGAGCCCACAAAGTAGAACGTGAATATTGACAAGCCAGACAATATAGGCTTTCCCCATCCTCTACATCATTCATTCAACAAATAATTTCACAACAACCTATAAAGCCTTCTGGATGCTGGAGCAATACTATCAAACTCAAAAGATCAAAATCTGTTCTCATGTAGCTGATGTTATGGTGAGGAAGACAGATGATTAAGAACATCAGATGATAGGTAATGATATGTGCTGGGGGCAAACAGAAGTCAAGGAAGGAGACAAATGAGGAGGGTAGTATGTGAGGAGTAGAGGGGGTGGTGTGGGGGCAGAGAATACAAGGGATTCTCCTACAGGTTTTAGAGGGAGCATGGCTTGCTGACATCTTTTTTTTTAACCCAAATCAAACAAGTAGTTTTTGTTTTTTTTTTAAGTATAGTTGATTTGCAATGCTGTATTAATTTCTGCTGTACATCTGCTGACATCCTGATTTTTGGAATTCTAGCCTCCAGAACTTTGAGACAATAAATTTGTGTTATTTTAAGACAAAAAGAACGAAGTGAAGAAAAAGGAAAGGAAAAGAGAAAACTTGGAGAACAATGAACCACCGTCATTATTATCATCCTTCTGTAGATGAAGGTAAAGCAGCACCCTTCAGGCCCCAAGTGATTTAACTAAGATACCTCTGTTAAGAATAGGGCTCCTCATGGGCTAGAACTTTTACATAGCTCAGTAAAGCCTTGTCCCTGATCCTGACCTTGGCCAGAACAAGAGTGGTTCCCCGTAGTGATTTGCTCTTCTCGGTGCTTAGCTTACAGAACCTTGTATTGCGGCTGTTTCTTTACTTATCACTTCATCTTCATGGTGCGTGCTTCAGAGTCATGCTGTATTTATCTTGAATGTTAAAAGTATACATCACATATTTAATATTTGGGGTAACAGTAAAGAAATAAATCCTGAATATTCATTGGAAGGACTGATGCTAAAGCTGAAGCTCCATACTTTGGCCACCTGATGCAAAGAACTGACTCTGGAAAAGACCCTGATGCTGGGCAAGATTGAAGGCGGGAGGAGAAGAGGGAGGCAGAGGATGAGATGGTTGGATGGCATCATCGACTCAACAGACATGAGTTTGAGCAAACTCTGAGAGTAGCAAAGGACAGGGAAGCCTGGTATGCTGCAGTCCACGGGATCACAAAGAGTCGGACATGACCGAGCAACTGAACAACAGTTACATTGGATGATAAGTTTAAAATGCATTCAGTATCAGACCATCTCTCCCACTCCAGCTGCTATCACTCTGGTCGAGCCCTAAGTCCCTGCAATGTTCTGGCCCCTGGTACCAACCACTCTGACCTCATATCCTGTGACTTCTCCCTAAGGCACTGACCCAGCCACATTGCCCTCTGTGCTAGTTCTCCATCTGCCAGGAAGGCTCTTGTCTCTAGAACTTTGTGCTTCTTCCCTCTGCATTGAATAACTCCTCCCCAGTCACTGATGTGGCTCCTTCTCCAGCCTCCTACAAGTTTTTGTTCAAATGTCCCTTTCTCAGTGAGGCCTACTCTGAACTCCTCATCTCTTGAACTTCCTGTCACCTTCTCCTCACCACTATGAAATATTTTACTTATTCATTTATGATCATCACCCTCCATTAGAAAGGTCTACAGCAGAGCTTGGCAAGAATAAATATAGGTGCTTGAGAAACACATGCTGAATGAATAATCAGTGTGTCTCTTCCATAGCTCACTGTATCTATTCTGCATTTCACTCCCTTGACCTGACTATCAGTTCCAAGTTTAACTCAGACTCTGAGACCAGACAGCATCTTTCACAACTAATAATGTTCAAGCAGCAAAGTGTAGAGTAGTAAAGCATTCTTAGCTCATGTGAATGCCAAGTGTCTTAGAGCCCACTTGACTTTGCTTACCCCAGACCCAGAAAGACAAGTCCTGGACATAAACACAACCCATCAAGTGTTACCAATAATCATCTCAGCAATGCTGAAGAGTCTAATATGTTTTAGTGATCTCTGAGCTTCTCCTTGAGTGATGCTCTCAAAAGAGGCTTTTCCTCTCCAGATTCTTCTTCCCTAGTCAGACACACAAGCACACACAGAAGTATGGAATGGGTATGGGGAGGGAGGAGGGAGGGGGGTTCAGGATGGGGAACACATGTATACCTGTGGTGAATTCATGTTGATGTATGGTAAAACCAATACAATATTGGAAAGTAGTTAACCTGCAATTAAAATAAATAAATTTATATTAAAAAGAAAAGAAGTATGGAATGATGGAGCAAAGAAGCAAGGCAGGATTCAGGGTCCACAGGGTTAAATTCTAGTCTAGTCTCTTATACTTTATAGCCATGAGTTTGCACAAGTCCCCTATAGTCTCTGAACTTCAGCTTACAAAACAGCACCTAATCGTAATCATCTCCATATGCTCTGAAACTATCCCTCTCCTGTGAAACATAAGTCTCTGTAAAGAGGATGCCAGGAAGATCCAGGATTGCATCTTTTCTCCTCTTCCACTTGACCTGTCTCTGCTCTCTGTCTCTTCCCTCTGAACAGACCACCTTCAGTCACACTCAAGGGCAATTTTGATTACAAGTTTCTTGAAAGGGTCTCCTGAGCTTCAGGTAGACCATCTCTGAAATGCAATAAGCATACTGACCTCTTGGGATGCAACAAACTCATATACACAAAGCATCCCCCTCAGTGCATGACATAGAGCAAGCTCTTGGCAAACATTCATTGTCTCCCTTTCAGGGCCCCTCAAGATTGGTTTGGATGACTCCAAGGAAAGAGAGAGTACACCAGATCATTAGCTCTGGCCTCCATCTGAGCTCTTGTCCATCTTCTCTTTAGAGATAACAGGCCACGCCAGTTTGCCTTGGTCTGTACACTTCCTCCCGAGCTCAGTGAAATCATTATGATGTCAACAGACATTTTTGTGGATCACTCACAATATTTATTTAACTTACATGCAGAGTATATCATGCAAAATGCTGGGCTGGTTGAAGCACAGAATGGAATCAAGATTGTGTGAGAAATATCAATAACCTCAGATATGCAGATAACACCACCCTTATGGCAGAAAGTGAAAAGGAACTCAAGTGCCTCTTGATGAAGGTGAAAGAAGAGAGTGAAAAAGCTGGCTTAAAACTCAACATTCAAAAAACTAAGATAATGGCACCACTTCATGGCCAATAAATGGGGAAATGATGGAAACAGTGACAGACATTTATTCTTTTGATTCCAAAATCAGTGCAGATGGTGACTGCAGCCATGAAGTTAAAAGATGCTTGCTCCTTGGACAAACCTAGACAGCATATTAAAAAGCAGAGACATCACTTTGCTGACAAAGGTTCATATAGTCAAAGCTATGGTTTTTCCAGTAGTCATGTATGGATGTCAGAGTTGGACTATAAAGAAAGCTGAGCACTGAAGAATTGATTCTTTTTAACTGTGAGGTTGGAGAAGACTCTTGAGAGTCCCTTGGACTGCAAGGAGATCCAACCAGTCCATCCTAAAGGAAATCAGTCCTGAATATTCATTGGAAGGACTGATGCTGAAGCTGAAACTCCAATCCTTTGGCCACCTGATGCAAAGAACTGACTCCTTATAAAAGACCCTGATTCTGGGAAAGATTGAAGGCAAGAGGAAAAGGGGACAATAGAGGATGAGATGGTTGGATGGTATCACCTACTCAATGGGCATGAGTTTGAGCAAGCCCTGGGAGTTGGTGATGCACAGGGAGGCCTGGCATAGTGCAGTCCATAGAGTTGCAAAGTCAGACACGACTGAGCAACTGAACAATAGCAACATAGTGGCTTGTTTTTTTTTGCAACAGGCAGTCTCTCATTTAATCTTCACAATAGCTCTCTGTGAGACAGATATCATATCCCCATTTTAAAGATGAAGAAACTGAGGAATGGGATGTTAAGCAGCTATTCACAAGTTAGTGAGTGAAGACTGGGAATGAACTTCTAGTTTCCAGATGCCCTGTTCCCTCCTCCTTCCCAACACTGTCTGGTGAAATGGGTTGGAAGGAATGAGTGGCTACCGGGAAGCTGGGCAGACAGGGGCCAAGTCGAAGGAACTAACATCACCCTGGCCCTTGACTTACTAAGGGGAAAAAACTAACATGCCTTAACCTGTTAGGCAGCCACATGTCCATGGCATTACATCTTATTTCTAATTTTTCAAATGATCTTATAGGAAATAGGGGTTCAGAGAAATTAAGGAACTGGCCTGAGGACACCCAGACAGTGACTGGTGGAGTCAGGATTCCCACCCCAGGCCCCCCTGGCTCCATGACACCCCCTATCACTCTGTAATTATTTCCAGTAATGTTAGATGTTGGGTTCTAGGGGTGAGGTCTAACAGCTGCATTATTTGAGCACTTAGCCTGCGTGAGCCCTGCTCTGAGTCTCATCACAGAAACCAATAGCCAGGATTTGACCTCGACTTCCCCTCCTCTCACCTGAGCCCACCAGGCACCCTCCCTCTCACCTGAGCCTCCCACTCACCAGGCCTTGAAATTGCTCTGTTTCAGTATTACTGTCCATACTTTCTCAGAGACAAAGGACGCCTCGGGGCAGAGACTGTCTGGGGTCCATCTTTGCCCGCTCCATGGCACCTGGCTTAAAGCCTCTTTCTTAAAGCTTAAGAATGAATGGCTTTCCTCTCAGTACCATGGGAACTGTAATGAGAAGCACATTTTACTTCATTACCAGATTGTTGTTGTCAACCCTGAGATGAAATGGGCTGTGAAATTCACAGTTAAGCAGTAAATACTCAGGTTAAGAGTGACTTGAGAGCTGAAACCATCTGATTCAAGGTTGAGCCCTTATCCGTGACCTCAATGCACAAACTTTGGCAGGTCTAATGACCCTTTAAAAATGTCTGTAAATATTTTTGAGGATGTTCATTTGTCCACCACAAGAATTTATAGCTTTAATCAGATTCCCAGAGTGAATGAAGACCCCCCTCCCTAAGTACACAGTACATGCTCAGTCATCCATCTAACCGATGCTGAATGAATGCTTCCTTAATAACCATTTGCTACCTGGATTAATGGGCTTCCAGGTGGCTCAGAGATAAAAGAACCCACCTGCCAATGCAGGAGATGCAGATTCTATCCCTGAGTTGGGAAGATCCGCTAGAGGAGGAAATGGCAACCCACTCCAGTATCCTTTCCTGGGAGACCCCATGGACAGAGGATCCTGGAGTGGCTATAAGTCCATGGAAGGATCACAAAGAGTTGGACATGACTAAGCAACTAAGCAATGACAACCTGGATTAATAGCTAAATGAAGAGAAGTGTGCAAAGTACAGGCTATTTATTTCACTGGTCTTAGGTAAAGCCTTTGGGGTTCTCCTAGGTGACCAAATTCTTTTTCTCAGTCCAAGCATCATGTAAATCAGCACTCACAGGCCAAATCCTAAAAGTGATGATGTTACACAGCTTTGGACTGGAAACTGGGAAACCTGAATTCTGATTAAAGTCGTGGCTTAATCAGTCAGAGTAGCCAAAGGTAAATCCTTGAAAGCAAGGTGATTAATGGTGGTTCTTAACCTGCATTCTGCCACAACCGAATGACAGATGACTTTCCCATTGGAAAACAGGTATGTGTGTTTTTTTTTAATGTACAGGAAAGTAAAATATGACAATAATTCCCACTCAATCTGCATGCATTAACACCATGTTCCAGAACAGTCTTTATGACACCACACACCTGCATCCTTCCAGGACTCTATGCTTCTCACCCACTTCTGTCCTTCCTTTTGTTTCTATCCAAGAAAACATATGAGCAGGTGAGCAACAGAACTCCTTCCCAATTTAATTTAAAAGTTAATCGTTTCCAGACGCAAGTGCTCTGGTGAGTATATGTTACAAACTCATGTGATATCCCTCCAGCAGACTGTGAGCATACAGAGCGAAAGAACCACAGTGTGTGGGTGGAGAGACTGCGACTTCACAGGCAGGCCACTAGGAGAGCACAGCTCAGCTTTGATGTTGGGCTGTGTGACTTCAGGAAGTTAAGTAACTTCTCTGTTTTTTTATCTGAAAAATGGCGATGATGGCCCCTTACTCATAGGATTGTGGGAATAACCAAGACTTGTGTGGAAAGGACTACACAGTCCTGTGCTCAGCCCATGGAAATGAATTTTGGTGACTGTCTCCTCCTATTGCCCTCTCTGGACCTGTTTCATGGTCATCTAGATGAGAAAGTTAAATTAGATCGAGGTCAGAAGACATGTGTTGGCCTCCCTCACCTCCTGCCTCTAGCGTGGCTCCCAGTTACTTTGGGAAGAGTCTTTCCTAAAACAGAGGAAAGAGACAGAAACCCTGTCAGCAAAATGATGCAACAAAGATTTGCTACTTGAAAACGGGCCAATATTTTTAAGTGAATCTTCGTTGCAGCTATTTCTCCCTGAAGGATAGGAAAGGTCTGCCTCCACCCCTCTAGCGCCCACAAAGGGAATACACTGTCGAGGCTTTCCACACCCTACAGATAGAATTAAGCAACTACAAACCCTCATTCCTCAAATTAAGGGACCAGTATCCTTGCAGGAATATGGCAGGAGCTGAGGACATGCAAAGGCACAGGGCAAGCAACTCATCCTCCTGAGACACCAGTTTTAGTCTAATTTATTTTTCAACTTTAATTTTTCATGCTAAGCTTCTAAAGTGGCTATATAAAACCTAAGTTTTGCTTTTTTAAAACATACAAAGAAATAATGCAGTGTCAAAAGCTTTTATGGCTGTTTCAGACCGGGGAGGAGGCATAATCCATGCACGTGTTCCACTGTGAGGGAGAAAATTTGAGAAACATAGGACAGAACAGTCTCCCTCAAATCCCCTGTGGTCGCGTATCTGTGTCAGGTCCAGGCCTGCCTCAGACTATCAGAGCTTACTAAAAGCAAAATTTTAGTTTAGCTTTATATTTATTAAAATATAAAGCTGAGGGTGGGGGGAGGAGTGGGGGTGAGGGGAGATGCAAGTTCACCTTGAAAAGAATTAGCTCTAAAGGCAACCAAAGCAGGGACAGCTGGCACCAGGCTGTAGGATCCTGGGGGGCTCTTTCCATTCTGTGCCCTGGATGAAAGGCTTTCATGAACATCCCCAGCCTGCCTTTATGATGTTGAACGCAGGTAGGGAATGGGTCCCTCCTTCTTATAGTGTGTGAAAGGAAACCCAGAAGCTATAAATGTTGCCATGGAAAGAAAGCTCACAAGTCAACTAAGCATCAAGGATGACAGAAGTCTTACCATTTCTAGGCACTGCTTACATTTTGAAAGCAATTCATTTTCTTATGTACAATTGGGAAGTATAGGAAAGCATAAACCAGAAGTAAAAGTCACCCATAATCCCTGTTTTAGTCAGTCTAAGCTGCTATATCAGAATACCAAAGACTGTTGTTTAGTTGCTAAGTAGTGTCTGACTCTTTTGTGACCCCATGGACTGTAGCCCACCCGGCTTCTCTGTCCACGGGATTTTCCAGGCAAGAAAACTGGAGAGGGTTGCAGTTTCCTTCTCCAGGGGATCTTCCTGACCCAGAGATCAAACTCATGTCTCCTGCACTGGCAGGCTGATTCTTAACCACTGAACCAGCAACAAAGTCCTACTAGAGACAGGGTAGGTTACAACAATAGAAACTTATTTCTAACAGTTTGAGAGGCTGGGAAGTCCAAGATCAAGGCACTAGCAGATTCAATGTCAGGTGATGGGTGACTTCCTGGTTCATAGAAGGCTGTCTTCCTGCTGTGTCCCCACGTGGTGGAAGGGGAGAGAGTTCTCTGGACACTGATTCCATTCATGAGGGCTGAACCCTCATGACCCAGTCATCTCCCAAAGGGCCCACCTCCTAATACCATCACGCTGGAGGGTTAGGATTTCAACATAGGAATTTTAGGGGAACACATTTAGTCCATAACAATCTCTTCTCCCACAGATAACAGCTGTTAGCATTTTATATAGTGTATACATATACAATATACATATGTGTATATATAATGTATATGTGTATGTACAATCTAAATTTGGGATCATACTATACCTAATGTTTTATAATGTAACTCATTTTTTCACTAAGCACTAAACTATGAGCACTTTTCCATGTAAATATTCTGCCTTCTCAAAGGTCTCAGAAATATCCAATCTGCTTTCAGGAAACAAACAAAGATTTGGTTTTATTTCTAACTAGGTGAGCACCGAAGAATTGATGCTTTTGAAATGTGGTGCTGGAGAAGACTCTTGAGAGTCCCTTGGACTGCAAGGAGGTCCAACCAGTCCATCCTAAAGGAGATCAGTCCTGGGTGTTCTTTGGAAGGAATGATGCTAAAGTTGAAACTCCAGTACTTTGGCCACCTCATGTGAAGAGTTGACTCATTGGAAAAGACTCTGACGCTGGGAGGGATTGGGGGCAGGAGGAGAAGGGGACGACAGAGGATGAGATGGCTGGATGGCATCACCGACTTGATGGACGTGAGTCTGAGTGAACTCTGGGGGTTGGTGATGGACAGGGAGGCCTGGCGTGCTGCAGTTCATCGGGTTGCAAAGAGTCGGACACGACTGAGCAACTGAACTGAATTGAACTGAACTGAGTAAGAGACAGAGATGCTGCTTCTTAGATATTTTTGAACCCCAAAACTGACCATCCCAGGGAGGCGACCACCTTCCTCGAGGCCCCAGGACTTTACCCAGATGGCGCCTTAGGAAAGTGGCATCTGTAAGAAATGAGAAGGCGTAACACTCAGCTTCCAGTGGCACTCAGCACCGCGGTTGCTGAACCAACTCACCATTTCCCTGCATCTTTCAGTCACTCACAACCTTCCTGAAAAAGTGGAAGCAGCCAGTGTAGAGGAGGCGCTGAAACCAGCCAAGAGGAAATGCTCACCGTGTTCCCCCCCGCCCCCGCATCTACACCACCCTCACCCTCTAGCGCTTTCACAAATCCGATAAAAATCGCATTTTCCTTCCTTCCAGTTTCTCATGTTTTCTTCTAACACAGGAGGCTGTTTCAGAAGTTGGAAGATGGCCACTTTTGCCCCAAAGCTCCCCTGCCCTCCCACCCAACACTGAGAAGAGTTTTTCTTTTGGAAGCCAGTGCAGACCTTTCTCTATCTGGGCCTGGGGGCAGAGGAGGAGGGGTGGTCACACTGGGACGAGGAACAGGCCAAACCTGTCAGCTTCTCCCTCAGGATCCTCTCATTTTCCCACCACTTTGGGAGGTTAAAAGGGGGCTTTTAGAAAAGCAGAGGAAAACTGAAAGCTTTTTGGAACAACGCTTTAACTGTTACCAGATCCCTCTCATAATCTTGGGACAAGAGCCAGGTGAAACCAGACTGGAATGTTCCATATATTCTCACACATTTCCCCTCCACCCTGCCCCACAAAGTGTATCCACTTGCAAGGAAAAAAAAGAAAAAAACAACACCCAAGAGTAGTATTGTAGTATTGTTCACCACACTTCCTGGTCCTCAGCTCCTCGCAAAGTGGGCCGATAGGATGGGCTTGCAGAAAACCAGATTGCTTCTCACACAAAACACTGCCAGGCATTCTTTTTTTTTGCATATGTTTGTTTTAAGGCAGATTCCTCCTCCCTCGGTAAACTTTTAAAACCAAGCCAAAGCACCAGATTTATTTGTAAAATAATAAAACATCGACTCTATCAAGTGTTTTTAGAAAAACTTTATTCCAAATTCTTTGTTTTGCTCATGGAGATACCGGGAGATGTGGCTTGTTTCAGGGTCAGACATGGATGTGGTGGTCAGGAAGGAGGTGACTCCTCAGCAATCGTGGAGGAGGCCAGGGCTGCGATAGTGACCTTGGCAGTGCACAAGCCTCCTCCACCACCTCACCAACCCAGGAGAGAGTTTTGAAAGAATTTGCCTTTTTTAAAAATATATATATTTCCAAAAGAACATTAAAAATTCAAAACTGCGTTGGATTCTTGATATCTATTTTGCTGTTTAGTATTTATATTTGAATTACAAATAGGACAAGAGGTGACACAAGATTTTTAGGGCTTCAAGCCCTGCGGTCTTAACACGGCCTGTGCTTTACCACTTCACCAGGCCTCAGCTCTTCCTACATCAAACATTGAGCTCCTGCCTCCTGCCTCCAACTGTCATGTTCACAACCCACTGGGGGTGGGGGGGAGCGGGGGGGCATGCTGACTTTCTGTGACTGTTCCTCCTTCAAGAGGCTGCCCGTGATATTTTCGTGGACCTTCTACTGTGGAAAGTGCTAGAAGCTGGCAGCAGGAGGAGAAGCAGAAGGTGCACTGGGATTTCCCCTGTTGCCCTGAATGGGAGGGTTCAGAATTAATTCTACTCCGAGAGAAAGGAAGGTGAGGCCAGGATCTCTGAGTGCCATCCTCCCACTGCACAAGTGAGAGAAGAGAAACCCAAGGGAGCACTCAGCCCACCTGTGGGCAGAGTCAAAACTCAATCCAGGAATCTCTCTCCAATCCCGGGCATTTGAGAAGAAACCTGCCCTGTGAACCCTAGTGTTTTTTAAAGGGTAAGCATGGGAGTTACTGCTAAGGAATGGCACTAGGGGGAAATTTTTAGACTCTGACAGACAGAAAGTAATTAAGAGGGTTTCCACCAGAATGATCCAGGCTAGGGGCTCTTCCAAAGGAGCCTGCTTTCTCACTCCTCCCACCCCATCCCTTCCAAACCTCCCGAGTTGGGGAGAGATAGTTGCCCCCATGGTTCCAATACATAAAACCTCCCTCCACCAGTCACTCTGGTGAGAATCCACAGTAAGCCTGATTCCTCAGCCCCTTCCTTCTTCTCCCCCTCTCCCCTGGATGCTCTCTGAAGACATCTGGTGAACAAAACCACTGGAAAAGTTCACCCAGGAGTATGCCCGAAAGATGTGTCCCAAGACCTCTTAAAGGTTGTCAAGCCCATGAGCCAAGTCACAGGCTACTGAACCTCCAGCCTCTGAGTGAAACCCATTGTTCAGGCCTCTGAGCCAAGCTGACTCTGACACGTCAAGACCCCGAGCTTCTGGGTTTGAGCTTCTGTGAAGATGGGTTGGGGAGAGGAAGCAGAGGAAGGTGAAGGCTTGAGACCCCCCAAAATGGTGGCAGCTATTGGCTGACACTGGTTGGGTACAAGACACAAGAAGGCAATGACTTCCCTTAAATGAAAACCAGAAACTCCTGGCTGGAACAAGAGTGAGGAAGGAAGGCCTCACAACCAAGCAACCTTGACCATGGCCCTGGGTTCCCAACTCCTGTGTCACCCCTGCCCTGAGAACCAGCAGGTGTGTGTGTATAAGTTACTCAGCCGTGTCTGACTCTTTGTGACCCCATGGACTGTAGCCCTCCAGGCTCCTCTGCCCATGGAATTCTCCAGGCAAGAATACTGGAGTGAGTTTCCATTTTACTCCTCTGGGGGATCTTCCCAACCCAGGGATTGAAGCCAGGTCTTTTGCACTGTGGGCAGATTCTTTATCATCTGAGCACCAGGAAAACCCTTTTAACACTCAGGCCCAGAGTGGTCAGAAAAGTCTTAGTTCCCTTCAGTTCCTTTCAGCACAGCCAAAACATGTGGCATTTGTACTTAAAAAGAAAACATAAAATTTTGGAATACTAAAGAAAAACATAAAAGAAAGGAATAAAAAAAAAAAACTGAAGAATTACAGTCAACACATTCTGCAGCAAAGTTTTCTATCTCCATTGAGATCATGAAGTACATTGCTGACAACCAAATACACTCAGTACTTGGATGCAGTCTCAAAAATGACAGACTGATCTCTGTTCATTTCCAAGGCAAGTCATTCAGTATCACGGTAATCCAAGTCTATGCTCTGACCAGTAACGCTGAAGAAGCTGAAGTTGAATGGTTCTATGAAGACCTATAAGACCTTCTAGAACTAACATCCAAAAAAGATGCCCTTTTCATCATAGGGGACTGGAATGCAAAAGTAGGAAGTCAAGAAACAACTGGAGTAACAGGCAAATTTGGCCTTGGAGGACAGAATGAAACAGGGCAAAGGCTAATAGAGTTCTGTCAAGAGAATGCACTGGTCAAAGCAAAAACTCTCTTCCAACAACACAAAAGAAGACTCTACACATGGACATCACCAGATAGTCGACACCAAAATCAAAATGATTATATTCTTTGCAGCCAAAGATGGGGAAGCTCTACACAGTCAGCAAAAACAAGACCAGGAGCTGACTGTGGCTCAGATCATGAACTCCTGATTGCCAAATTCAGAATGAGATGGCTGGATGGCATCACTGACTCGATGGACATGAGTCTGAGTGAACTCCAGGAAATGGTGATGGACAGGGAGGCCTGGAGTGCTGCAATTCATGGGGTTGCAAAGAGTCAGAAACGACTGAGTGACTGAACTGAACTGACTGAAATATACCCAAAATATATATATATATATATATATTAATTTATCCAATGTTACAGAAATATATGGATATACATTTTCAATATTGAAGAATTTTTAATATTGTAGACAAAGTTATATTTAGTGTATAATTAATATTGCAATTAATATCCCTTAGGACTATAGTGTGGAAGTGAGAAATAGATTTAAGGGACTAGATCTGATAGACAGAGTGCCTGATGAACTATGGATGAAGGTTCATGACATTGTACAGGAGACAGGGATCAAGACCATCTCCAAAAAAAGTAATTCAAAAATGCAAAATGGCTGTCTGAGGAGGCCTTACAAATAGCTGTGAAAAGAAGGGAAGTGAAAAGCAAAGAGAAAAGGAAAAATGTACCCATTTGAATGCAGAAATCCAAAGAATAACAAAGAGAGTTAAAAAAGCCTTCCTCAGATATCACTGCAAAGAAATAGAGGAAAACAACAGAATGGGAAAGACTAGAGATATCTTCAAGAAAATTAGAGATACCAAGGGAACATTTCATGCAAAGATTGGCACAATAAAAGACAGAAATGGTAGGAACCTAACAGAAGCAGAAGATGGTAAGAAGAGGTGGCAAGAATACACAGAAGAACTGTGCAAAAAAGGTCTTCACGACCCAGATAACCATGATGGTGTGATCACTCACCTAGAGCCAGACATCCTGGAATGTGAAGTCAAGTGGGCTTTAGGAAGCATCACAATGAGCAAAGCTAGTTGCAGTGATGGAATTCCAGTTGAGCTATTTCAAATCATGAAAGATGACCCTGTGAAAGTGCTGCACTCAATATGCCAGCAAATTTGGAAAGCTCAGTCGTGGCCACAGGACTGGAAAAGGTCAGTTTTCATTCCAATCCAAAGAAAGGCAATGGCAAAGAATGCTCAAACTACTGCACAATTGCACTCATCTCACACACTAGTAAAGTAATGCTCAAAATTCTCCAAGCCAGGCTTCAGCAATATGTGAACCGTGAACTTCCAGATGTGCAAGCTGGTTTTAGAAAAGGCAGAGGAACCAGAGATTAGATTGCCAAAATCCAGTGCATCATCGAAAAAGCTAGAGAGTTCCAGAAAAACATCTATTTCTGCTGTATTGACTATGCCAAAGCCTTTGACTTTGATTGTGTGGATCATAATCAACTGTGGAAAATTCTGAAGGAGACTGGCATACCAGACCACCTGACCTGCCTCCTAAGAAACCCATATGCAGGTCAGGAAGCAACAGTTAGAACTGGACATGGAACAACAGACTGGTTCCAAATAAGAAAAGGAGTACTTCAAGGCTGTATACAGTCACCCTGCTTATTTAACTTATATGCAGAGTACGTCATGAGAAACTCTGGTCTGGAGGAAGCACAAGCTGGAATCAAGATTGCTGGGAGAAATATCAATAACCTCAGATATGCAGATGACATCAGCCTTATGGCAGAAAGAGAAGAAGAACTAAAGAACGTCTTGATGAAAGTGAAAGAGGAGAATGAAAAAGTTGGCTTAAAAGCTCAACAATCAGAAAACGAAGATCATGGCATCCAGTCCCATCACTTCATGGCAAATAGATGAGTAAACAGTGGAAACAGTGGCTGACTTTATTTTTCTGGGCTCCAAAATCACTGCAGATGGTGATTGCAGCCATGAAATTAAAAGGCGCTTACTCCTTGGAAGAAACGTTATGACCAACATCTATAGCATATTGAAAAGCAGAGGCATTACTTTCCCAACAAATATCCCTCTGGTCAAGGCTATGGTTTTTCCAGTAGTCATGTGTGGATGTGAGCATTGGACTGTAAAAAAAGCTGAGTGCCAAAGAATTAATGCTTTTGAACTGTGGTGTTGGAGAAGACTCTTGAGAGTCCCTAGGACTGCAAGGAGATCCAAACATCCATCCTAAAGGAGATCAGTCCTGGGTGTTCATTGGAAGTTCTGATGCTGAAGCTGAAACTCCAATATTTTGGCCACCTGATGCGGAGAGCTGACTCATTTGAAAAGACCCTGATGCTGGGAAATATTTAGGGCAGGAGGAGAAGGGAACAACAGAAAATGAGATGGTTTGATGGCATCACCAACTCAATGGACGTGGGCCTGTGTGAACTCCGGTAGCTGGTGATGGACAACGAGGCCTTGTGTCTTGCAGTTCATGGGGTTGCAAGGAGTTGGACATGACTGAGTGACTGAACTGAGCTGAATATTACAAAGTATCAGCTGTGCTCTCTAAGTGTTATAAAAACACAAAATTGTAATCTTGCAGTATAAATACTTTATACATTCTTTATATCATTAAGAGATATCGTTAAAATGAAAGAACTCCAAATATACTTAATTCTTTTGTCACTTGACTGATGATCCCCATTCCATTCCTTTAAATCTTGCTTCCTAATTCCCTGAGGCTGAAATTCTAACTGAATGTAAATTACATATATGAAACAGTTATTTAATAAAATAACTCTTTCCTCTTCTAGGACCCAAAATCCTTTGGAAAACTTATCTTTTGCCTTTGGATAAAATCGAGTGGACTATTAGGTTCCCCACATTGTCCTAACTAAAGAACAGGCATGTAATTAAACTAGGTCAACCATAACACTGCAATAAATTTTTTTTATTTTTTTCCTTTGTCTCAAAAAAATAAAAAGCCAGTGACAAAATTTTAATTAATAAGAGTGAGTTGACTGATGATCCCCATTCCATTCCTTTAAATCTTGCTTCCTAATTCCCTGAGGCTGAAATTCTAACTGAATGTAAATTACATATATGAAACAGTTATTTAATAAAATAACTCTTTCCTCTTCTAGGACCCAAAATCCTTTGGAAAACTTATCTTTTGCCTTTGGATAAAATCGAGTGGACTATTAGGTTCCCCACATTGTCCTAACTAAAGAACAGGCATGTAATTAAACTAGGTCAACCATAACACTGCAATAAATTTTTTTTATTTTTTTCCTTTGTCTCAAAAAAATAAAAAGCCAGTGACAAAATTTTAATTAATAAGAGTGAGTGTTAGTTGCTCAGTTGTGTTCAGCTTTCTGTGATTCCATGGACTATAGTCCACCAGGCTTCTCTGTCCACGGAATTCTCCAGGCAAGAATTCTGGAGTGGGTAAACATTCCCTTCTCCAGGGGACCTTCCCAACCAGGGACTGAACTTAGGTCTCCTGCATTGCACAGATTCTTTACTGTTTGATTGACCAGGGAAGCCTCTAATTATTATTAAGTTCAATATAAAAAATAATCCCATTTAGTTGTCAAAATGACCTTTCTAAAAATCAAACCCTAGCATCGCTTAGGCATTGCTCTTAACCAGTCTTCTCTGCGCTCTCAATTTTTACTCTAATCTCAGAATTGTCACTGATCACAGGGTATCCATGTTGTAAGGAAGTTATGACTGGTACTTTGTGTGCTTTATCAACAATAAACGAGCTGGAAAGAATAGATTCAAAAGAAATAGCTTTAAACACAAATAAAATCAATACTTATCTGATCCAGTAAAGAAATAAAGGTGCAGGTCATTTGTCATTCAACCCTCTTTTCACTGTACCTTTGGTAGATACAAGGTTTTTGCTGTTGTCATAAAATTTGATGATTATGTTCAGTGGGAGGAAAGAAGAATCACACACTGGACAAGTTAATTGCCAAACATCCACTTTTAAAATTGACACAGCAATAGTCCACCTTTCCATCCTTTTCTTTACTCATTCATTGGTAAAATATTGATTAAACAGATACTATAGGCTTCCATAATTACAGGTGCCAGGCTCCACAATGAACTAAGCAGGCAGCGCCATGTCTATAGAGCGTGTATCTTGATGCTCGTTGGTGCTGACCACCTAAGTGACAGGGAACACTTTTATCCTCGAGTTCCTCTTCTTCTGCTAATAATCATGTTTGTTTCCTCAGCTTCATACTCTTGAATTCTAAAAAATTCCTTGAACAGATCAATAAGTTCAATACAAGGTCTTAGATGTCAAATGAAGTTTGTTCCTCGATGCTGGTGATACCTTTTTAAAACTTATTTTTAGTTGAATTTGATACTGTATCCAATAAAAATTGTTTTGGTATACATATCCAGGCTTCTCTAATCCCCATCTTTACATGACCAAACCTACATAAACAAGTGATATATATCCTACTCAGAATACAGATTAAAAATTGGTAAGACAGGTGAACTCTGGAAATACAAATTTGAGATCCTTAAGGAAGAGTATGCAGTCTGCAGAGAAGCAAGAATAAAATCCTGCTGAACTAAGTATCACAGAGTGAAACAATAAATTAGCAAGAGGAATTAAAAATGACTAGAAGAAGATTGGATTCCAGGGTCTGGGAGACTAATTGAAGTTAGTTTTGAAAAGCAGGGAAAATATATAATGTTGAATGTTGTAGAAATTGACATCTGTAATCATGTATTAACCCCATTTGCTTAGATCATTCTTTTGTTCCTAACTGATCAGCTTGTTCTTTTTGTCAGTAAAAGATTTCTAGGAAAGTGATTAAATAAAAATATAAACATCCTTCCCTGAAACCCACTCCAATATTCTTGCCTGGAGAATCCCATGGACAGAGGAGCCTGGTGGGTTACAGTCCATAGGGTTGCAAAGAGTCAGACATGACTGAAGTGACTTGGCATGCACGTATAAACATCCTTGAGCTGGAAGTAAGAAGTCTGTAGTTTAGTTCTTATTCACTTAGCAAAGGTGCTAAACATCTATGAATCTGTTTCCCAATCTTCAAAATAGTCTATATGAGATCTATTCCAGTGAATGTTTCTGTGAAGATCAGATTGGCATATATATGAACGTATTTGTAAAATATAATATGACTTTAAAATGATATTTATGCTTTAGAACAAAAGTTTTTTTAGCTGCAGATCTTTTTACTATCTCATCTGCTAAAGTTTAAATTATTTTCCTTTCATTTATTTAATCAGATTGAATGCAGAATTTGTACATGAGAAGGGATCTGATATAATTTTTAGACTTTCCTCAGAAAATTATAATCAAGCAAACCATAATTTTTGACTATAGAAGTATGATTGAAATTCACACAAGGACAGTATCTTGAAATAACCTCTGGGAGACAAGAAGGTGAGACAATATTTACAAATTACTTAATATTCAGATTCCTTCTTGTAAGAGCACAGGAATCACAACTAACTGCTGAGCAACCATTGATGGAAAAATGCTGGAACCTGCCAAGAAAGATATCCTACATCCAAAAATGAAGGAGAGGCCAGTGAGTGCATAGAAATAGAGTCAAATCCAATACCTGCCAGGTAGGTGCCCCACAAACTGGAAGACAATTATACCACAGAAGTTTTCCCACTGGAGTGATGGTTCTGAGTCCTGCATCGGGCGTCCCAAACTGGGGGTTTGGTAACAGGAGAAGAGGTCCCGAGACAGTCTGATTTTGAATGACAGCAGGACTGCATGACTTCCACAGGACTGGGGGAAACAGAGACTCCACTCCTGGGGGGGTGGGGGAGACACACAAAAGTCTTGTGTGCACCAGGGCCCAGGGGAAAAAGGCAGTGACTACATAAAAGGCCAGGCCAGACCTACCTGCTAGTGTTGGGGGATCTCCTGCAGTGGTGGGGATGGCATGAGGCCCACTGAGGGGACAAAGACACTGGCCTCAGCAATTCTAAGTGCCCACTGGCACAAGCCCTCCCAGAGGCCACCATTAGCCCCACCAAACAGCCTGTAGGCTCCATTGTTGGGTCACCTCAAGCCAAACAACCAAGAGGGAGGGAACACAGCCCCACACATCAGCAGACAAACCAGTTAAAGTTAGAACATAAAAACTAGAACATCCTTTAAGACCGTATAAAAAATGAGCTTGAAATGGATTAAAGAACTAAACGTGAGACCAAACACCTATAAAACTATCTTAGAGGGAGACATAGAACATTCTCTGTCATAAGTGAAAGCAATATTTTTTTAATCCATCCCAGAGTAACAGAAATAAAAACAAAAATAAACAAATTGGACCTAATTAACTCAAAAGCTTTTGGGAGAAAATATTAGCAAGTGCTGTGACTGATGAGGGATTAATTTCCAAAATTTACAAACAGCTCATGGAGCTCAATAACAAAAACAAAACAAAACAACCTAATCAAAAACTGGGCAGAAGATCTAAATAGATACTTCTCCAAAGAAGATATACAGATAGGCAAAAAGCATTGAAAAGATTTTCAACATTGCTTATTATTAGAGAAATGCATATCAAAACTACAATGAGATATCATCTCAAAGCATTCTAAATGGCCATCATCAAAAAGTCCACAAACAATAAATGCTGGAGGGAATATGGAGAGAAGAGGACCCCCCTACACTATTGTTTGGAATATAAATTGATACAGCCACTATGGAGAACAATACGGATGTTCTTTTAAAAAAAAAAAAAAAATAAAAAAAGAACTATTATATGATCCAGAAATCCCACTCCTGGCATGCATCTATAGAAAAACATGATCCAAAAGGATTCATGCACCCCAGTGTTCATTGCAGCACTGTTTACAATAGCCAAGACATGGAAGCTCAACCTAAATGTCTATTGACAGAGAAGTAGATAAAGAGGATTCCATACAATGGAATGTTACTGAGCCATTAAAAAAGAATGAAATAATGCCATTTGTAGCTACATGGATGGAACTAGAGATTGTCATAATGAGTTAATTAAGTCAGACATAAAGAGAAATTTGTATGATCTCACTTATAAGTGAAATGTAAAAAGAAATGAACTTACAAAAAAATAGATTCATAGACTTAGAGAACTAACTTATGGTTGACTGTGAGGATCACAATAAACTGTGGAAAATGCTGAGAGAGATGGGAACACCAGACCACCTAACCTACCTCTTGAGAAATCTGTATGCAGGTCAGGAAGCAACAGTTAGAACTGGACATGGAACAACAGACTGGTTCCAAATAGGAAAAGGAGTGCTTCAGGGCTGTATATTGTCACCCTGCTTATTTAACTTCTATGCAGAGTACATCATGAGAAACACTGGACTGGAAGAACACAAGCTGGAATCAAGATTGCTGGGAGAAATATCAATAACTTCAGATATGCATATGACACCACCTTTACGGCAGAAAGTGAAGAGGAACTAAAGAGCCTCTTGATGAAAGTGAAAGAGGAGAGTGAAAAAGTTGGCTTAAAGTTCAACATTCAGAAAACGAAGATCATGGCATCCGGTCCCATCACTTCATGGCAAATAGATGGGGAAACCATGTCAGACTTTATTTTTTGGGGCTCCAAAATCACTCCAGATGGTGACTGCAGCCATGAAATTAAAAGACACACTCCTTGGAAGGATAGTTATGACCAACCTAGATAGCACATTCAAAAGCAGAGTCATTACTTTGCCGACTAAGGTCCGTCTAGTCAAGGCTACGGTTTTTACAGTGGTCATGTATGGATGTGAGAGTTGGACTGTGAAGAAGGCTGAGTCCCAAAGAATTGATGCTTTTGAACTGTGGTGTTGGAGAAGACTCTTGAGAATCCCTTGGACTGCAAGAAGATCCAACCAGTCCATTCTGAAGGAGATCAGCCCTGGGATTTCTTTGGAAGGAATGATGCTAAAGCTGAAACTCCAGTACTTTAGCCACCTCATGCGAAGAGTTGACTCTTTGGAAAAGACTCTGATGCTGGGAGGGATTGAGGGCAGGAGGAGAAGGGGACAACCGAGGATGAGATGGCTGGATGGCATCACGAACTCGATGGACGTGAATCTGAGTGAACTCCGGGAGTTGGTGATAGACAGGGAGGCCTGGCGTGCTGCGATTCATGGGGTCGCAAAGAGTCGGACATGACTGAGCGACTGAACTGAACTGAGGGAAGAATGGGGAAAGCGATAGTTAGGGAGTTTGGTACTGACATGCACACACAGCTATATTTAAGATGGATAACCAACAAGGTCCTACTGCAGAGCATAGGGGCCTCTATTCAATACTACAAACAGCTAAATGGGAAAAGAATACAAAAAGAAGAGATACATGTATATGTATAATTGAATCCCTTTGCTGCATATACCTGAACTAACACAATATTATTAACTATACTCAATATAAAATAAAGTTTAAAAGAAGGTTGAAGCAACAAAGAAAAGTAAAATTTTTGTCAGATAATTCTAACAACATCAACAACAAAAAAGACCTAAGTTTCACAAGGAAAAAACAGTCATTCAAGAAGATTTTAATAAAGTGTTCATTAATATCTGCTCTGGTGGAAGTCACTCAACAACCAGCTCACACTATGCAACACATGTAAGGAAGACTCTAGAGAAGCTGCCTGCATAAACTGATACCTGCCCGTGCACTTTTGGACGTATATCTCTTGATACAGCTGTGTGTTGTGGTATTCTTCCTTGTGATTTGTCTAGGACCTATGCTTATGCATCAAATAAAGCCATGTTTTAACATATGAAATTTTAAAAATAACAAAAAAGGAGTTAGTTAGCAAAGTCCACAATAAACATGTCAACACAAAACTTGAGAAACACTTGCAACAATCTACCTTTGAATAATCAGCTGTTCACTGCATTTTTTCAGTCTATTTCATATAGAAAATGAACTTAAATCACAATATTTTTGCTTAAATGGATATAAAAGAATTTTCATACAGTCATTACAATATTTTTTAAGCTAAAGAAAGTAACATTTATTTTTTTTAATTATGTCATTGAAAATAATCTGAAGAATTCACTGCCCTTATTGAAACACCATTTAGGAAAGCAGCACCAATTGTTTGAGCGACCTCATGTATTCCTTGGTGGTTCAGATGATAAAAATTCTGCCTTCAATGCAAGAAATTTGAATTCGATCCCTGGGTCAGGAAGATCCCCTGGAGACAGGAATGGCAATCCACTCCAATATTTTTGCCTGAAGAATTCCATAGACAGAGGAGCCTAGTGGGCTACAGTCGATCAGGTCACAAAGAGATGGACACAACAGAGAGATCAACACACACACACCCAAGGCTAAAAGCTTCATACCATCTTTCTTCCAGTGAGTGTAACTATAACCTAAATCTCTAAATTTCACTTTGTTGAAAGTATTTTAGAGTACATATATAGTTGAATATATTTGTGTTATGTGCACACATGGTATTTGCAACACATGTATACATGTTTAGAATCTTAGCCTTTTGTAATCCCTTTTCTCATTCCTGCCGTAGACTGTGCAGTTGTTTTCTCAAAGCAAACTTATTTCCTCCAGATCTTTACTCTGCTCAGTCCATCACCTCCCTTACATCCTGATAAAAAGTCACCTACTCCAACTTTTCTTACTTGACAACCTTATCTAAATAGAATCCAGAACTTAAAGAACAAGTCTAACCTAGTTTTTCAGGATAATTTATCACATGAAGACAACTGAGTTTTCTCTTTTGCAGGATAAACATCCACTGGTTTTGTGTATTCTCATCATTCCTGTAACTGTCCTCCAAATGTTTTCCATTTTATCATCATACTTTTTATTTGCCTGCCTCACACTCAAAAAGATACACTACCCTCTTCATGGAAGAGGTTACGCTTCTATTAAAGTACTTGCTAGCATGTTTGGCCATCACCTTTTACTGTTTATTCACGCTAAACGTACTGGAAATATAAATACCTAAATTTCATGTGATTCTGCCGAGGCATTGTGTCCTCCTAGATTTTGCAGTTATTTCTGGAATTCTGGTTTCAGACTTTACATGGATATATATTAAGTGTGCTATATTTGGCTCATATTTGACACTCCAAAATATGTCTCTTTGGTGTAAGGATTAATTTAAGCTGATTATTTTAAGAAACAGAAGATTTAACAAGTCTTTCTTTTGACTTCCCTTTTAGATGCCTAAAGAATTAAGACGAAGGGGCTGTTCCAAGAAAACGGCCAGCATCAGAGATAACTACAAGGAATACAGGCTCACTGTGGCCAGGGAGAAACCAGAGACTCCTCTGCCCCATGTTTCTGCCTGCCCAGGAACATCCTTTTACCAAAGATCCTTTTTCCCTGTCTCCATATGAATTGCTTCCCTCTGAGGTCCCAAACCACTTTCCCAACATCCTCTGTTTTCTTTAGCTGAAGGTGGTATTTCCGGGATGGCTTGGGTTATTTTGGTAAGTTTCTCAGCTTTCCTAGGTCTCTCCCATGTGTACATGAGGTATATACATGTTGTTAAAATTTTGATTTTCTCCTGTTAACCTGTCTCATGTCAATTTAATTCTTAGACTTATCAGAAAACCCTAGAGGGTAAAGTTTTGTTGTTGTTTTTTTTTTTTTTTCCCTCCCCAAAACTAATTCTGCCCTCATGATCTGATCATGTCCCAAAAGTTCCATCTCAAGATGCTCACACTGGAAATTAGATTTTAACATATGAATTCTGAGGCAGGGTTGGGAGGGGGAGGAATAAGCATTCAGTTTGCCATTAATGTTTGATCCTGAAATTTTAAAACAACAATAGAGTTGGTCAACCTATCAGCAAACTCGCTACCATCATATGCTAGGCAAAAGGAACCACTAATTTACATATAATATTTTTAACAGCATCAGAAATAACTGGCTTATAAATACATACATATGTGCATGCACACACACATATACACAATTTTGTCACTTGGGATTTACCAGTCAGCACTCACATATACTCTGCATGTCTGCTGTTTTAATTTCTTCTGTTCAGGCCCTAAGAAATTCTTCTCCATATCTCTTCCTATCCATCCTCGTAAGAAAACTATATCTGAGTGTCATGAAGGTTTGCAGATGGTATTGCTGCCATTGTTGAAGACAAATACTATTTTGCATTGTAGAGACGACTTGGATGAGGGAAGTGCTTAGATAAGAGAAAAGGCAATTTAATTAACTTGTCAAATCATTCCTCTCAGATAGTAAAAATGTAATAGATACTTGCATAATGAGGTACAGTATCAACCATCTGCCTCCTTTTTTTTCTTGATGCCCCAGTGTGTGATACCAAGGTACCCACAAGTTGGTACAATAATCACAATAATAGCACACAGGGACTGATAAATGTTTTTCAGTATTAGATGTTCTGTTCTCTTTTTAAATGTGTGTATTATAATTTAGACATAATATGCATGAAATAAGTATTACAGTTCTCAAAGAAACAGAATCAATAAAATACATATAAAGAGAGAGAATGACAGAGAGAAAAGGAATTTGTTAGAAGGAATTGGGTTATGTGGTTACAGAGGCTGACAAGTCCTGAGATCTACAGGTTGGGTGGCAAGCTGAAGATCCAGTTTGCCAATGTTTCCATTGGAGTCCAAAGGCAGGAAAAAATAATGTCACAGATGAAAGACTAAGAAACGGAAGCAAGGAGTCAAGGAATCCTCGCTTACTTGGAAGAAGCTCAGCTTTTTCTTTTATTCGGGCACTCAACTAATTGGATGAATCCTAACCACAATAAAGAAGACAGCCTGCCTTACCCAATAAGCAGATATTTAGTCCTATCCAAAGTGTCCACTGAGACATCTGGTCCATGCCAAAAGGCCATTGAAATTGGTTCCATCAGAAATGCTCATAAACATAATTGGTCCATGCCAAATGGCCCTTGATATTTTATCCTGTCAAAAACACTCACACTTAGAAAGCATCCCCAAGTTCAAGGAGCCCACAAAGTTTATTAATACTATTTGTCTAAAGGATTAATACACAAAGGATATTATCACATTTTGTTGGTCCAGTGATTATGCTGTGGCTGTATTCCATAAATAACCCTTCTTGCCTCTGTAGCCTAATTGGTAGCAGCACATGGGTTTAGGTAGATGGATTAGAGTTTGAGCTTGCACAAGAGTGAGATTCTTCCCTCACTAACAAGGATTGACTATGAGTACCAAAAGGAGTCCTATAGACAGAGGGAAAAGGACTACAGACCAACAGTATTAATAAGCTTTGTGGGCTACTTGAACTTGGGAGTGTTTTCTAACTGTGGGTGTTTTTTGTTTTTGTTTTTGTTTTTGTTTCCTTCTCTGGGGCAGAATGACAGGATTGGGAGTGGGGAGAGCACACACTTGAAGGAATGGAGACAGTTTGAACCTGATTTCATGGCTTCTGGCCTACAGCTTGGGAGGCATCCCTGACCCTGAGAGTGTGGTGATGCCAATGAGCAGCAGGGAAGCCTGCTCACAGCTGGCTCTGGCCTCACCTCCTAGGAAGGTGGTAGCTGCCAGCACACTGCATGCAAGCACAGAAACATGACTCATATCTCCTCATTTTCAGCTCACATCCAAAGACACAGGGCACGTGCGGACTGTACAGGGACACTCCTGCATGAGGACGCCCCTCAAGGGTGTCCCTGCCTGATAACTATTTCACCTAATTTCATAGAGAAGGTTAAGGAAAATGAAAAGACAGAGAATTCTGTCTTAATTGAAAGAGCAAGATAAATGCCCAGAAAAAAAAATAATGAAAGAGAAGTAATTTACCAGATAAAGAATTCAAATTATTAATAATAAAAGTTCTAACTGAATTAAGGAAGAGAATACAGGAACACGGAGACTTTTAACAAAAAGCTAAAAAATATGAAGAACTAGATGGAACTGATGACTAATAACTGAAGGGCAAAACGTAGCAGCAGACTGGGGGATACAGAACAATACATAACTAATGTGAAGGATAAAAGAATACAAATCACCCAATCAGAACAACAAAAAGACGAACCAATGCTAAAAATTAAGAACAGTTTAAGAGATCTTTGGTATATTCCTTTTATCTCCACATTCAGTAAAGTTTTATCACAAAATAAAGTTAAATATTTTCAAAAGCTTTTTCTCCATAATGTTTACTGAATTTAAAGAGCATTGTTTTTATGAAAATATTTAATGAGACAATTAAAATGTCTAAAATTAAGTAAAACATTTGTATCATTTTAATTTTTATTTAATCTTATTTATCTTTTCAATTATAATTTATATTATTCATTTAACTTTAATAATTGATTTGAAAATTTTAGTAAAAGTATTCTTTGAAAATATAAATGCAATACCATCAATTTTATTGACTTCTACATTTAATCTAATTTTACTGAAATTATTATCAACCT
>SJXQ01008384.1:101187-126955 GCA_006408695.1 Aepyceros melampus | reverse complement strand
TGATCTCCTTCAGAATGGACTGGTTGGATCTCCTTGCAGTCCAAGGAACACTCAAGAGTCTTCTCCAACACCAGTTCAAAAGCATTGATTCTTTGGCACTCAGCCTTCTTCACAGTCCAACTCTCACATCCATACATGACCACAGGAAAAACCATAGCCTTGACTAGACGGACCTTAGTCAGCAAAGTAATGTCTCTGCTTTTGAATATGCTATCTAGATTGGTCATAGCTTTTCTTCCAGACAGTAAGTGTCTTTTAATTTCATGGCTTCAGTCACCAACTGCAGTGATTTTGCAGCCCCAAAAAATAAAGTCAGCCACTGTCTCCACTGTTTCCCCATCTATTTCCCATGAAGTGATGGGGCTGGATGCCATGATCTTCGTTTTCTTAATGTTGAGCTTTAAGCCAACTTTTTCACTCTCCTCTTTCACTCTCATCAAGAGGCTTTTTAGTTCCTCTTCTCTTTCTGCCATAAGGGTGGTGTCATCTGCATACCTGAGGTTATTGGTATTTCTCCCGGCAATCTTGATTCCAGCTTGTGTTTTTTCCAGTCCAGCATTTCTCATACTGTACTCTGCATAGAAGTTAAATAAGCAGGGTGACAATATACAGCCTTGATGTACTCCATTTCCTATTTGGAACCAGTCTGTTGTTCCATGTCCAGTTCTAACTGTTGCTTCCTGACCTGCATACAGATTTCTCAAGAGGCAGATCAGGCGGTCTGATATTCCCATCTCTTTCAGAATTTTCCACAGTTGATTGTGATCCACACAGTGAAAGGCTTTGGCATAGTCAATAAAGCAGAAATAGATGTTTTTCTGGAACTCTTTTGCTTTTTCCATGATCCAGTGAATGTTGACAATTTGATCTCTGGTTCCTCTACCTTTTCTAAAACCAGCTTGAACATCAGGAAGTTCACGATTCACGTATTACTGAAGCCTAGCTTGGAGAATTTTGAGCATTACTTTACTAGCATGTGCTTCTGAGGCTGCTGCTGTTGCTGCTAATTCACTTCAGTCGTGTCCAACTCTGTGCGACCGCATAGACGGCTGCCCACCAGTCTCTGCCATCCCTGGGATTCTCCAGGCAAGAATACTGGAATGGGCTGCCATTTCCTTTTCCAATGCATGAAAGTGAAAAGTGAAAGTGAAGTTGCTCAGTTGTGTCCGACTTTCATGACCCCATGGACTGGAGCCCACCAGGCTACTCTGTCCATGGGATTTTCCAGGCAAGAGTACTGGAGTGGAGTGCCATTGCATTCTCCACTAGCATGTGAGATGAGTACAATTCTGAGGTAGTTTGAGCATTCTTTGGTATTGACTTTCCTTGGGAATGGAATGAAAGCTCACCTGTTCCAGTCCTGTGGCCACTGCTAAGCTTTCCAGATTTGCTGGCATATTGAGTGCAGCACTTTCACAGCATCATCTTTCAGGATTTGAAACAGCTCAACGGGAATTCCATCACCTCCACTAGCTTTGTTCGTAGTGATGCTTTCTAAGGCCCACTTGACTTCACATTCCAAGATGTCTGGCTCTAGATTAGTCAACACATCATCATGATTATCTGGGTCATGAAGATCTTTTTTGTACAGTTCTTCCGTGTATTCTTGCCACCTCTTCTTAATATCTTCTGCTTCTGTTAGGTCCAGACCATTTCTGTCCTTTATTGTGGTCATCTTTGCATGAAATATTCCCTTGGTATATCTCATTTTCTTGAAGAGATCTCTAGTCTTTCCCATTCTTTTCTTTTCCTCTATTTCTTTGCATTGATCGCTGCAGAAGGCTTTCTTATCTCGTCTTGCTATTCTTTGGAGCTCTGCATTCTGATGCCTATATTTCCTTTTCTCCTTTGCTTTTTGCCTCTCTTCTTTTCACAGCTATTTGTAAGGCCTCCTCAGACAGCCATTTTGCCTTTTTGCATTTCTTTTCCATGGGGATGGTCTTGATCCCTATCTCCTGTACAATGTCACGAACCTCATTCCATAGTTCATCAGGCACTCTATCTATCAGATCTAGACCCTTAAATCTATTTCTCACTTCCACTGTATAATCATAAGGGATTTGATTTAGGTCATACCTGAATGGTCTAGTGGTGTTGCCCACTTTCTTCAATTTAAGTCTGAATTTGGCAATCAGGAGTTCATGATCTGAGCCACAGTCAGCTTGTGGTTTTGTTTTTGTTGACTGTATAGAGCTCTCCATCTTTGACTGCAAAGAATATGATCAATCTGATTTTGGTGTTGCCCATCTGGTGATGTCCATGTGTAGAGTCTTCTCTTGTGTTGTTGGAAGAGCATCTTTGCTATGACCAGTGCATTTTCTTAGCAAAACTCCATTAGTTTTTGCCCTGCTTCATTCCACATTCCAAGGCCAAATTTGCCTGTTACTCCAGGTGTTTCTTGACTTCCTACTTTTGTATTCTAGTCCCCTATAATGAAAAAGACATCTTTTTTGCCTGTTAGTTCTAGAAGGTCTTGTAGGTCTTCATAGAACCGTTCAACTTCACCTTCTTCAGCATTACTGGTTGAGGCATAGACTTGGATTACTGTGATATTGAATGGTTTGCCTTGGAAATGAACAGAGCTCATTTTGTCATTTTTGAGATTGCATCCAAGTACTACATTCCATCCTCTTTTGTTGACCCTGATGGCTTCCATTTCTTCTGAGGGATTCCTGCCCACAGTAATAGATATAAAGGTCATCTGAGTTAAATTCACCCATTCCAGTCCATTTTAGTTCACTGATTCCTAGATGTCAACATTCACTCTTGCCATCTCTCATTTGACTACTTCCAATTTTGCCTTGATTCATGTACCTGAGACTGGCAGGTCATGATGGAGAGGTCTGACAGAATGTGGTCCACTGGAGAAGGGAATGGCAAACCACTTCAGTATTCTTGCCTTGAGAACCCCATGAACAGTATGAAAAGGCAAAATGATAGGATACTGAAAGAGGAACTCCCCAGGTCAGTAGGTGCCCAATATGCTACTGGAGATCAGTGGAGAAATAACTCCAGAAAGAATGAAGGGATGGAGCCAAAGCAAAAACAGTACCCAGCTGTGGATGTGACTGGTGATAGAAGCAAGGTCTGATGCTGTAAAGAGCAATATTGCATAGGAGCCTGTAATGTCAGGTCCATGAATCAAGGCAAATTACCAACTTAGAAAGCTTTAATGAAATTATTACCAAATTTGAAAACATTAAATATAACTACATTAGTTTTTTCTTTCTTTAAATAATTGATAATGAGGCATTTAACATTTGGTAAAAAAGTAATAACAAATATCAGAAAAGAAAAATTCTAAAAGAAAAAAAGTCTTTAAATATAGTCTTATTATATTTTTTAAAAAGCTGTAAATAATAAAAGTGCACATACATCTATATGTCCCATGTGAAATTTATGAAGAGAACAACACCAGGTCTTTATTAGATAAATACTCATTACTGGCAAAAACCATGAGAATATTAGTACATTTCCACGTGTACTCCAGTCCTGTAAGCGTGAGTTCCACGGCTCCAAGGATGAGATTCTCCACAAAAGCTGTCTGACAATCTAATTAAGTTGTCAGACATGCCACTGCAGAGATTTTAACATCAAAATCAGAAAGCCTGAGAGGAATGAAGTGGAAGATAAGGTGAGTAGAAGAGCTTGGGGTCCTAACCAAGGGACTTCTAGTGGCAAGTGCTGTAACTTTAATTTGAAATACCAAGCAGAGAAAATGGCACGAGTTAAAGTGTTGTACAATGCTAAAATTTATAAACTTTAACATGTCACTAAACAGGTAAAAGGATTCCAAAATGTTGCTATGCTGAGTTAACTGATTAAATTTGAGAGCAAAGCTTGAGATAGTGTTGCTTGAAATGCCAAGGTAGGCACATTCTTTTAAAAGGTATAGGATACCGAAGCATAGGATTGAGAATAAGAAAATGTTGATGGTTCATATGAAGAAGTAAATGGTCAGATTTGTACTTTAAGAAGCATAATTCTAGCAACATGATTTAAGACAGGTTAGCACAGGATGTTTCTGGGTAAGGCTGAATATTAAAATTATTGTTAAAATACATAATCCTGCATGAGGCTGTGGCAATCAGGAGAAAGCATTTTACAGACTCCAAGTAAAGGAAAAGTAAGTGACTTAGGCCACCCTGCATGCATGAGTGTCTGACTCCTTGCGACCCCATGGACTATATAGACTGCCAGCTTTCTCTGTGCACAGGATTCCCAAGGCAAGAATACTGAGTGAGTTGCCACTTCCTGTTCCAGGAGATCTTCCTGACCCAAGGATCATATCCTCATCTCTTGCATTGGCAGGCAGATTCTTTACCACTGGACTACATGTAGGTCACCATAAGTGGGTATTTATGCCAATCCACACTTCTCACAGACTGTCAGAATATTAGTTCTCAGCAGAACCCTAGGGCAGGCTCATCACTAGGGGACAGGAAGATCTCCTGACTTCTGGCTTGGCTCTAAGAATCTCCCACTGCTTGCTCAACTTTTCTCAGACTGCAAGACATTCTTGGATGCTCTCACCCAATCTTTGTCCTTTCTCTCAAATGCAATCTTGCATCACAGCCCAATGGCTCTTCTAACCTTTCTGGAATTCACACCACTTTTTCACACATCGATAATTCCCCTAATAATATTCTAATGTGTTTAATCCCATCTTGGCATCCATTTCTCAAAGGACCTAGACTAACACAGAAAATTATAAGAAAATTACTGAAAAGTAGACCAATTTGTCAAGAGTTTATATTACTTGCAGGACAGGCGTTTACACAAGCAATTCTCAAAGTAACATTAATAGGAAATATTAGCTCATTTCGTGAATCAGAAAAAGGAAGAATCAAGCACTATTTAAATGTCAAAAGGTGATCACATTGACTGAGGTTTCAAAAAGGGAGAAAAAAGTACTTGAAGGAAAAATTATGAGTTCAATCTTAGAACATGCTCAGAGTGAGATGTTATAGGCCCTCTAGGGAATGATGCTCAGCAGACAGTTATAATTAGTAGTCACCAACTAACATAGACAAAGACAAGAGAGACATGTTTGACAGTCATACAAATTAAGAAAATTACTGAAAAGTAGACCAATTTATCAAGATTTATACTACTTGTAAGCTAACAAGTTAGTCTGCTATCATTTTATGAATGCTGGTAGAAGCTATGGAGCCTCTAGATAAGAGACAAACTGTTTATTACTTGTGGCAAACAAATTAGCCAGCATATCAGCAGCGCACTGGTGCTACAAGCCTCAGTTTCATAGGGCCACGTAAGGAGGGCTACATGACAGGACACCTTACTTTCTATCATTCAGTGCTTACAGGGTTGAATTATAGAAGACCCTGAGCTTAAGAACTCCACTGCTGGGTAATAAGTAGTCAGTATGGTTGTTCTTCGGAGAAGGCAATGGCACTCCACTCCAGTACTCTTGCCTGGAGAATCCCATGGACAGAGGAACCTGGTAGGCCAGTCCATGGGGTCGCTAAGAGCCAGGCACGACTGAGCGACTTCACTTTCACTCTTCACTTTCATGCATTGGAGAAGGAAATGGCAACCCACTCCAGTGTTCTTGCCTGGAGAATCCCAGGGATGGGGGAGCCTGGTGGGCTGCCATTTATGGGGTCGCACAGAGTCGGATACAACTGAAGCGACTTAGCAGCAGCAGCATGGTTGTTCTTTCCTATGTGGGCAATACTGTCTCCACTTTCCAAGCTTGTTTTCAACTCAAACATCGTTGAAAAGATATTCTAGAAATAAGAAAATACTGTAGCTTACTCACAAAATGTACATAAAATAAAGAAACTTGAGGAAAATTGTCTCCCAACACAAATAATAGCAAACATATTGTAAAATTATAAAAATGTCTTCAAAAATTGGAATGCCAAAGCATTAGGTTCCATTTTCCACCTCAGGTTAGAAAAAAGTGATTGTGTACATGTGTGTGTGTTTGTATGTTTCTGTCTGTGTGAAAGCGTATGCCTGTGTTTTGTTTTGTCTTCCAGGACCATTCAGGTCTAGAAAAGTGTTGCAGTACTCAGTGGTTGCCATATTACTTAAAATTGTTGAGTGGCTTAAAACTAACAGAAATTGAGAATCCAAGAGTATACAATGTGGAAATGTCAGTCTCTTCAATAAGTAGTGCTGAGAAAACAGGACAGTCACATGCAAAAGTTGAAATTGGATCACTGTCTTATACCATACACAAAAATTAACTCAAAATGTATTAAAGACTTGAATGTAAGACCTAAAGCCATAAACTTCCTTGAAGAAATGTAATTGGTAAGCTCCATGACATGTCTTGCCAATGAGTTTTTGGATCTGAAACCATGAAAAGGTGCTCAATATTACTAACCCTCAGGGAAATGAAAATTAAAACCACAATGAGTTATCAACTGACTGTCAGGATGGCTATTATCAAAAAGATAAGAAATATCGACTGTTGGACAAAAGTAAAACTTTGTGCACTGTTGGTGGGAATCAAAATTGGTGCAGTCACTCTGGAAAACAGTATGGAGTTTTCTCAAAAAATTGTAACTAGAACAACCATATGAGCTAGCAAGCACACTTCTTGGAATTTATCCAAAGAAAACAAAAACACTAACTTGAAAAGATAAATGAAACTTCATATTTGTTATTTACAATAGCCAAGACAAGGAAACAACTTAAAAGTCCACCAATGGATGAATGAATAAAGAAAATGTGATAAACACACAAATACACACATACACACAGAGAGAATATTCAGTTCAGTTCAGTCGCTCAGTCATGTCCAACTCTTTGCTACCACATGAATCTCAGCACGCCAGGCCTCCCTGTCTATCACCAACTCCCACAGTTCACTCAAACTCACGTCCATCGAGTCAGTGATGCCATCCAGCCATCTCATCCTCGGTTGTCCCCTTCTCCTCCTGCCCCCAATCCCTCTCAGCATCAGAGTCTTTTCCAATGAGTCAACTCTTCGCATGAGGTGGCCAAAGTACTGGAGTTTCAGCTTAGCATCATTCCTTCCAAAGAAATCCCAGAGTTGATCTCCTTTAGAATGGACTGCTTGGATCTCCTTGTAGTCCAAGGGACTTTCAAGAGTCTTCTCCAACACCACAGTTCAAAAGCATCAATTCAGCACTCAGCCTTCTTCACAGTCCAACTCTCACATCCATACATGACCACTGGAAAAACCGTAGCCTTTACTAGACGGGCCCTTGTTGCCAAAGTAATGTCTCTGCCTTTGAATATGCTATCTAGGTTGGTCATAAATTTCCTTCCAAAGAGTAGGCATCTTTTAATTTCATGGCTGCAGTCATATCTTCAGTGATTTTGGAGCCACAAAAAATAAAGTCTGACACTGTTTCTACTGTTTCCCCATCTGTTTTCCATGATGAGATGGGACCATATGCCATGATCTTCGTTTTCTGAATGCTGAGCTTTAAGCCAACTTTTTCACTCTCCTCTTTCACTTTCATCAAGAGGCTTTTTAGTTCCTCTTCCCTTTCTGCCATAAGGGTGGTGTCATCTGCATAGCTGAGATTATTGATATCTCTCCCAGCAATCGATTCCAGCTTGTGCTTCTTCCAGCCCAGCATTTCTCATGATGTACTCTGCATATAAGTTAAATAAGCAGGGGGCTTCAGCCATAAAAAGAATGAAATATTACCATTTTTGCCATATGTGGACCTTGAAGCATTATACAAAATGAAATAAATCAGATAAAGACAAATACCATATAATTGATATGTATAAACTAAAAACCAAACTAACAAACAAGCAGACAAGCAACCAAGCTCATAGATAAGGAGAACAGACTGTTAATTAATAGAGGCGGAGGATGGAGAGTGGGCAAAATGGGTGGTTCAAATGGTAAAACTTTCCAGTTATAAAATTCATAAGTCATGAGAATGTAGTGTGGTAGCTGCAGTGAACAGGACTATATAATATATTTGGAAGTTGCTAAATAAATCTTACAAGCTCACTCACATGAAAATAATTATGTATGCTAACTGATGTCAATTATTACTTTGGTGATTATTTCACAGTATTTAAAAATATGAAATCATTATGTTGTCCACATGAAGCTAATGCAATTTTATATGTCAATTATGCATCACTAAGAAAAAAAATTTTTTCTTTTAGTTCTGCAGGCAAGAAGCAGAATAAAGGGGTCTGTAGACACTAGGAGAGACTCCTTCTTTGTTATCCCTGCCTCTGGCAGCTCCAGACATACCTTGGCTTGTGGTTTATGGAACTTCAATCTCTACCTCCATCATCACATAGCTTTCTCCTCTCTGTGTCCTTTCCCATTCTCTTCTCTTTTTGATACTTGTCATTGATTTAGTGAAGTGAAAGTTGCTCAGTTGTGTCTGATTCTTTGTGACACCATGGACTAGTCCATGGAACTCTCCAGACCAGGATACTGGAGTGAGTAGCCTTTCCCTCCTCCAGGGGATCTTCCCAACCCAGGGATTGAACCCAGGTCTCCCACATTGCAGGTGGACTCTTTACCAGCTGAACCACAAGGGAAGGCCATCATTGAATTTAGGGTCCATGCTAATTCAGGGTGATTTTCCCTCAAGATCCTTAAGTATATTAGCTATGACATTTTTCCAAATAAACTCACTTTCACAGATTCAGGGTGGACATATTGTTGCATGCAGAGAGGGAACATATTCAACCTACTCTAAAAGGAGATGACAAAGTAGGTCTATTATTAATGCTTTAAATTTGTTTTCCAAGAACATTATCAGAAATTAGGCCCACTCAGTACTCTGTAATGGCCTATATGGGAAAAGACTCCAAAAAAGAATAGATATATGTATATGCATAACTGATTCACTCTGCTGTATACCTGAAACTAGCACAACATCGTTAACTATACTCTTACAAAATGTTTTTAATATTAGTAAAACTTAGATTATACCTTGCTTCCTGTAGTTATCAATATCTTTTACTGAACGTTCTGCACATCTCCTATATTCATTCATTTTCATGCTTTTAGAATTATCTTCCTATAGATCATTAAAATTTTATGTCTTGTTTTCAACATTCAATTAAAAATTTGGGTTATGCTCCTTATGGATATCCAGATAGTTAAATCTATCAATATTTGCCTAGATTTTAATTTACATTGTTTTAAAATATTTTTCTTTAATTTTAAATGTCTTTATTTGCTTTTATGTTTAGAAGATCCTCTGCTGCTGCTGCTGCTGCTAAGTCGCTTCAGTCGTGTCCGACTCTGTGCGACCCCATAGACGGCAGCCCACCAGGCTCCCTTGCCCCTGGGATTCTCCAGGCAAGAACACTGGAGTGAGTTGCCATTCCCTTCTCCAGTGGACCACATTGTGTCAGACCTCTCCACCGTGCCCGCCCATCTTGGGTGGCCCCACAGGTCATGGCTTAGTTTCATTGAGTTAGACAAGGCTGTGGTCCTAGTGTGATTAGATTGACTAGTTTTCTGTGTCAGATACGCAGATGACACCACCCTTATGGCAGAAAGTGAAGAGGAACTAAAAAGCCTCTTGGTGAAAGTGAAAGTGGAGAGTGAAAAAGTTGGCTTAAAGCTCAACATTCTGAAAATGAAGATCATGGCATCTGGTCCCATCACTTCATGGGAAATAGATGGGGAAACAGTAGAAACAGTGTCAGATTTTATTTTTCTGGGCTCCAAAATCACTGCAGATGGTGACTGCAGCCATGAAATTAAAAGACATTTACTCCTTGGAAGAAAAGTTATGACCAATCTAGATAGCATATTGAAAAGCAGAGACATTACTTTGCCAACAAATGTCCATCTAGTCAAGGCTATGATTTTTCCAGTGGTCATATATGGATGTGAGAGTTGGTCTGTGAAGAAAGCTGAGCACAGAAGAAATGATGCCTTTGAACTGTGGTGTTGGAGAAGACTCTTGAGAGTCCCTTGGACTGCAAGGAGATCCAACCAGTCCATTCTGAAAGAGATCAGCTCTGAGATTTCTTTGAAGGGAATGATACTGAAGCTGAAACTCCAGTACTTTGGCCACCTCATGCGAAGAACTGACTCATTGGAAAAGACTCTGATGCTGAGAGGGATTGGGGGCAGGAGGAGAAGGGGACAGCCAAGGATGAGATGGCTGGATGGCATCACTAACTCGATGGATGTGAGTCTTGAGTGAACTCCGGGAGTTGGTGATGGACAGGGAGGCCTGACATGCTGCGATTCACGGAGTCGCAAAGAGTCGGACACGACTAAGTGACTGAACTGACTGACTGATGTTTAAATTTTTTTTTTCAGACATTAAGTTAGCATGTTAAACTTTTTTTAACACACAAAGTTTCATTTTAAGATTTACTTTTTAGTCACACATTCATTGGAATATTATTTCATTGTTTCCCACATTTTCCAAATATTTTCTAGGCAAATTCTAAATGCTGTGGAAATGGCAATAAAGGAAACAGATAAAATTTTCTACCTGGAATTTATCATAGAATGACTAGAGATGAATTTTTACAAAAAAATAAAATAATAAACTTTAATGATAAAATAATAATTTTTACTAAATATATAATAAATTAAAAATAATAACAGAAATGTTATGTACATATAGCTTGTTAGATGGTAATACATTTGTTATGGGGAGAAACAAACCAGAAAAGGAAAATACAAAAGCTGGAGGGAGAAATTTTATATAGAATTGTCAGAAGGTGGTATTTGAACAAAAAAAAATGGTGAAAGAGGGAGGGAAATTAGTATCTAAAGGAAAATCTTTTGAATCAAAGAAAACAATTGCCAAAGCCTTGACATGGAGGGTATCAAGATACTTGAAGAATGAAACCAGAGGGGCAAAACTGAAGTAAGAATATAATAAATTAAAAATAATAACAGAAATGTTATGTACATATAGCTTGTTAGATGGTAATACATTTGTTATGGGGAGAAACAAACCAGAAAAGGAAAATACAAAAGCTGGAGGGAGAAATTTTATATAGAATTGTCAGAAGGTGGTATTTGAACAAAAAAAAATGGTGAAAGAGGGAGGGAAATTAGTATCTAAAGGAAAATCTTTTGAATCAAAGAAAACAATTGCCAAAGCCTTGACATGGAGGGTATCAAGATACTTGAAGAATGAAACCAGAGGGGCAAAACTGAAGTAAGAGAGACAACAGGACTCAGTTCTGAGAGGTACTGGGTTCAGATCACCTAGTATCTTGTAGGTCATTGTTTTGAGGTTTGGCTTTTCCTCTTAGAAAAATACAAGAACTCTTGAGAGATTTTAACCAGAGGAGTGGCTTGATCTGATTTGCACTTAAACAAATTAAATCAATAAAATAAGTTGAAGCCAGAGAAGGGTGCTAAGCAGGTGAGTGCATTATCCAGGAGTGATACTAGTAAAAGCTAGGACTCACCAATGTGGGAGCAGAGAGAGAGAGCTGGATTTACCAGATCTATGGCTCAGCCAAGTGAATATTGTGTAGCAAGAGAAGAGGGAGAAGGAAATGGCAACCCACTCCAGTGGAGAATCCTGTGGACAGAGGAGACTGGAGGGCTGCTGTCCATAGGGTCGCACAGAGTCAGACACGACTGAAGCAACTTAGTAAGCATGCATACATTGGAGAAGGAAATGGCAACCCACTCCAGTCTTTTTGCCTGGAGAATCCTAGGGTCAGAGAAGCCTGGTGGGCTGCCATCTACGGGGTCGCACAGAGTCAGACACACCTGAAGCAACTTAGCAGCAGCAGCAGCAGCAAGAGAAGAGAAAGGGGGTATTAATAAGTCAAAGGTTCCAATAATTGGTTATGGATTTTAGGCTGGAGAAAAAGAGAATGAGCAAGGTTAATCTCATTTGAAGCCAATGAAGCATCAACTTCAGGGCTTTCTCACTTGTTCTGCCTTCTGAAGTCCCAGGATGGGGCAATATGAATGCTCAGTCACTCAATCATGTCCAACTTTTGTGACCCCAGACCCCAGGGACTGTAGCCTGCCAGGCTCCTCTGCCCATGGGACTTTTTAAGGAAGAATAATAGAGTGGGTTGCCATTTCCTCTTCCAGGGGATCTTTCCAGAGCAGGGATGGAACTTGCATCACTGTATTGCAGAAGGACTCTTTACCACTGAGTCAGCAGGAAAGTCCTGGATGGGACTATAGCCATGTATTAGTAACTGTGATTATAGTTTAAAACATCATACTAAGATATTTCAACCACAAATACTTAAGTTCACCCTTTTAAAAATATTTTATGCTTTCCAACCCTTTCTTTCACTGTCCTTCATCCCATGTGGTGTTGAATTCAACATAAAGTGAAAATGAGATCAGTGAAAATTATATCAGGATTATTGTGGCACAGGTATGGGTTTTGCAGTCACATTTAGCTGTTCTAATATAAAAATGTTTTCAGGACATTTAGCTGTTCTAATATAAAAATGTTTTCCAGGAATATTCCTACCACATACTATGAACCCTGACACAAAAGTGCTGGGCCAGTGCATTTGCAACTGGATGGATATAGATGGTGAGTACACACACAAAATACACAGTGCTGTTTAAACCTTAAGCAAAACCTCAACTGCTATTTAAGGCAATTAAACAGCTTTCTTGTGTATAAAGGAAATTTGATGCAGGTTTCTCCATATACGGTAATTTAAAACCTCAGTTGCTATTACTTACTATGGCTTCCCAGGTGGCTTAGTGGTAAAGAATCTGCCTGCCAATGCAGGAGACTCAGGTTCAATCCCTGGATCAGGAAGATTCCTTGGAAGAAGAAATCCACTCCAGTATTCTTGCCTGGATGGAGAATCCCATGGACAGAGGAATCTAGGGGGCTACAGTCCATGGAGTCACAAAGAGTTGGACATGACTGAGAGACTGAGCATGCATATTAGAAGCTACAATTTGGAAAGTTGATATTTACTTTTATAAGCTATTAACACTAAAACCAAATTTTTAGAAATTTACACTGGAAAAAAATTTTTTCTGGTGTCTCTCTAAAAATTATATTATAAAATCATTCTTATAAAAAGAAGTAATCACAACTAAAGGTATGAAATAGTATTAAAGGGTGATTTTTTCATATGTGCCATTTTTTTTTATTGTTTGCTACTTGTATTCTTCAGCTCTTTAAAACTTGCAATTTGTTGAAATTTTCCTCATTTTCACTTCTTTAGCTACATTTAGAATATTTATCCAAGGTTCATTTTTATTATTTGTTTTATATTTAAATTATTTATCCCAAGAAAGGCCTCTAAATCATCTGCAGCTCAGGCCCTGTCTAGACTGACCCTAGAAATGAATTTAAGAGGAGAGTGATGGATTATAAAGCTGATAATATTCAGTGGACCACTCTGTGTGGTAGAAGTTTCGTTGGGGTCAAGACACTAGGGAGAGATGAATCAACAGTCAAAAATTATCATTACTGCTATAATTTTAGTCACTTATTTTCAGGCCAGTAAAAATAAAAATATACTTTTGTTTTTCATAGTAATGAGTTGATCTCTTTCCATCTTTAAATTGTTAGTCCAGCTAATTTTTTAAAACACATTTACTTATTACTTATATATTTTATATGGAAAAATAGTTAACAGGTTGGATTAGATATGAACTTTGACTGTGACTTTTTTCTGTAAAGGGCCAGATGGTAAATATTTTAGGCTTTTCATGTCATGAGATCTCTTTCGAAACTATTCAACTCTGCCATTGTGATGTAAGAGCAGCAATAGGAATTCTGTAAATGAAAGCATGTGACTGTGTTCCAATAAAATTTTATTGGCAAAAGTAGGCAGTGTGCATACAGGCCATAGTTTGCTAACTGCTGAACTAGAGAATCTATATATTTGCTCTTAGGTTGAAATGATGAGCTAATCTTATCAAAACAAAACTCTACAGGGATAAATGCAAAATCTAGCTCTTTGACTAGAAAATAAAAAACTACACAATTATTGAATGGCATTACTTGAATTAACCTCAGTTTATACTATGCTAGACAGATTAGACAGATAGGCAGATAGATGGATAGATACAGAAATATGTATATACCTGTCTTTTTCTCCTAACTGGTTTAGTTGAATACAGTTTATGCTTCAACAAGGGATGTAGTTGCTAAATAACAGCAATTAATTTAAACAACCTTTAAATTTGTTAGCAGCAAAATGAAGCAGGAAGGGACATAATAATAAAATGATCCGTTTTCCAATTCCACATGAACACAATGGAAATTACCATTATTTCTCTGTAGTAACATGTCCATAACATATATTTTGTATGTAGCATTCACCAGATAAGACACATTGAGTGTGTGCTAAGTCACTTCAGTCATATCTGACTGTGCAGCCCCATGGACTGTAGCCTGCCAGGCTCCTCTGTCCATGGGATACTCCAGGCAAGAATACTGGACTGAGTGGACATGTCCTCCCCCAGGGGATCTTCCAACCCAGGGATGGAACCGCACCTCTTGTGTCTCCTGCATTGGCAGGGAGGTTCTTTATCACTAGCACCACCTGGTAAGGCCAGCTAAGACACAAGCAACAGAATAAAGGTACAAAGAACTCTTCTGAGGATTTTTTTTTTTTTTTTTTTTGCTGGAATATACAGGGCAGAATGGAAAAGAAAAATCTATCTCCTGCGCATTTTTCCCAAGTGTAGTGAAGGCAATCCAGTGGTATAACCATCTTATATAGAGATGAGTCTAGAGGTTTCTTGATTATTTAATTAAAGGATAAAAAGATAAAAATCTTGCAGAAACACAGCAAGATTCCTGATTTTCAGAAGTCTCAAAGCTGAGAGAATTTTCTTTTCTTTTCTTTTTTTTTCTGAAGGGATCTTATAGAAGTCTTCATATAGGAGAGGCATATAGTAGGTAAACAAACTAGAGTGAGTTTAATAGTGGCACAGAAAAATTATTCAAAGAAATAAAATTGATTATCCTCATTGATATAACATTTTTATGTGATTTGTATAGGGTTAAGCTCTTAATATTTATTAGTATTTTATAAGTGTTAAGTTTTTTATATACTACTAAGATTCATCACTAAGGCAGGGGAAGGGAATTTCTCATATCTAAGAAAAATGCTGATTTGACACGTATTTTAAAGGAAAGAATTTGTGTGATTATATTAAAGTTTGCCATCTAGTGACAAAAATCTCAAATTTCATTTCACTCCTCCAATGAAAATCCAGCCCTCAGAGGATAAACCACTTTGCAGCAATTCTGCCTTTAAGTAATGCGATTTTTTTTTTTAATCCCAAAATATGTACCTTTGGATGGGTGGCTTTCTTTTCAAAATGGTCACTTTCAGCAGCTAAATATCTACTTCAATAATTTTTCCATTATTAAAACTTTTACTTTTTCTAGAATTTCTCTTAAAAATTGTCCTCAGGGGCTGGGTCATTTTAATAGCTGTTAGTAGAACCAACCATCATTTACAAAAGTCTATGTTGAACACACTGTTCTGCTTGTTTCATGTAAATCACCATCTGATAGCATCTTCACAAAAACCAAAAGATGGGTGTATTTTTATGTCTTTTTCACAGATGAGGAAAGTTGGGCCATAAAAAATATAATCAATTTCTCAAGATGGCACATACTACATAAGTAGCAAGGTAAGAATTTTAACCCAAATTCATCAGACTCAAAGTCACTACACCATGCCACTTCCCATTTAAGAGAGATGATATTCATGTCCACTTTGTGTTGAGTCTTGCTTCTAGTAAGTACATATGATTTAAAAACCATAATAGAAAACCTGTTTAAACTATGATTTGAAAATAATTGCACATAAGATGGAACAGTTTATGTCCAAAATGAAGTCTTATTGAATATTAATCTTAAATTTTGTGTGTTTATGGCTAGGAAACTAGCTGTACAGAAAATTCCAGAGATAAATTGAAATATGTATAATGCCTTTGATGATGATTCCGCTGATGAAGAGTGCTCCACTGAGTAAGTAGTCTTAGTATTTATTCAAATAACAAAACTTATTGTAATACAGACCCATCCTTAAGGGATGGCTATATATCAGCACAATGAACTGCCATCAATTCAGGAGCAAATCACTGATATTCTGTCTTATTTTGTCCTCTTTAAAGAATTGTCAGAATTTGAAGATCTCTGCAACAACTTGGGTCAAAATGTGTAAAGCTCCTGCAGAGTATAAAAACTGATTTAATGATTAGAAGAAAATTTTAAATCCACTATGAAAGTTGAAAAATCATTCCCAAAGAAAATTTCCTAGAATAATTGTGTAATAAAAGCCAACTGTACGTTTCAGATAATCTTCACTTTAACATAAATAAATAAATTACCTAAAATGGGAAATTATTTAACAAGCTAACATTTTTAGTGTATTTATATGTATGAGCAAAGGGCAAACATTGATCTCTTCAATCTTTGTTGTTATTCACTTGCTCAGTCCTGTCCAACATTTTGTGACCCATAGACTGCAGCACACCAAGCTTCCCTGTCCTTCACTGTCTCCCAGAGTTTGCTCAACTCATGTCCATTCAGTCTATGATACCATCCAAATCTTAAACAAAAAAATATATAAACAGGAATATCTTTCTATAGTGGATGCTATGTTAAGCTGTCCAGATGGAGTCACATATAGCCCTCTTTCAGGACCAAGGCATTTATCCCTTCAGCTGCTGGAATAAAGCCTGCTAAAGCTTTGGACCTGATTGTTTCTTCAGAACATGTTCTGTAGCCTCACCCAAGTTCATGCCCCTCTTGGGGGAAAGTCCACATCGATGGAACAGTCAGTGACCTGGCGTCACAGCCCATATGGCTGGTTCTCCTTTAGGTTACTTCTGAAGCACCTCTCTAGTTCCAGACCTACCTAGCATCAGCTAAGAATTCTTTTCACTTCAGTTTTGTTCCTTCATTTCCTTAGAGGTGATATTCCTGTGAGCAAACTCCAATATATCTCTTGAAAGCAAATCTCTGCAACAAAGTCTCCTTATAAGAAGCCTGATTTAAGACACATTTCTCTTGTATCAATGAAGAAACTGAAGCCTAGAGATCAAGAAGTTCATTAGTATTTGCACCAATAACAGAGAGTAAAGCTAAGATTTTATGTTAGAAAATGTGACTCCAGAGCTGCTGCCTTTAACCATCATGCCATTTTACATACTCTATTAAAAACACCATATCAATTTCAACATAATCATAGCAGGATATTCTTGTGAGAAAAAGTGCATTGTAGCAGCATAGGTAGGTTATTCAAGAAACTAAAGATTTGTCATGAAAACAATACATATATTTAACTCATTTTCAGAATATGAGAGTTTCTTCAAAAGTTTATATGCGAATGCCTTGGAATTACAAAATATAAATTTTATGAAAATCTTAATGCCTCTAGAATACACACAAGAAACACAAAAGACACTTTTTGACAGAATCTATAACATGCATTAATACTAATTTTGGTTAGTTATAAATATTGGCATCATCTCTTTACAGTAAGCCATACTCTGAAGTTCTTTCTAAGCAAGTGCAATTGTTTATCTGATTTAAATCTCAAAACATATGTATTGCCAGGAATGAACAAACAAAAAATAATTCACAAATATTCTTGGCATATTTAGTGAGTGTAAATAAAGAAGTGCTATGTTATGAACAACTTTTATCTTTAATGAGATCTATTGAAAAGGAAAAGAAATTATTGGAAGAAATATTTTTTCTAATAAAGAAAGCGCACACACACACACACATACATGCAAAACAACAATACCCACCTCAAAAAGAAAAAAGAAAGAAACTTACCTCAACATAGAAAACCTCTCCACAAAGGTAATGAGTCCAAAAGCAATTATATTATAAATAAACAAAAACCAAAAATGTGATGCATTCCACAGACTGGTAATAAATTGGAAAAACAGATAGAAATCTTCCTTTCTTAAAAGCCAAGCAGATACAGCTCATTACATACATTTCTCAAGATCAATAATGATAAATTATCCAGTAAGATGACCTGACAGCACTTTTGTTATGAATAGTTTATGCTAACTCTACCTGGTAATTGGGATAACCATCTGCATCAGTTTACTGGCTTTATCCTGAGGAAAAACAAACTTGTCCTATTTTATTACAAGACATAAGCAAGTGGAGGCGATGGAATTCCAGCTGAGCCACTTAAAATCCTAAAAGATGATGCTGTTAAAGTGCTACACTCAATATGCCAGCAAATCTGGAAAACTCAGCAATTGTCACAGCACTGGAAAAGGTCAGTTGTCATTCAAATCTCAAAGAAAAACAATGTTAAAGAATGTTCAAACTACCACACAGTTACATTCATTTCACATGCTAGCAAGGTAATGCTCAAAATCCTTCAAGTTGGGCTTCAACAATGTATGAACTGAGAGCTTCCAGATTTACAAGCTGGATGTAGAAAAGGCAGAGGAACCAGAGATCAAATTGCCAGCATCCGTTGCATCATAGAAAAAGCAAGGGAATTCCAGAAAAACATTTACTTTTGCTTCATTGACTACACTAAAGCATTTAACTGTGTGGATCACAGCAAACTGTGGAAAATTCGTCAGAGATGGGAATACCAGACCACCTTACCTGCCTCCTCAGAAATCTGTATGCAGGTCAAGAAGCAACAGCTAGAACCAGACATGGAACAATGGACTGATTCCAAATTGAGAAAAATGTACATCAAGGATGTACATCATCACCCTCCTTATTTAACTTTTTTGAAGAGTACATTATGTGAAATGCCAGGCTAGATGAATCACAAGCTGTAATCTTGCAGGGAAAAACATCAACAACCTCAGATACACAGATGATACCACTCTAATGGCAGAAAGCTAAGCCTCTTGATAAAAGTGAAAGAGGAGAGTGAAAAAGTTGGCTTAAAGCTCAACATTCAGAAAATGAAGATCATGGCATCCGGTCCCATCACTTCATGGGAAAGAGACGGGGAAACAGTGGAAACAGTGTCAGACTTTATTTTTCTGGGCTCCCAAATCACTGCAGATGGTGACTGCAGCCATGAAATTAAAAGATGCTTACTCCTTGGAAGAAAAGTTCTGACCAACCTAGATAGCATATTCAAAAGCAGAGACATTAGTTTGCTGACTAAGGTCCGTCTAGTCAAGGCTATGGTTTTTCCAGTAGTCATGTATAGATATGAGTTGGACTGTGAAGAAGGCTGAGCGCCGAAGAATTGGTGCTTTTGAACTGTGGTGTTGGAGAAGACTCTTGAGTGTCCCTTGAACTGCAAGGAGATCCAACCAGTCCATTCTGAAGATCGACCCTGGGATTTCTTTGGAAGGAATGATGCTAAAACTGAAACTCCAGTACTTTGGCCACCTCATGTGAAGAGTTGACTCGTTGGAAAAGACTCTGATGCTGTGAGAGATTTAGGGCAGGAGAAGAAGGGGACGACAGAAGATGAAATGGCTGGATGGCATCACTGAATCGACGGACGTGAGTTTGAGTGAACTCCGAGAGATGGTGATGGACAGGGAGGCCTGGCGTGCTGCGATTCATGGGGCCACAAAGAGTCGGACATGACTGAGTGACTGAACTGAGCTGAACTGAAGAGGAACTAAAGAGCTCTTTATGAAAGTGAAAGAGGAGTGAAAAACCTGGCTTAAAACTCAACATTCAAAATGCTTGATCATGGCATCTAGTCCTATCACTTCATGGCAAATAGATGGGGGAAAGTGGAAGCAGTGGCAGGTTTCCTTTTCCTGGGCTCCAAAATAACTGCAGATGGTGACTGCAGCCATGAAGCTAAAAGATGCTTTCTCCTTAGAAGAAAAGCTATGACAAACCTAAAGACCATATTCAAAAGCAGAGAGGTCAGTTTGTGGATAAAGGTCTGTCTATTCAAAGCTATGGTTTTTCCAGTAGTCATGAATGGATTTGAGAGTTGGACCATAAAGAAGGCTGTCAGTCAGTCAGACAGTTCAGTTGCTCAGTCTTGTCTGACTCTTTGCTACCCCATGAATCGCAGCACAATAGGATTCCCTGTCCATCAGCAACTCCTAGAGTTCACTCAAACTCATGTCCAGTGAGTCGGTGATGCCATCCAGCCATCTCATCCTCTGTCATCGACTTCTCCTCCTGCCCTCAATCCCTCCCAGGATCAGGGTCTTTTCCAATGAGTCAGCTCTTTGCATGAGGTGGCCAAAGTACTGGAGCTTCAGCTTTAGCATAAGTCCTTTCAATGAACACCCAGGACCTATCTCCTTCAGAATGGACTGGTTGGACCTCCTTGCAGTCCAAGGGACTCTCAAGAGTCTTCTCCAACACCACAGTTCAAAAGCATCAATTCTTTGGTGCTCAGTTTTCTTCACAGTCCAACTCTCACATCCACACATGACCACTGGAAAAACCATAGCCTTGACTCGATGGACCTTTCTTGGAAAAGTAATGTCTCCGCTTTTCAATATGCTATCTAGGTTGGTCATAACTTTCGTTGCAAGCAGTTCAGTTCAGTTCAGTCGCTCAGTCGTGTCCAACTCTTTGTGACCCGATGAATCGCAGCATGCTAGGCCTCCCTGTCCATCACCAACACCCAGAGTTCACCCAGACCCACGCCCACGGAGTCAGTGACACCATCCAGGCATCTAATCCTCTGTCGTTCCCTTCTCCTCCTGCCTTCAATCTTCCCCAGCATCAGGGCCTTTTCCAATCAATCATTTCTTCGCATCAGGTGGCCAAAGTACTGGAGCTTCAGCTTTAGGATCATTCCTTCCAGAGAAATCCCAGGGCTGATCTTCAGAATGGACTGGTTGGATCTCCTTGCAGTCCAAGGGACTCTCAAGAGTCTTCTCCAACACCACAGTTCAAAAGCATCAATTCTTTGGCGCTCAGCCTTCTTTACAGTCCAACTCTCACATCCATACATGACTACTGGAAAAACCATAGCCTTGACTAGATGGACCTTAGTCGGCAAAGTAATATCTCTGCTTTTGAATCTAGATTGCTCATAACTTTTCTTCCAAGGAGTAAGCGCCTTTTAATTTCATGGCTGCAGTCACCATCTGCAGTGATTTTGGAGCCCCCCAAAATAAAGTCTGACACTGTTTCCACTGTTTCCTCGTCTCTTTCCCATGAAGTGATGGGACTGGATGCCATGATCTTCGTTTTCTTAATGTTGAGCTTTAAGCCAACTTTTTCACTCTCCTCTTTCACTCTCATCAAGAGGCTCTTTAGTTCCTCTTCACTTTCTGCCATAAAGGTGGTGTCATCTGCATATCTGAGGTTATTGACATTTCTCCCAGCAATCTTGATTCCAGCTTGTGTTTCTTCCAGTCCAGCGTTTCTCATGATGTATTCTGCATAGAAGTTAAATAAGCAGGGTGACAATATACAGCCTTGATGTACTTCTTTTCCTATTTGGAACCAGTCTGTTGTTCCATGTCCAGTTCTAACTGTTGCTTCCTGACCTGCATACAGATTTCTCAAGAGGCAGGTCAGGTGGTCCGGTATTCCCATCTCTTTCAGAATTTTCCACAGTTTATTGTGATCCACACAGTCAAAGGCTTTGGCATAGTCATTAAAGCAGAAATAGATGTTTTTCTGGAACTCTCTTGCTTTTTCCATGATCCAGCAGGTGTTGGCAATTTCATCTCTGGTTCCTCTCTGCCTTTTCTAAAACCAGCTTGAACATCAGGAAGTTCACAGTTCATGTATTGCTGAAGCCTGGCTTGGAGAATTTTGAATATTACTTTACTAGCATGTGAAATTAGTGCAATTGTGAGGTAATTTGAGCATTCTTTGGCGTTACCTTTCTTTGGGATTGGAATAAAAACTGGCCACTGCTGAGTTTTCTAGATTTGCTGGCATATTTAGTGCAGCACTTTCACAGCATCATCCTCCAGGATTTGGAATTCCATCACCTCCACTAGCTTTGTTCATAGTGATGCTTTCTAAGGCCCACTTGACTTCACATTCCAGGATGTCTGGCTCTAGATGAGTGATCACAGTATTGTGATTATCTTGGTCGTGAAGATCTTTTTTGTACAGTTCTGTGTATTCTTGCCACCTCTTCTTAATATCTTCTGCTTCTGTTAGGTCCATACCATTTCTGTCTTTTATAGAGCCCATCTTTGCCTGAAATGTTCCCTTGGTATCTCTGATTTTTTGAAGAGATCTCTAGTCTTTTCCATCTGTTCTTTTCCTCTATTTCTTTGCTTTGATCACTGAGGAAAGTTTTCTTATCTCTTCTTGCTATTCTTTGGAACTCTGCATTCAGATGCTTATATCTTTCCTTTTCTCCTTTGCTTTTTACTTCTCTTCTTTTTGCTTCTCTTCTTTTCACAGCTATTTGTAAGGCTTCCCCAGACAGTCATTTTGCTTTTTTTGCATTTCTTTTCCATGGGGATGATCTTGACCCCTGTCCCCTGTGCAATGTCATGAACCTCATTCCATAGTTCATCAGGCACTCTATCTATCAGATCTAGGAATTTCATGGCTGCAGTCACCATCTACAGTGATTTTGGAGCCCAGAAAAATAAAGTCTGACACTATTTCCCCATTTATTTCCCATGAAGTGATGGGACCAGATGCCATGATCTTCGTTTTCTGAATGTTGAGCTTTAAGCCAACTTTTTCACTCTCCTCTTTCAGTTTCATCAAGAGGCTTTTTAGTTCTTCTTCACTTTCTGCCATAAGGGTGGTGTCATCTGCATATCTGAGGTTATTGATATTTCTCCCAGCAATCTTGATTCCAGCTTGTGCTTCCTTCAGCCCAGTGTTTCTCATGATGTAGTCTGCATATAAGTTAAATAAGCAGGGTAACAATATACAGCCTTGATGTACTCCTTTTCCTATTTCCTATTTTTCCTATTTGGAAAAAGAGTCTGTTGTTGTTGAGGGTCAAAGAATTGTTGCTTTCAAACTGTAGTGCTAGAGAAGTCTCTTGAAAGTCCCTTGGATAGCAAGGAGTTTAAATCAGTGATTTCTAAAGGAAATCAACCCTGAATATTCATTGGAAGGACAAATGCTGAAGCTGAAGCTTCCATACTTTGGCCACCTGAAGAACTAACTCATTGGAAATGACCCTGATGCTGGGAAAGATTGATGGCAGGAAGAGAAGGGAGCAACAGAGAAGGAGATTGTTGGATGGCATCACTGACTCAATGGTCATGAGTATGAGCAAACTCTGAGAGATAGTGAAGGACAGGGAAGCTGGCATGCTGCAGTCAATGGGGTCACAAATAGATACAACTAGAGACTGAACAACAATATTTTTTTGACAAGAGGTTGTTATGCAACTTGGAATAACATTCCCACAACAGTTAGACTCAAAAACCTTCCCACAGAAGCTATCTTTATTATTGATTTTATTTCAGAAAGATGGTGCCCAGGTCTTGAGAAAAATATTTCTGGGTCACAAGGCCAACAAAAGTTGTAGGTAGTTTTCAAAGAGAGGAGAAAGACTACAAGTACGTCTAAAGTAAATGCTCTAAGAAAGAGAAAAATAGGGAAAAAACTTCCCTTATTTTTAACACAGAAAATCACACCTTTTTTTTTTATTTTTGCTTGTCCTTATGAAAGGAACAGCTAGGAAATAGTAGTCTAGGCACACTGTAGTTTCAAGAAAACTTACAACAATTTCTATTTGTTTTTAACCCTTTCCCCTAAGAAATGGAGTATTTTCTGCCACATCTAAAGAAATATGTCACAGGCATCCGCAATTATAGCCCTCAGGTATGAGCCAATGAGCCCTAAGGGAATTCAGGAAGGAGAAGAATACCTGAGCCAACAGTCTTCAGTGTAAAGAACCCACCTGCCAATGCAGGTGACTCAAGAGATGTGGATTCATTCCCTGGGTAGGGTAGATCCCTTAGAGAAGGAAATGGCAACCTCCTCCAGGAGTCTTGCCTGGGAAATCCCATGAACATGAAGCCCCATGGGCCATAATCTGCTGGGAGCCAGTGTGGGGAACTCCACCCATGGCAAAAGTCATGAGGAGGGAGGCTTGGCATATGCAAAGGCGGGATTGAGCCTCAGGAAACCCCCGGTTCCCGAGCATCTACCTCCAAAACCAGAGTCTGCCTACTTTACTGTTTTGTGCTCTCACCTATACCTCTGACTTTATGGGAGGCTCTCCCCCATCACCTCTCTCGGAGAAGGAGTTAACTTACAGCTCCAGTTAATAAAAATTCCCGGGCGTGACAAGAGTGTTTCAACTTACAAACTCCTCTGAAGGTTCTCTAGCCTGCCTGAGCAGGTTCGTCCAGCCACATGTGATTGTTTACAGCCTCCCAACCGTGAGAGGCATGAGATGCTTTAAACTTTCTATATACAGACTCTTTTGAGAAGTTAGAAAATTATTAGCATAGTATAGTGGGTTGATTAGAAATTATATTGGTGAAGGGTTTTTCATTTGTTGAGCTAATATTTGCTGCTAAATCTCCATATTCCCTGCCCTTATAATGAATATAACTAGCATATAGGAGAAATAAGTATTAACCTTTAAGATTAATCATGTTAAACCTTAGGCTAAGTAAATTCCTTTCTTGATTGTAACCCACTACACCCTCACCCTATAGGAATGCAACTTTATTTGGAGGGTGGCGCTTGGTTTAAGAAAAAAATCACACCTGGAAAAAATAAGGTTTCTGGTTGACTGACCATTATCAGAAAGGGCCATAAAATGTCAGCAGGCCTCATGGCCAGAAGATGATGTAAAACCCCTAAGACCTTTGTATAATTTTATATGAAGCACCTGATTTTGATAAAGGTCACGACTGCTGACCCCCATGTGACTTTAAAATTTCCATTAGTCTCTATGTGTAAAAAAAGGTATATAAGCAAACCTGAAAATAAAGAAAACGGATCAGTTTCTGGAAAGACTGATTCCCCCGTGTCGTTCTTTCTTTCCACTTCTGGCTGAATTCCCATCTGGAGCATGGATATTTTGCAAACTCCTTGTCTTGGAGTTTTATTGGTATTCCACGTAAACCAAGTTATTCATAGCCTCTTTTTCTCCACTAATTTTCCTACTACACTGTTCCTTTCTAATCTCTCTTTATACTTTTAGTTAAATAGCTTTTTCCTAGGATGCCAATGCCATCTCCCCTTTGAATTACCCTGGATCCAGCAGGGCTGGACCCTAGCAACAGTCCATGGGGTTGAAGTTGCTCATGCATGCAATCACAACAGCCATCAGACTGAAGGCTTTCCCTAGAGTAAGGAATGGAAGCACAGGGTGTGAGAATGGGATACTGGCCCCAGGCAGGTGAAGTGCTTATGAAAGTAATAGTTTCACTAAGCCCAGACTCTTGTACCTTCCCATTTATAGAAAAGTGCTAAATCCCTTACTTAGAATATCTGGTTTTCCTTAAATCATAATAATATTTTGATGTTTAGACTACCTTCCATTTGCTGCAAACTTCTATATAACCTGACTTCTCCCTTCACCTCCGCTGAACAGTTCTCTCAGGGTCCTTGAGATGCTGTCTCCTGGGCTTGAAGTCTTTAAAAAAAATTACCACAAAATAAAATACAACTCTCAACTCCTAGGTTGTGACAATTTTTTAAGTTGACATTGCCATATTAATGAACAAATATCTTGTTACTCGGTACTTTGTGTTGGTTTTTTTTTAATTATAATTAATTTTTATTTTTTAGTTTGTTTTGCTTTACAATACTGTATTTGTTTTGCTATACACTGACATGAATCAGCCACGAGTGTACATGAACTCCCAATCCTGACCCCCCCTCCCCCCTCCCGCCCCACACCATCTCTCTGGATTATCCCCGTGCATCAGTCCCAAGCATCCTGCATCCTGCATCGAACCTAGACCGGCGATTCGTTTCACTTATGATATCATACATGTTACACTGCC
>SJXQ01008384.1:0-94197 GCA_006408695.1 Aepyceros melampus | reverse complement strand
TGTCTATTTAGTTCTTTGGCCCATTTTTTGATTGGGTCATTTATTTTTCTGGAGTTGAGCTGCATAAGCTGCTTGTATATTTTTGAGATTAGTTGTTTGCCAGTTGCTTCATTTGTTATTATTTTCTCCCATTCAGAAGTCTGTCTTTTCACCTTGTTTATAGTTTCCTTTGTTGTGCAGAAGCTTTTAATTTTAATTAGATCCCATTTGTTTATTTTTGCTTTTATTTCCAGTATTCTGGGAGGTGGATCATAGAGGATCCTGCTGTGATTTATGTCAGAGACTGTTTTGCCTATGTTCTCCTCTAAGAGTTTTATAGTTTCTTGCCTTATATTTAGATCTTTAATCCATTTTGAGTCTATTTTTGTGTATGGTGTTAGAAAGTGATCTAATTTCATTCCTTTACAAGTGGTTGACCAGTTTTCCCAGCACCACTTGTTAAAAAGATTGTCTTTAATCCACTGTATATTCTTGCCTCCTTTGTCGAAGATAAGCTGTCCATAGGTGTGTGGATTTACCTCTGGGCTTTCTATTTTGTTCCATTGGTCTATATTTCTGTCTTTGTGCCAGTACCATACTGTCTTGATGACTGTGGCTTTGTAGTAAAGCCTGAAGTCAGGCAGGTTGATTCCTCCAGTTCCATTCTTCTAGTGCACTTCTAAGAATGCATATTTGAAACTTTCTTTAAACATTAGAGGAGAAGAATAGAGATTGACCCAGGACATATTAGTCATTGCAGACACAGGAACCACTTTATACTCTGCAGTTTTTCTCATGTGTGTGTATTTCCGCAATATTATTAAATATAAAACAAAGGGATACTTCTCATTTTTGAAAGGGCTAATAATCATGTTTAGTTATTTTAATTCCATGTTAATGCTTTTTTTTTTTTACTTTAAGAATACCACAGGGTCTAAAGAATAAAATAAAATTTTTCTATACTATATAAAATGCCAGTTTCATGTGATTGCATGGATAGGCAAAGTACTTGCCTCTACTTTTAATTTTGTGCTCTTTCAATATGAATATTTTTATAATAATTTGGAATGTAAGTTATATACAGTGTAGTCAACCAAGCAGCATCATTGTCATTTGTATAATAGATCCATCAAAAAGGATATATGCATTTTTCCTGAGATGAAAGGGAATATGTTAATCCAAAAGGCTTTCTTTTAATCTACAAAATAAAGGATAGTCAGGAAGCTAGATAATTTAAAATTAAAAGCAAAACTAGAAGCAAGATACAGTCTTTGAAAAATAAGGCCATTTCAGTAGCTGATGTGTTTTCTGAACTGCAATATTTTTTACTTTTCTCTATTGATATTGAAATCATAAAAATTACAACAATAAATTCTTTTTGTTGTATGTAATACTTGAGTAGCTCTTCTAATAAACTACAGTTTGCATACATCAATGGACTCCAACATATAATTTACTGCATCGTATAAAGACAAGGTTAATAGTGTCCATTCTATAGTCAGTTTAAGGGCTACAGTTTGCATGCTGACCCATATTCAACCACGAGTTTTATTTCTGCTCATTTTATTTCTTTACTCAATGCAATATAACCATTTTCTGATGAATAACAGTGAATATATATAGGCAACCTAAATATTTGATTACTGTGATACCTATATTAATTGTTTTTTTAGATCGCCCTAAAAAGTCAAAATCTACATATCCATTTCATTTTGTGTTGTAGAAATAGATGAAGAAAAATAGAAGTTTTCACATTATCTAATGTGAGTGGAAAACTTTACCTCCCTGTGACTAAAATGAATACAGATGGATACATCACATAATGTTAAGGTTGGAAGATACATAAAAGATCATCAAGAACAACTTTCTTATTTTATAAGCAAGGAAACTGAGTTCTAAAAAGATACCTGACTTCCCTAGAGTTCTAAGAGAACAGTTAACTTCTAGCTTCTTCCTCAGTCATACTCACTTGGCAAAAACATCAACCCATATGTTATGGGTTGAATTGTGTTCCCTTACCAAAGAAAACATTTTAACGTCCCATACCCCAGTATTTCAAATATGACCTTACTTGGAAATAGTTGCCATCCAGATGTAAGCAATTAAATTAGAGATCATACTGGGGTAAGGTTGGTTCTTATTTTAATGTAACTGGTGCCTTTATAAGAAGATAGCCATGTAAAGACAGAAGCAAGCAGAGAATGTCATGTAGCTACAAAGGCAGGAGTTGAAGTTATGCAGCTATAAACCAAGGAATACCAAAGAGGGTCAGTAAACCACTAGAATCTAGGAGAAGGCCAGAAACACTTGCCCGTTAAGGTTTCAGCTGAATCTCCAATACTTTGGCCACCGACTCAATGGAAAATACCCTGATGTTGGGAAAGACTGAAGGCCGGAGGAGAAGGAGACGACAGAGGATGAGATGGCTGGATGGCATCACTGACTCAATGGGCATGAGTTTGAGCAAACTCCAGGAGATAGTGAAGAACCGGAAAGCCTGGCGTGCTGCAGTCCCTGGCGTCACAAAGAGTCGGACACGACTTGGCAACTAAACAACAAAAAGGCTTCAGAGGGCTCATGGCCCTGTTACCACTTTGATTTCTTACTTCTAGCCTCAAGAAGTGGAGACAGTAATAATTTCTGTAGCTTTAGGCTACCAGGTTTATGGTACTTTGTGATAGCAGCTGTAGGAAAATAATATACCGGTCAGTTTTTTAGTTGTGTATAAGATCACCCGAAAGGGTGGAGAAAAATCACACAATTGTGTGGATTTTCTTATTTTAATTCATAAGTACAAAGTTCAAACGAACACTTCATAACAATCCTACTGATATTATATTTCACAGTGAGTGCATTTTCCCATATATTATATGGGTGATTTCACAAAATCTGTCTTCTAAGTTCTCCAAAACACCCTCACCCATTTATCACCACTTATCATCTTTATAATTCACTGAGGAAATGGAAGCAATGTAAAGAGACTCCCTCATCTTCTAGCACCAAATCTACAAATATGACTAACCCTATACACATCCTTGATCAGAGGCTGCACATGGCAAGTCAGTGGCTCTTGAGGGATGAATCTTCAGGTTTGCTGCTTCTGTACCACGAAGCCAGTAAGCATCCCCTTGGCCTCCCTTGTGGCTCAGCTGGTGAAGAATCCACCTGCCATGTGGGAGACCTGGGTTGGGAAGATCCCCTGGAGAAGGAAATGGCTACCCACTCCAGTATTCTGGCCTGGAGAATTCCATGGTCTATATAGTCCATGGGGTCGCAAAGAGTCGGACATGACTGAGCGACTTTAACTTTCACTTTCACTATACACATATTCCACACATGCACACAACACACATTCTTTGTCTTCCTGTTACAGAGCAGAAATATCTCTGTTTCTCAAAGCACCTCTGCCCAGTGTGCCCCTTACGCATTCCCTTTCATCTTAAGGATGTTAATCCTTGTTTCATTGCATGATTCCTTTCTATTCAATATTCTTTTGTTCTAATATTATTCTGTAATAAAAGGAAAGACAACACTAGCATTATTTTGTAAAAAAGCCAAGGTAAAACTTCCTATTTACCATGAGTATCTGCCCAGATATTCCCCTTTTCTCCTTTTCAGAAAAACTCTTTAAAATGTACATCTTTAGATCCTCATATCCTTTTCACTTTTTAACCTCCACATTTCTGACTTTGGTCCTCTGTCATCACTGTAATGTCTTTTATTGAGTTGCCAAAGACCTTCATATTGGTCAATTCATAAGTAGCTATTTATTGTCATCATAGAATATTCCCTGGAAGTTTCTTTGGGGTTGACCATTCCCTCCTTTTTGAAATGTTTTCTTCTCTTGGACTTCCTAACTCTGCATTTGATGAGTTTTCTTCCAAGCCCTTGCCTATTCTTAGTCTCCCAGTCTCCTTTGCTGAGTATAATCCTCTATGCAACAGTTTTCAATTGATAGTATGTTTCCAAAAATTTCATTCGATCCCAAGGCTCCATACTGGTGACTTCCAAACTTGTACTCTAGCAATAGAAACTAATCTGGTTTCTAGACTTCTACATTTATGTACCCAACTGCTGGAAGTCTCCAGTTGAAATTTGATAGGTACCTGAAGCACATTCAAACTGAAATGGCCCCCAAACCTATTTCTTCTGCATTCTTTCCAGTCTCAGAAAGTACCATCATAAATCCAAAAGCCTGGAAAGTTACACTTAATATTTCTATTTTCTTTCACCTATCTCCATATTCCAACCTAAGTTTTATTGATTACAACTTTAAAAATATCTAAAATATAGGCACTTTTCATTATTTCTTTTGCCATCCATTTTCTAGGACTGTGTCATCTTTGGCCTTCATTATTGAAGTGGCCTTCCACAAAAATCCATGAGTGCCTATTCACCATCCTAAATTATTTTTTTCCAAATAGCATCTAGACAAATATCACAAACAAATGTCTGAAGGCATATATGGACAGGAGACATCTAATTTTATTTGAGTGTCTTCAGAAAAAGAATGTGCCCTCCAATTTATTTCAGTCCTTCCCTTTTGTGTACAGCAAGTCTTTCTCTCCCATCATGCTACCTGCCTATCCCCTGCTGCTGCTAAGTCACTTCAGTCGTGTCTGACTCTGTGTGACCCCATAGACAGCAGCCCACCAGGCTCCACCGTCCCTGGGATTCTCCAGGCAAGAACACTGGAGCGGGTTGCCATTTCCTTCTCCAATGCATGAAAGTAAAAATTCAAAGTGAAGCACTCAGTCGTGTCCGATTCTTTGCCACCCCATGGACCGCAGCCCACCAGGCCCCTCCATCCATGGGATTTTCCAGGCAAGAGTACTGGAGTGGGGTGCCATTGCTTTCTCCTTTATGTGTATATGCATAGGTAAATAAATAGGGCTTCCCAGGTGGCACTAGTTGTGAATAGGCCACCTAACAATGCAGGAGACACAAGATGTGAAATCAATCTCTGGCTTGGGAAGATTTCCTGGAGTAGGAATGGCACCTCACCCCAGTGTTCTTGTCTGGAAATTTTCATAGACAGAGAAGCCTGGCAGGCTATAGTCCATAGGGTCGCAGTGCTGGACGTGACTGAGCAAGTGAACAAGAATGTATATAAATACACATATAGAGATATACATATCTCCTGTTGATTTGATTTCTCTGAGGAACCCTGACAGATACAAACATACATATATATTTATGCATATACATACATTAACACATAGCTCGGTTAGTAAAGAATCCACCTGTGATGCAAGAGACCCCAGTTCGATTCCTGAGTTGGGAAGATCCCCTGGAAAAGGGAATGGGTACCCACTCTAGTATCCTGGCCAGGAGAATTCCATGGACTAAGTCCATGGGGTTGCAAAGAGTCAGACACAACTGAGAGACTTTTACTCACTCACTTATGCATTACATCATCAGATACATTTTGCTTGAGGTCAAGTAGGAATTCATTGAAAGTTGAAGGTGCCTTTCAACTTATTCTAAGAATTTAGGGTGTCAAATATGGTTACTATGTCTAGAATTGTGAGTAAATACAGAGTGACTAGAACACTTGAAATAACTACTTTATATAAGGTGTCACTTGGTCCAGAATCAACCACCTTTCCCAGGACTGTGTTTAACACTGGCCATGGGAAACTGGCCTCAGTCCCACTCTGCCTCCAGCCTAGCTTTGCTATAAACCCACAGCACATCACTGTGATAGAAGGTGACAGAAGTGATAGAAGACAGTACAATCATTGGAATAAGCAATGTGGATTTATGTGCCTTATCTTCTAAAGGTAAGGGACATAAACCCAAATTTTTCACATTTTGTTTGAAACTCATTGCTCAGGAGAAAGTTTATCATCTAATAATTAATAGTCTGTTAAAATCCTATGGTCATTAAATATAATGGAAACAATTGCTTTTAAAATTATGACAAGCATGAGATATTATTCATTCAAAAGTGAAAAAAATAAATAAAATTTAACCTACATTAAAAAAAAATACTGTTTGCCTGGTTGTATTCTAAGATCTTAATGTTATATGATTTAATTAAATCCCCACAAAACCCTATGAGGTAAGTGATGCTATTTTATCACTTATAGACTGGGAAACAAACTCTCTAAGGCTAAAGGACTTGTTCAAGGTCAAAAAGTCACTGACATGATTCACATTTAGATAAGAGGTACTCCAGTGCCCCAACCCCATGCTACCTAACTAGTCACTAAAAGGAGTATATTAAGAAATAAACTTACCAATATGATTTTAACAATTTTTATTTATTCATAGGTAAGCTGGCACTATTAACATTTTCTAAGAGCTAGGCAGGGATCATATTAAAAAATGTAATCTGACATCATAGAATTTTTAAAACTTACATGGAGCTTTCCATATCTAAACATATTAAATATGCTTACTTAACAAATTTGTGTACATTTTAAAAGATTATGTATTAACATAACTTATCAGTAATAAAGAGCTTAGAATGATTGAGTAATTTAATAAATGAATTATCCAAGACTATTTAAACCAGCCAAATCCCAAGCAACTTTGTAATTTTATGCACTAGTTCAAACACACTCTGCTTAATGAAACAAATAAATATATGGTAACCACAGTCAATTATCATGACTGATAAATAATAACGTAGACATAGGTAAACATTCAGTGTATTTTGGTCACTTCAAAATGACCTTGGTATGATTTTTTTTTAATTTAAATTTATTTATTTTAATTGGAAGCTAATTACTTTACTATATTGTATTTGTTTTGCCATATATCAACATGAATCCACCATGGGTGTACTGAGTTCCCCATCCTGAACCCCCCTCCCACCTCCCTCCCCGTACCATCCCTATGGTTCATCCCAGTGCATGAGCCCCAAGCATCTTGCACCCTGCATCAAACCTGGACTGGTGATCCATTTCTAATATGATATTATACATGTTTCAATGCCATTCTCCCAAATTATCCCATTCTCTCCCTTTCCCACAGAGTCCAAAAGGCTGTTCTATACATCTGTCTCTTTTGTTCTCTTGCATACAGGGTTATCGTTACCATCTTTCTAAATTCCATATATATGCATTAGTATACTGTATTGGTGTTTTTCTTTCTGACTTACTTCACTCTGTATAATAGGCACCAGTTTCATCCACCTCATTAGACCTGATTCAAATGTATTCTTTTTAATGGCTGAGTAATACTCCATTGTGTATATGTACCACAGCTTTCTTATCCATTCATTTGCTGATGGACATCTAGGTTGCTTCCATGTCCTGGTTACTATACAAGTGCTGTGATGAACATTGGGGTACACGTGTCTCTTTCAATTCTGGTTTCCTCAGTGTATATGCCCAGCAGTGGGATTGCTGGGTCATAAGGCAGTTCTATTTCCAGTTTTTTAAGGAATCTCCACACTGTTCTCCATAGTGGCTATACTAGTTTGCATTCTTGCCAACAGTGTAAGAGGGTTCTCTTTTCTCCACATCCTCTCCAGCATTTATTGCTTGTAGACTTTTGGATTGCAGCCATTCTGACTGGCGTGAAATGGTACCTCATTGTGGTTTTGATTTGCATTTCTCTGATACTGAGTAATGTTGAGCATCTTGTCATGTGTTTGTTAGCCATCTGTATATCTTCTCTGGAGAAATGTCTATTTAGTTCTTTGGCCCATTTTTTGATTGGATTGTTTATTTTTCTGGAATTGAGCTGTAGGAGTTGCTTGTATATTTTTTATATTAGTTGTTTGTCAGTTTTTCAGTTGCTTCATTTGCTATTATTTTCTCCCACTCTGAAGGCTGTCTTTTCATTAACTTGTTTTCTTTTAACTATTTTTTCTTTTCTAATATTATTGAACTCTAAAACTATCTTCACATTTCTATAAAGACTTTGAAATTATACGTGTATGGCTATGAACTGAAAGCAACTCAGTCATGTCTTACTGTTTGTAGCCCCATGGATTATAGAGTCCATGGAATTCTCCAGGCTAGAATAGTGGAGTGGGTAAACTTTCTCTTCTCCATGGGAATCTTCCCAACCCAGGGATTGAACTCAGGTCTTCCACATTGCAGGCAGATTCTTTACCAGCTGTGCCACAAGAGAAGCATGGATGGTTATAGTATTCTCTTATTTTGCAAGAGATTTATTTAACACTAAGACAAAATTCAGGGAAAAGTCCTCATTTTGACTATTTAACAAAGTCAGAATGACAGCCAATATTTTAAAGTAACTATACTTTGTAAATAAAGTATATAAAAGATCACTTTTTCATGTTTATAACCAACCTATAATAATATAAATCACAAAATAGACTTCAAAATGTCACATCAAATGGCTAATGGAAAGCAATATATGTTAGTATTGATTTAAGAGATAGTATCTAAATTTTGGGGGCCTCCTATTGATTTCCTTTCAGAATATCAAATGTTCCTTACAACAAAATCAATATGGCTCTTTGTAAGACATTTGACCAAGAGTGAGGCCATTCTCTAGGCAGCACTTTCAGAAACATATCCATTCCATCCTTATTGGGTTACTTCTATCAATTGGTTAAAAGAGATATTTATTTGAGGAACACAATGGACAACATATTTTTGCAACTAAGTATAAGACAGATATTTTGACAACTAGTTGGCAATGAAAAAAAACAAACAAACAAAAACAAATAAACTATCGATATTGTAATTCAAGTTTTTGAAAGGAGAATAACTACTGCCATTTCCATGGACTTTATGTTCTAGCATGAACAGAAGATTGATGGCAAAAAGTTGAGCCTTTTCTGAGTCCATATTGTTGAGTGCATATTGAGGACATTATAACTGATACTAAAATTAAGAAACAAAACATTGTGCATAAAATTTGATTGTTGCATAGGGATGATCCAGAGAGATGATATGGGGTGGGAGGTGGGAGGGGGGCTCAGGATTGAGAACTCATGTACACCTGTGGTGAATTCATGTCAATGTGTGGCAAAACCAATACAGTATTGTAAAGTAAAATAAAGTAAAAATAAAAATTAAAAAAATTTGATTGTTATACAATCAATAAGTGTAAAAGAGATGAAGTTTATACTTTCTTGTATAAACCTGAAAGGTATTTCAGGTTAAGAAAGAAAAGTTAATCTTTTGACTAAAAGATAATTTAAAACTAACATTCTATGATATTATTTTTCAATGGTATTTTCATATTTTTTATACACACATATTTACCACATATTACTATCAATCATACAGTCAATGCCAATGGTTGGTTATTATTGTCTTAACTGACATTGTTCATCACATAAGTAATAATAAAATAGAGTCTCTTACTACATTAAAATCTAGTAAAAATTACTTCTAAGAAAGAGAACATAGACAGCCTGTCCTTGTTTACAGAGAACACATAGTGTGACTCCTCAATGGGTTTTACAAAAGAGGAGTGTGGGGATTATAAAAGCTCAGGGTATCCACAGAGTAAGAGTTTCAATCTCAGAGACATATTTTAAAGACAGACTGGTAAGGCAGAGATAATTCCTCTAAACTTGCTCGAGGGTCTAGACTTCACCAGGAAATCTCAGTCTCTGTGTTACAGAGCCCATATACAAAGCAAGCTAGGGCAAAGATAAGAATGTGCATTTGGCTGGGGTATAACCCCAGTTGTATTTCTTAGGGATCTACATATGGAAGAAAAAGGTGAGTTGCCAAAAGAAAAAAACTGTATATCAAAAAGTATGTAATAAATATGGAGATATTTATAATCCATCTGCCTAAAGCCAGAAGTGGGCCTCAGATCTGAAATAGGATGTTGAGTTGAAGAGCAATGCGTTCTATTTTCATGGGTTGAAGAGATTAAGAGCCAAGAATGAGTCAGGCCAGCACAGTGATCGTAGTTGGCACTTCTCAAATTTGGTTCCACAGTGTTTCTTCTATTTCCCCATATAATTGTAAATTTCCTAAGGATTGTTTCTTCCTTTCCTTTTATAACCAAGGGTATAAACTGCCTGAAGTATTACTTTAAATTATGTATCAAATACAATACTGCTGTATATTTAAGTAAAGCATGTATGCTTTAGAGAATCCTAAGGAAAAAAAGAAACAGAAATAACTAGAAATGTATTTATGAATCAACAACATCTCAGCATACAATATCTTTTTGTCAGAATGTATCTCTATGAATTATTTGTGAAGTAGATAGTAGTATTTTAAATCATTTCATTAACATGTGAAAGCAGGTGTCAGTGAATGTCCTGTCTCATTATTGCTGAGACTACCTTTTCTTATTTGGTATTATTTAATTTCATAAATAATTTTCTTTTTTATTTTTTTTCTAATCCCTGATCTTTTGAGAAAAAAGTGTTAAGGGATTTCCCATGGAGGAAAACAGGAAGTCTGAAGAATCTTAATGGCATTGCAACATGTATGCTTAGGATAAAATATTTCATAGCATCATTTACAATAAAACAGAAATTTAAACTATTATAGTGGCATTAAAATTATACCCGATAACCAATGATGTACTCTATCATATTTCTCATCAAAATTGGCTCTTTGGATATAAACCATAGCCTTCCAATATTGAAATATACTAGACATGAGCAATTATGTACATCCCAATTCACTTGTTGAGGTCAAGTTTATGAGACCATAGTGTTTACTCTCTCTCAAATTCTGAAGAGCAACTCGGGAATTCAGTCCAAAAATAAAAATAAAAACCACATCTAAGATACTTACATCTCTTCTTATTTCAAAGAATTCATAACTTACAGGAAAAAAAAAGGTTATGTATATCTGAGTTTGATACATAAGACCTCCACAACAGAGTACCACTTCTCCACCTAAATCCTTGGATAGAACTAACCCTTATGTGATACTAAAGCTGTGCACATTACTGTATTTTCATATGTAAACTTTACAGGACAACAAAATATTTTCAATCCTATAAAATTGAGCTAAAGTACCAGTTTGTTTCATCATCTGTTACCCAAACATTTTATTTACCACTAAATAAATAGTGTGCCACTTTCATATTCACACAAGAATGGAATGTTTATTGTATTGTCATTCATCATGCAACATATTAGAAAACTTTTATTTGTTTATAGTTATAGGCATATCATAAAACAGTTAATAAAGTGTAGTTTTAGATAATTGTCTGTATATTTACTTCACATGAAGAACTGTGGTAGGGTTTATTAAACATGCACAACAGCACACAGAACAGCTTTTATCCTCATTTGACCTTACACTAAATGGGGAAACAATACATAAAGCTTCAGAAAGATGCTGCTGCTGCTGCTGCTAAGTCACTTCAGTCATGTCCGACTCTGTGCGACCCCATAGATGGCAGCCCACCAGGCTCCCCCATCCCTGGAATTCTCCAAGCAAGGACACTGGAGTGGGTTGCCATTTCCTTCTCCAATGCATGAAAGTGAAAAGTGAAATCACTCAGTTGTGTCCGACTCTTAGAGACCCCATGGACTGCAGCCTACCAGGCTCCTCTGTCCATGGGATTTTCCGGGCAAGAGTACTGGAGTGGGGTGCCATTTCAGAAAGATATGTGGCTATGTAAATTACTGGTCATGTTTCTGACAGCACTTATTCCTTCCTCTCATTTACTATTAGCTATTCAGAAAGATAGCTAATATCATCAGCTATTTAGAAAGATAGCTAATAGTAAATGAGAGGAAGGAATAAGTGCTGTCAGAAACATGACCAGTAATTTACATAGGCCACATGAGTAAGGAAACAAAATTCTGTGCTGAGATTTTTCATAGAGCTTGCAGAAAACAATGGTATTTTCATAAAAGTGCCTTCATTTGCTAAGGCTATAAGCTACAGAAATAAAGTGCACTTTAGGCTGAAGCTCTGATTAATGACTTCCCTTGTGGCTCAGATGGTAAAAGCCTCTGCCTACAGTGTGGGGGACCCAGGTTTGACCCTGGGTCAGGAAGATCCTCTGGAGAAGGAAATGGCAACCCACTCCAGTATTTTGCCTGGAGAATCCCATGGACAGAGGAGCCTGCTAGGCTATAGTCCATGGGTCGAAAGAGTTGGACATGACTGAGCGACTTCACTTCACCTCACTTGTTAGACTGAACAGTGTCAGATATGGTGAGCCATGCCCATCTGGAGAGTTAATATGGATGGTACTTGGCTTTGTAGGAGTGCAGAAAACAGTTTTTGTGCAGACAGTGAAAGGCCTTAACTATTCTCTTAAGGCATAATGGATTCATTCTTCTAATTTGGCAAGTCATTGAAATAATTTTCTCTTGAGGCTTTTTTGCATAGTTTTTTTTTTTTCCTAATGTTATGAGACATTTATTTGAATCATTCCCACTCATAATTCATTTTGAACTCAGAAGAATCAGGTCCCAGCAATAGAATTTTTGTCCAACAGTGTAACATATTGTTGACATAGAAACCTCTGGAAGGTATTATCAGAGTTCTCAAGAACCACCTTCTGAATGGTTGAACACCTGGCAGAAGTGCCTAATTCAAAAGCATCTGATTTGAAAACAACTTTTTATTAAAAAAAAAAAAAGTGTCCTGAGGCCACTGCTCTTGAAGTATACTCTGGGTATATTCAATACTACAGTAAAATTGTAATGCAAAATCAGCCAAGAATCTGTGGACAGGATAGAGGAAAGAAATGATATGAGGACCAGATTTCCAGGTAGTCATAGCCCAGTTTCCATACTGAGCATCATCTTTAAAATGTCTGTACCATTTCCTGTGTTTGATATACACTACACATCAGTCACAGAACTTTTCCAAGACTTTCAGCAGGTGAGTCAAAATAGTATGTTAGGAAAGCTAATCTTTCTACAGAGTGTAAGATGGCTCATTGAGGGCGGAGGATAGAACCTAAAATAAGTTGCTATGTGAAAATGAAGTGATTTGGCCTAACCTGTTTGCTATAGCAATGAGGGCTTTTCAACAAATCATACTGTATAAAATAAATGAATCTTACAGTTACATGAAATAGTGATATGGGGTTACTTGTTGATTTAATCATGAAAGAAGCTATGGGCTGAAAATGAGATAGCCTTATTTATCATCAACTTGAGGTGGAGAAACAAAATGTGACTTATAAGAGGCTATAAATATATAGTCACAGTCATGTTTCTAAGATTCATTTCTTGTTTTTTGCTTGTTTCCCTAACTTGACTATATCAAAGGAATAAATAGAAAGTTGGTAGTTTTAAAGGCACCCCACTCCGGTACTCTTGCCTGGAGAATTCCAGGGATGGGGGAGCCCGGTGGGCTGCCATCTATGGGGTCGCACAGAGTTGGACATGACTGAAGCGACTTAGCAGCAGTTTTAAAATATGAAATTAATGTCAAGACTTGTCAAGCCAGTCATTTTAAAATTAGTATAATTGAATGAAAGGTGATGTGGAAATGTTCATCCTTCTGTTTCAATTACTTGATTAAGATTTTTTTTAATGCAAGGTCTGAATCTCAAAGTTAAAAATTACACTGATTTCAATCCTTTAATCCTTGCTATCAATACTTTGTGTACCATTCATCTACAAAATGTTAATAAATATATTAAAACTAAGTTTAGAAATATTTCCAAATTGCACGTAAACACAGTTTATATTGTTCTTTTTCAAGTCTAAATATAATGGCTAACATTAGGCTAAATATTTAGAACTCTCTGAGCTATCTTGTTTATTCCTTCAAAAATTGCATTACAGTCCCAACTGACAAAGTCCAGTTTTAAAAACTAAACAACTAAACATTTTAGGCTGCTTGAAAGAATCTTAAATACATATCCTCATAAAGACTCTGTGCACATTTAATCTTCAGGCTGTATATGTGTTATAGACACAAGCTTTGAATCTGCAGAATATAAAACTACATTATAAAACTGTGTACAATGTTTTCTTTATTTCAGATAGGGAAGAAAGAAAATATAAAGTGACTTCTCTAGTGATGCTGGCAGACTGCTTTCTAAAATTCAAGTTCTCATAATGAACATCACAGAAAATTAGAATTTAAAAAAAGAGAACTTTAATGACTTTGTCATGCAAAAACAAAGTCAGAATTCATAAGCCATAAATTAACAAAGATACATGTGCTATAATCAGCAAAATAAGATTATTTTCAAGGATATGTTTGAAGACTCAATCTATAGTTTGGAGGAAGTGCACTGCAGTGGAATGAACCCCCTCCCTGGAATCAGAGAGATGAGTCAGAATACCTGCACTTACATTGCATGATTTTTGGCAACTAAATTGTCCTCTTAGGACAGTAGTTTCTAGTGGAAACTCTGGTTATTATAAGGACAAAATAATATAAATGCAGTTCCTGCCACATGGAAGATTCTAAATAGTTACCATTCCTTGTGTACAAACAAACAACTGTATATTTCACCTATCAAACAAAAAAGTTAAAACTTGACATATCTTCCCCAATCTAGTGTTTGTGGACAGACAAAGCAATCATTAACTACCACATCAGCCAATGAAGGGAGACATTATGAACTGAATCTGGTGAAATTAAGAAAACTGAAGCCCTATCAAATATCATTTTTTATTATGAGACCAGAAATCAACTATAAAAACCCCCAAATATGCAAAAGACTACAGACATGTGGAAGCTAAACAATAAATAAGTAATGGATCAGTGAAGAAATCAAAGAAGAAATTTTTTAAAATACTGGAGATAAGTGAAAACAAAACCATGAGTATCCAAAATCTATGGGGTACACAGAAAAACAGTTCTAACTTTTTAGAATTGTATAAGCCTAACTTAGGAAACAAGAAAAGTCTCAAACTTAGTCTTTTATCTAAAGTAACTAGAAAAAGAACAAACAAAATGCAAAGCTAGTAGAAGGAAATAAAGAATAAAGATCAGAGTAGAAAAATAGATTTTTTAAAAAAGCATAAATACATAAGATCAATAAAACCAAAAGCTTGTTTTTGAAAAAGATAATTTATAAACTTTTGGCCAGACTAATGATAGAGAAAGAGAAAAAAAAAGGAGAGACTTAATCATTATATATACATATATATATATATATATATATATATATATATATATATTTACAACAGACATCACAGAAATACAGTGGATCATAAGAGATTACTGCCAACAAGTAAATGCCAATAAAATGGACACTCCAGAACAGCAGTCCCCAATCTTTATGGCACCAGGAGTCACTTTTGTGGAAGACAATTTTTCCATGGACTGGAGCAGAAAGGAGGGGTGTTTTGGGGATAATTTAAGCATATTACATGTGTTGTGGACTTTATTTCTATTATTATTACATCAGTTCCAATTCAGATCATTAGATATTAGATCCAGAGGTTGGGAAAATCCCTGACCTAGAATAAATGAACAAATTCTTAAGACTGAACCAAAGAAACAGAAAATATCAACAAACCAATTATCATTAATGAAATTGAATCTGTAATTTAAACAAACAAAACAAAACAAAAAAATCCAACAGAAAAAAAGTCAAGGGCCAGATGGCTTCACAGATGAATTCTACCAAACATTTACAGAAGAGTTAGTGCTTACCCTCAAAATATTCCCAAAAAATGCAGCAGAGTATCTTTAGAACTTATTTTACGAGGCCTGTGCCATCTGGTACCAAAACCAGACAGGAATATTACAAGAAAAGAAATTACAGGCCAATGTCATTGATGAATACAGATGTAAAATTTTTTAACAAAATATTAGCTAACCAAATTAACAGTACATTAAAAGGATCATACTTCTTGACCAAGTAGGATTTATTCCAGAGATGCAAGCATGGTTCAATAGCACAAATCAATCATTATGATATTCCAAGAAACAAACTGAAGAATAAAAATCACATGATCATCTCAATAGATGTAGAAAAATCTCTCGACAATATTAAACAGCCATTCATGATTAAAAAAAGAAAAAACTCAAAAAAGTGGGTATAGAGGCAACATACCTCAATATAATAAGGCCATATATAATAAAACTACAGCTAACATCACATTCAGCAGTGAAAAGCTAAAAACTTTTCCTTTAAAATCAAGACCAAACAAGGATGCTCACTCTCTACACTTCTATTTAATATAGTGTGGGAAGAACTGATCACAGCAATCACAGAAGGAAAAGAATCCAATTGGAAACAAAAAAGTAAAACTTTCACTGTTTGCAGCTGTGTGTGCTCAGTCATGTCTGACTCTTTGAGACCCCAAGGACTGTAGCCTGATAATGGATTTCCTCTGTCGATGGAATTTTCCAGATAAGAATAATAGAGTGGGTTGCCATTTCCTCCTCCAGGGGATCTTCACACCCCAGAGATCAAAACCACATCTTCTGCACTGGCAGGCAGATTCTTGACCACTACACCACCTGAGAAGCCTTGTTAGCAGATGGCATGACACTATACATACAAATCCTAAAAATGCCACCAAAAAACCTCTAGAGCTAATCAGTGTATTAAGTAAAATTGCCAGATACAAAATTAATATACAGAAATCTGTTACACACTAACTGTATAACACTAAATCTGCTATACACTAAATTTTTACATACAAACAATGAGCTATAAGAAAATCTCACTCGCAATCACATCAAAAAGAATAAGCTACATAACAATAAGTCTATTTAAAGAGATATAGTGTTTGTACTGAGCAAACTGTAAGATATTGATGAAAGAAATTAAAGGTGACAATAACAGAAAGATATCAGGTTCACAGATTGGAAGAATATAGTTAAAATGACCAAACTATTCAAGGCAACTTGATTCAATACAATCCCTATCAAAATACCAGCAGCATTTTTCACAGAACTAGGACAAATTTGGAAATCTCAGCAATAGCTGAGTGGCTAATGGAAAAGAGCCACTTTTCCAGTGTGGCTCAGAAAAGTGGACTTTTCATTCCAATGAAATGAGAAGGTCACTTTTCATTTCAATCCCAAAGAAAGGCAATGACCAACATGTTCAAACTGCCACACAATTGTGCTTATTTCACATGTGAGCAAGGTAATGCTCAAAAGACCAAGCTAGGCTTCAGCACTGCATGACCCAAGAACGTTCAGATGTGCAAGCTGGGTAAGAAAAGGCAGAAGAATGAGAGATCAAATTGCTAGCAACCACTGGATCATAGAAAAACCAACAAAATTCCAGAAAAACATCAGCTTCATTGACTACACTAAAGCCTTGACTGCATGGATCAAAGCAAACTATGGGAAATTCTTAGAAATGGGAATACCAGACAACTTGACCTGTCTCCTGAGAAACAGTAAGGAGGACAGGAAGCAACAGTTACACTGGACATGGGACAATGGGCTGGTTCACAATTGGGAAGGAGTACATCAAAGATGTATACTGTCAACCTGCTTATTTAACTTATATGCCAGGAAAAATATCAACAATCTCAGATATAAAAATGACACCACTCTGCCAGGGGCCAGCGTGAGGAACTCCGCCTGTGGCAAAGGTCATGAGGAAGGAGGCTTGGCATACGCAAAGGCGTGATCAAGTCTCAGGAAACCCCCTGTTCCCGAGCATCTACCCCCAAAACCAGAGTCTGTCTCATGCTCTCACCTACACCTCTGACTTTACGGGGGGCTCTCCCCCCTAACCATTTCTCTCGGAGAAGGAGTTAACTTGCAGCTCCAGTTAATAAAAATTCCTGGGCGTGACAAGAGTGTTTCAGCTTACAAACTCCTCTGAAGGTTATCTAGCCTGCCTGTATAGGTTTTGTCTGGCCAAATGTGATTGTTTACAGCCTCCCAACAGTGAGAGGCACAAGATGTTTTAGACTTACTAAAGGCAGATTCTTTTGGGAAGTTAGAATTTATTAGTATAGTGGGTTGATTAGGAATTATATTGGTGCAGAGTTTTTTTATTTTGCCAATAATTGCTACTAATTCCCTGGCCTTGGGTGTGACAAGGGTGTCTCAGGTCTAACCTCTCTGCTGGCAAACTAGCTTGTGTGATAGGATTATCCATATTCCTGCCACTACGGGAGCACGTGATTGTTTACTACCTCTCAACCATAAACAGCACAGAGTTTCGGGTATTCTGAAGGTCTTAATTAGCATAGGGCTTTTCTCATTGTTGAGTCAATGATGCCGCTAGGCCTCCATGTCCTTAGGCACCTGGGAATATATTAATCAATGTATTTGGAATATAGAAAAAGAAATATAGTAGTTTTGATGTTAGCAATACTAGACCTTTTGAGTTAATGAATTTTCTCCTTTGTTATAGATCACTGTACTTTGTTATAAAATTACTGTGCCCTTGCTATGTAAAAGTGTAACTTTATCATTATCTTAAGACTGAATAGATCTCAAGGGAAACATTGGTGAAAGGATTTCAATTGTTGGGCTGATGTTTTGCTGTTAAATCTCCATATTCCCTGCCCTTACAATGAATATAGCTAGCATATAAGAGAAATAAGTATTAACTTTTAAGATTAATCATGTTAACCTTGGGTTAAATAAATTTTTTTCTTATTGTAACTCATTACACCCTCACCCTATAGGAATGTAACTTTACTTGGAGGGTGGTGCCTGGTTTAAGGAAAAACACTCTTAGAAAAAATAAGTTTTTTGGTTATCAAAAAGAGAAGGTCATAAAGTGTCAGCAGGCCTCATGGCCAGAAGATGATGTAAAACCCCTAAGACCATTTCTTATGTAAAGCACCTGATTTTGATAAAGGTCAGGACTGCTGACCCCCACGTGACACTGTATTCATCCCTATGTGTAACAAAAGGTATATAAGCAAATCTGAAAATAAAGAAAACGGATCAGTTTCCAGAGAGACTGATTCCCCCATGTCGTTCTTTCTCGTCCTCCGTATTTCTGGCTGAATTCCCATCTGGAGCACGGGTGCCAGCCATGTCTGCTTACTTGCCCCGGCTTTCAAGCCCACGGGAAAAAGGTGCCCAAGGAGGGGCACCTTTCAATGTTCAAGTGGCGCTGGTGACCCAACGTAGATGGTGCAAATTCCTTGTCTTGGAATTTTATTGGTATCCCGTGTAAACCAAGTTATTCAGCCTCTCTATCTCCTCTAATACCTGTTACTATTTTCTGGCTGAATTCCCATCTGGCACTTGGATCCTCACCAAGCCTACTAACTCTGCCTGGGCTCTAAGATCAGACCGGGGAGGCCTCAGTGCCTCCTCTCCTTCGGGAGAACGGAAAGACGCCTGTGGCCTACATAGGTGGTGATTGGCATCCCATGTAAGCCAAGTTATTCAGCCCCCTTTTCTGCTAATTTCCTAATCTCTCTCTATCTGTAATTGAATAAGTTCTTTCCTAGTACGCCGACTCCGTCTCCAAGTTCGAATCACCCTGGATCCACCGGGGCTGGACCCCGGCACCACTCTAATGGCAGAAAGTGAAGAACTAAAGAGCCTCTTGAAGAAAGTGAAAGAGGAGAGTGAAAAAGCTGGCGTAATGCTCAACATTCAAAAACCTAAAAATTGGCATCCATCCAGTCCCATCAGTTCATGGCAAATAGGTGGGAAAAATGAAAATAGTCACAAGTTTTATTTCCTTGGGCTCAAAAAAAAAAAGAGAGAGAGAGTTCTAGAAAAACATCTACTTCTGCTTTATTGGCTATGTCAAAGCCTTTGTCTATGTGGATCACAAGAAACTGTGGAAAATTCTTCAAGAGATGGGGATATCAGGCCACCTGAACTGCCTCCTAATAAATCTGTATACAGGTCAAGAAGCAACACTTAGAATCGGACATGAAACAACAGGCTGGAACCAAATTGGGAAAAGAGTGTGTCAAGGCTGTATACTGTCACCCTGCTTATTTAACTTATATGAAGAGTACATACTAAGAGATGCTGGATGAAGCACAAGCTGGAATCAAGATTGCCAGGAGAAATATCAATAACCTCAGATATGCAGATGACACCACCCTTATGGCAGAAAGAGAAGAACTAAAGAGCCTCTTGATGAAAGTGAAAGAGGAGAGTGAAAAAGTTGGCTTAAAACTCAGCATTCAGAAAACTAAGATCATGACATCCAGTCCCATCAGTTCAGTTCACTTAAGTAGATAAGACATGTCCAACGCTTTGCAACCCCACGGATTGCAGCACACCAGGCATCCCTGTCCACCAACTCACACAGTTTACTCAAACTCATGTCCATTGAGTCAGCATGCCATCCAACTACCTCATCCTCGGTCATCCCCTTCTCCTCCTGCCTTCAGTCTTTCCGAGCATCGGGGTCTTTTCAAATGAGTCATTTCTTCACATTAGGTGGCCAAAGTATTGGCATTTCAGCTTCAACATCAGTCCTTCCAATGAATATTCAGGACTGATTTCTTTTAGGATGGACTGGTTAGATCTCCTTGCTGCCCAAGGGACTCTCAAGAGTCTTCTCCAACACCACAGTTCAAAAGCATGAATTCTTCGGCACTCAGCTTTCTGTATAGTCCAACTCATGTCCATACATCCAGCCTGGACTAGACGGAACTTTGTTGGCAAAGTAATGTCTCTGCTTTTTAATAAGCTGTGTAGGTTGTTCATACACAACCTTGCTCCTGTTCTTCCAAGAAGCAAGCAACTTTTAATTTCATGGCTGCAGTCACCATCTACAGTGATTTTGGAGTCTAAAAAAATAGTCTGTCACTGTATCCAATGTTTCTCCATCTGTTTGCCATAAAGTGATGGGAAGAGATACTATAATCTTAGTGTTCTGAATGTTGAGTTTTAGGCCAACTTTTTCACTCTCCTCTTTCACTTTCATCAACAGGCTCTTTAGTTCTTCTTCACTTTCTCCCATAAGGGTGGTGTCATCTGCATATCTGAGGTTATTGATATTTCTCCCAGCAATCTTGATTCCAGCTTGTGCTTCATCCAGCCCAGCATTTCTCAATATGTACTCTTGATATAAGTCAAATAAGCAGGATGACAATATACAGCCTTGACATACTCCTTCCCTATTTGGAACCAACCTGCTGTTTCATGTCCATTTCTAACTGTTGCTTCGTGACCTGCATACAAATTTCTCAAGAGTCAAGACAGGTGGCCTGGCATTCCGATCTCTTGAAGAATTTTCCACTGCTTGTTGTGATCCATACAGTCAAAGGCTTTGGCACAGTCAATAAAGCAGAAATAGATGTTTTTTGGAACTCTCTTGCTTTATTTATGATCCAACGAATGTTGGCAATTTGATCCTGGTTCCTCTTTTTCTGAAACCAGCTTGAACATCTGAAAGTTGATGGTTTACATATTATTGAAGCCTGGCTTGGAGAATTTTGAGCATTAATTTACTAGTGTGTGAAATGAGTGCAATTGTGTGGTAGTTTGAGCATTCTTTGGCATTGCCTTTCTTTTGGACTGGAATTAAAACTGACCTTTCCAGTCCTTTGGCCACTGCTGAGGTTTCCAAATTTGCTGGCATATTGAATGCAGCATTTTCACAGCATCATCTTTTATGGTTGGAAATAGCTTAACTGGGATTCTATCACCTCCACTAGCTTTGTTTGTGGTGATGCTTCCTAAGGCCCACTCAATTCACATTCCAGGATGCCTGGCTCTAGGTGAGTGATCACACCATTGTGATAATCTGGGTCATGAAGATCTTTTTTTTTCATAGTTCTTCTATGTATTCTTGCTACCTCTTCTTAATATCTTCTGCTTCAGTTAGGTCCATACCATTTCTGTCCTTCATTGAGCCCATCTTTGCATGAAATGGTTCCTTGATATCTCTAATTTTCTTGAAGAGATCTATAGTCTTTCCCATTCTATTGCTTTGCTCTATTTCTTTGTACTGATTACTGTGGATGGCTTTCTTATCTCTCCTTGCTATTCTTTGGAACTCTGCGTTCAAATGGGTGTATCTTTCCTTTTCTCCTTTGCTTTTCATTTATCTTATTTTCACAGCTATTTGTAAGGCCTCCTCAAACAGTCACTTTGCTTTTTTGTAATTCTTTTTCTTGGGAATGGTCTTGATCCCTGTCTCCTGTACAGTGTCATGAACCTCAGTCCATAGTTCATCAGGCACTCTGTCTATCACATCTAGTCCCTTAAATCTATTTGTCACTTCCACTATATAAGGGATTTGATTTAGGTCATACCTGAATGGTCTAGTGGTTTTCTCTACTTTCTTCAATTTAAGTCTGAATTTGGCAATGAAGAGTTCATGATATGAGCCTCAGTCAGCTCCCAGTCTTGTTCTTGCTGACTTCATGGAGTTTCCGTCTTTGGCTGCAAATATAATCAATCTGATTTCAGTGTTGGCCATCACAGTGATGTCCACATGTAGTGTCTAGTCTTTTTTGTTGTTGTTGTTGGAAGAGGGTATTTGCTATGATCAGTGTGTTCTCTTGGCAAAACTCTATTAGCCTTTGCCCTGCTTCATTCTGTACTCCAAGGTCAAATTTGCCTGTTACTCCAGGTGTTTCTTAACTTTCTACTTTTGCATTCCATTCTCCTATAATGAAAAGGACATCTTTTGGGGGGTGTTAATTCTAGAAGGTCTTGTAGGTCTTCATAGAACCATTCAACTTCAGTTTCTTTAGCATTACTGGTCAGGGCATAGACTTAGAATTACCTTGACATTGAATGCTTTGCCTTGGAAACAAACAGAGATCATGCTGTCATTTTTGAGATTGCATCCAAGTACTGCATTTCAGACTCTTTTGTTGACTCCCATAGGTACTCCATTTCTTCTAAGGGATTATTGCCAATCATAGTAGATATAAGAGTCCTCTGAGTTAAATTCACGCATTCCAGTCCATTTTAGCTCACTGATTCCTAAAATGTCAATGTTCACTCTTGCCATCTCCTGTTTGATCACATCCAATTTGCCTTGATTTATGGACCTAACATTCCAGGTTCCTAGCAATATTGCTCTTTACAGCATCAGGCCTTGCTTCCATCACCAGTCACATCCACAACTGGGTGTTGTGTTTGCTTTGGCTCCATCCCTTCATTCTTTCTGAAATTATTTCTCCACTGATCTCCAGTAGCATATTGGGCACCTATCGACCTGGGGAGTTCATCTTTCAGTGTCCTATCTTTTTTGCCTTTTCATACTGTTCATGGGGTTCTCAAGACAAGAATAGTGAAGTGGTTTACCATTCCTTTCTCCAGTGGACCACATTTTATCAGAACTCTTCATCATGACCTGTCTGTGTTGGGTGGCCCTACAAGGCATGGTTCATATTTTCATTGAGTTAGACAAGGCTGTGGTCCATGTGATCAAATTGGTTAGTTTCTGTGATTGTGGTTTTCAGTCTGTCTGTCCTCTAATAAAGAAGGGTAAGAGGCTTATGGGAGTTTCCTGATGGGAGAGACTGACACCTGGGGAAACTGGGTCTTGTTCTGATGGGCGGGGCCATGCTCAGTAAATCTTTAATCCAATTTTGTATTGATGGATGGGGCTGTGTTCCCTCCCTGCTATTTACCAGGGGCCAAACTATGGTGGAGGTAATGAAGTAATGGCAACCCCCTTCAAAAGATCCCATGCATGCACTGCTACACTCAGTACCCCTAACTGTGCAGCAGGCCACCACTGACCCATGCCTCCAATGGAGACTCCTGGACACTCTCAGGCAAGTCTGGGTCAGTCTCTTGGAGTCACTGCTCCTTTATCCTGGGTCCTGGTATGCACGAGGTTCTGTTTGTGCCCTCCAAGAGTCTATTTCTGAGTCCTGTGCAAGTTCTGGTAGCTCTATGGTGGGGTTAGTGGTGACCTCCTCCAAGAGGGCTTATGTCACACCCAAGTCTGTTGCACCCAGAGCCACTGCCCCTGCGGCAGGCCACTGCTGACCCAGACCTCTGCAGGAGATGCTCAAACACAGTTCTGTCTCAGTATCTATGCAGTCCCTGGGTCCTGGTGCACACAAGGTTTGTTTGAGTCCTCCGAGCATCTCTGGGGGAGGAAAATGGAGTTTGATTCTAATTGCGAATTTGCCCCTCCTACTATCTTATTGGGGCTTCTCCTTTGCCCTTGGGCGTGGGGTATCCTCACAGCTGCTCCAGCGCCTACCATCTTACTGGGGTTTCTCTGACCTTGGACATGGGGTATCTCCTCACAGCCACTTCAGCCAAGCGCAGCTACTGCTCCTGACCCTGGATGTGGGGTGTCACAGCCTCTGCTGAGCCACACAGCTGCTGTTTCCTCCAGTGTGGTGCAGCTACTGCTTGCTCCAGAATGTGTGGCTACAGTCCCATCACTTCATGGCAAATAGATGGGGAAACAGTGGAAACAGTGATAGACTTTATTTTCTTGGGCTCAAAGTCACTGAAGATGGTGACTGCAACCATGAAATTAAAAGATGCTTGCTCCTTGGAAGTAAAGCTAAGACCAACCTAGACAGCATATTAAAAAGCAGAGACACTACTTTGCCAACAAACGTCCATCTCATCAAGGCTGTAATCTTTCCAGTAGTTATATATGGATGAGAGTTGGACTATATAGAAAGTTGAGTGCCAAAGAATTGATGCTTTTGAACTGTGCTGTGGGAGAAGACTCTTGAGAGTCCCTTGGACCTCAAGGAGATCCAACCAGTCAATCCTAAGGGAAATCAGTCCTGAATATTTTTTGGAAAGACTGATGTTGAAGCTGAAACTCCAATACTTGAGCCACCTTATATGAAGAGCTGATTCATTGGAAAAGACCCTGATGCTTGGAAAGATTGAAGGCAAAATAATAAGAGGGCAGCATAGGATAAGATGGTTAGACAGCATCACTAACCCAATGTACATGAATTTGAGCAAACTCTGATAGTTATTGAAGGACAGAGAAGCCTGGTGTGCTGAAGCCCATGGGGTCACATAGAGTTGGAAATAACTTAGCAAATGAACAAGGACAAATAATTCTAAAATCTGTACAGCAACACACACACACACATACACACTAAGAGCCAAAATAATCATGAGAACAGAGCTTGTGATATCACAATCCCTGACTTCAGACTATACGACTAAGCTACACAGATCAATACATTATGGTACTAGCACAAAACAGACACATAGATCAGTGTAACATAATAGAGGATGCAGTAATAAATCCAGTCACTTATGACATCTATAACAAAGGAGGCAAGAATATACAATGTGTAAAATAGATAAGTGGTGTATAAAATAATAAATGATGCTGGGAAAACTGGATAATTACATGTAAAAAAATAAAATTAGAACATTGTTTCAAACTATATACAATAATAAACTCATCATGGTTAAATACCTAAATGTAAGAAAAGAAAACATTAAACTCCTAGAAGAAAACATGGGCAGAACCCTCTGTCATAAATCAATCAGTTTTTTTTTTTTTTTGTATGTGTGTATAATCTGTCTCCTAAAGCAGAAAAGACAAAAGCAGAAATAAAGAAATGGGACCTAATTCAACTTAAAAGCTTTTGCACAGCATAGAAAAACAAAGATGAAACAAAGATAATCTACTGAATGGAAGAAAATATTTGCAAATGATAACACTATAAAGGGTTAATATCCAAAATATATAAACAGCTCATACAACTCAATGCAAAAAATAAATAAATAAATAAATTTAAAAACTGGAAGACCTGAATATACATTTTTTTCCAAAGAAGAGAGATAAAGATGTCCATCCAGCACATGGTAACATGCTCAACATCACTAAATAATAATCAAAGAAATGCAAACCAAAACCTCCATAAGATATCATCTCACACCTGTCACAATGGCTATCATCAAAAAGAACATAAATATGGATAAAAAGGAACCCTGTATATTATTGATAGGAATGTAAATTATTGGATCCACTGTGGAAGTTCCTCAGAAATACTAAAAATAGAACTACCATGTGATCCAGCAATTCCACTGTTGGATATATAACCAAAGAAAATGAAACCTCTAATTCAAAAAGATACAAACACCCCTAGGATCACAGCAGCATTATTTTTAGTAGCCAATATCAAAACAACCTAAATGTCCTTTAACAAATAAATGGATAAAGAAGATGTAGTGTGTATACACACACACACACACACACACACACATAATGGAATACTACTCAGCCAAAGAAAAGAAAGAATTTTTGTCATTTGCAACAACACAAATGCACCTGGAGGCTATTACGCTAAGTGAATAACTCAGAGAAAGAAAATATCTTATTTTTCATTCATATGTGGTCTCTAAAAACTAAAACAAAGGAATTAATATAACAAGACTGATTAACTTTACAGATCAAGAGAACAGACTAGTGGTTACCATATGAAGAAGGAAAGGTTAAGGAGCAAAACAGGAGTAGTGGATTAAAAGTCACAAACCACTACATGTAAAATAAATAAGCTATAAGAGAAACCCACACACTGCAACAAAGACCCAGCACAGCCAAAAGTAAATAGACAAATAAATAGGTAAAAAAGCTACAGTGATATACTGCATAGAGAATATAGCCAATATTTTATAACTTAAAATGGAGTATAATCTATAAAAATTTGAATCATTATGTTGTACATTTAAAACTAATACAGTATTAAAAATCAACTAAACCCTTATTAAATAAATAGGAAAAATATATTCTAATTGATAATGGTTATGCTGAGGTTCTCTCTAGCAATTTTTTTAAAATTTATTTTCTATATATCTTAAACATCATTCTTCTGCCTCCTACTAACACACTCCTGGCGTGCTGCGGTTCATGGGGTCACAAAGAGTAGAACACAATTGAGCAACTGAACTGAACTAACACACTCTACACAGCAATAAAATGTATAGGAAACAGTTCAGTTAGAGAGATGAGGAAATCTGACACATTTTTAGATATGAAACATATTGCTCCAAAAGTCCGTTTCCTCATGATAGAATATGTGATTCCTAAAATCATAGATAAGTTTATGAGAACAAACATGACACTTTTTGTAATGTTCCTCTCTGGGGAAATGAGAACAGGTTGATGTGTTCTCGGGGCACCATCAGAATGTGTCCACATAAGTAGTTCCATCTTGGGTCCAGGATTCATCCTCTGTTGTCAGCCCTCACATGCAAATGAGACACCTAATTGTCAGAACACTAGACACTCTCCACAAAGGTTGTTATTACATCAGAGGCAGAGCTTTCTTACAAGGACTTATTTTCTTCTGTGATAACGTGTGCTCAATCACATCTGACCCTTTTTTGAACCCCTGGTCTGTAGCCCAGCCGACTCCTATGTCCATAGAATTTCCCAGGCAGAAATAATGGAGTGGGTTGCCATTTCTTTCTCCAGGGGAATCATTCTGACCCAGGAATCCAACCTGGTCTCCTGTATCTCCTGCACTGGCAGGTGGGTTCTTTATCACTGAGCCACCTGGGAATCCCATAATCCTCTAATAACCAGAACTAATTGTTTTGAACTCAGCTGCTTCATTTTCTCAGTCACATAAAGTTTTACATACTAGGAATTATGCTTCAGCCAAGTCATATGATAAATATAAATTAATTTTTATGTCTTACCAGTTATTTTAACCAGGCATTATTCTTTACAATTCACAATTTCCCTATTCAAAGGCCAGATCAGCATCTTAGAAACTTTATCATATTTTGTCTGATACCTTATTTATCTTTCACATATCTGAAGATGATGATAAAATATATGTTTACCTTTGGAAATGGTAAAAAGTGCGAATTTGAATCAGGTAAGCTTTAGTGGTATATCATTGACTGGTACATAAATTCACCCTGAAACTAAAATAACAATAACCATTTATTATTTCTCACTATTTCTGTGGATCAGAAACTTTGGTAGGTTTGTCGATATGTTCTAACTTGACATCTCAAATGAAGTAGCAATCAATTGTCATCGGAGCTGCAGTCATCTGAAGAACTAACTGGCACTTGACAATCTTCTTCCAAGGTGGATCACGCACTTTACATTGTCGCCAGACTAATCATTGGCAGCCTAAGCTTCTCTCCATATAGATCTCTCCCAAGGACTGCTTGAGTTATCTTGATGGCATGGTGTCTGGCTTTCCCAAAATGAAGTAGCCCAAAGTCCAAGGCAGAGGCTGCGTGCCTTTTATAATCTTCCTGCACAAGTCATACCTCATCCCTTCCGTTACCTTCCAAAGAGCACAAAGGACCAGGCCTGATCTCATGGGAAGGGTACTAAGCAAGAACAGAAAGCCAGGAGGAGAGCATTACATGGTCTGTCTTAGAGAGTGACACCAGAGGTTACCCACTGGCCCCTAAAATTCATGCCTCTCTATATGCAAAAACATTTTACCCTTCCAAAGACTTTAAAAAGTCTTATATCAGCACAAATTCAGCTTCCAAATGTAGACCAGCACTTCAGGCATGATTTGTGGAGTACCACCACCTAGAAAAAGTTCCTATAAAGTAAAGATATTTGAATAGAAGGAGAAGTTAACCTCTTCCCTACCCACCACCTTTAATTCCATATATCTACTATACAATGATAAGACAGATAACCCCTCTACACCTTTATTTTCAGAAAAAAAAAATGGGGGAGCACACAGCTGTCATTGTTTCATATAACTCTGGCATTTGCCCAGGCACATGATGCCAATTCCTTTTTTAAAAATGATCCCTACCGCATGGGAGTAATTCTTCTTGGCTCTCTGTTCTGCCTCCTTGGAGTCTAGGTTCTAATCTCTATGTTTCCTTGCTTTTTCATAAATGAATAGCTGATGTTCAAAGCTGAGAAGTTTAACTTGTTCCTGTTCATAATAGGAAGTGAGTTCTTATGCCGTTTTCGTATTGTGTTCTGTCTGTCCTTTTAAATTGAAACTGAAGGTATTTCTGATAGTATAATCTTCTTTAAAATTTTGTCAGTCCCATTTGAATCTTATTAGGATTTATTTCATTACATAAATGTGTCACTCACAGATTTCTTTGAGGTACGTTAGTCTCTTTCTTGAGGATATACTAAGGTAAGTAAGGGGCAACTCCATCAAAGCTGTTATAACATATATTTTAAAGGAAGACAGTCTCTGAGGCTCACTCATAAGATATTTAGCGAGCTTTTTACATGACAAAGTGGTCCTTAGAGAAGCTTTCTTAAACATTCCTAACTAACTGAGATCTTAAAGAATGGGGTGGCTATCATCTTGATTTTATCTTTAAATCATGTTTTCCTGAAAGTGCCACAGATTTGATCTTTTCCTGGCAGCCACTTGCCTTTTCTCTTGCCATTTGGAAATGTTATGAATGAGGGGAAAAAATTAATGTCAAACTGAAAATGCTGCCTTCATTATATTTAACAAATTCTTCCTTTAGCTTAAATATCTCCTTTCGCTTTTTACTTCAATTAAGTAGAGGAAGCCAGGTGTCACCTTAAACACTCTAGCTAGAAAGTTCCCTAGCTAGATCATCTAATCAATTAGACATACTTTATAAATTCCACATTTACACAGGCAAAAAATTGTTAAATACTTATTACTACTCTACAATGATCCTCTTTCCTCTGGTTTCCAGTAAAGTTTTCTTTACTTTCCTTTAATCAGTCTTCCACAGCTTCCTTGAGAACCTTCATGCTTGCTGTTCACGGCCACTTCAACTTCTGCCTGCTCTTTGATTCCAAAATTACTGCAAGATATTTAGGAGTTTTTGTTTTATTTTGTTTACAGCAGCACCCCTCAGCCTAGTATGAAAATTTGTATTAGGTATCTATCATGCATAACAAATTACCCCATAACTTCGTGGTTGGCAACATTGATGATCATTTGTTTTATTTCATGGTTTCTATAGGGCTTCCCAGGTGCCTCTAGTGGTAAAGAATCCACCTGCCAATGCAGGAGACACAAGAGATGCAGATTCGACCCCTGGGTTGGGAGGATCCCTTGGAGTAGGGGGCAAGTCAACCCACTCCAATATCCTCGTCTGGAAAAATCTCATGGAGCCTGACAGGCTACAGACCATGGTGTCGCAAAGAGTGAGACATGACTGAAGCAGCAGAGCTCACACATCTCTGTAGGATAGGATTTCAGGAAGGACTCAGGCATTCCTGGCTATGGAGTCTTTCATGAGGTTGAGTTTTAACCATCAGTCGGCTTGATTTGAGTTGGACAAGCCTCTCTCAAGGTGGTTTCCAGACAAGGCTGGCAAGTTGGTGCTGGCTACCACTGGCCAAGGGTATGTTTGTTCTTCCTGACAGAGATTTCTCTGCAGGATGTCCTGACTATAATCAAGTGTAATCTCTTATTTCCTTTATAGCAATCTGTCCAGAAGGTCAAGATAAAAGCTGCAATGCCCTTTGTTACTTAGGGTTGGGAGTCAAATATTGTCACCTTTGCTGAATTCTATTCATCACATACAACCAGTGAAGTCAGTGTGAAAAGGTTACGTGATGGCTTATAATTGAGGAGACTGGAGCCACATAGGAGACCAGATTTCAAAGATGTTCTTTACACTTTTTAATTTTCTGAAATACTTTACTAATATCCGGGGAAAAAAAAGTAAGAAATTTTGAAAATTTTATTCAAGCCTTATAAGCCATTTCCCCCCTAGTTTTATTGAGATATGATTAATATATAATACTGTATACATTTAAGGTATATGTTTATTTGATAAACATGTATTATGTTTGCCACTGTAGCTTTAGCTAACACCTTCATCATATCACACAAAAATTTCCTTCTTGTGGTGACATTGTTGAAGAACTACTCCCTTAGCAACTTTCAAGTATATAATACAGTTTTACTAACAATGATCACAACAGCAACAAATAATAACAACAAGAGATAACAAATGATGGCAAGGATGTAGAGAAAAGGAAGTAATTGTAGACTGTTGATAGAAATGTAAATAGGTATAGCCAGTATGGAAAACAATGTGGAGGTTCCTCAACAAAATAAAAATCAGACCTACTATATAATCGAGCAATCCTACTGCTGAGTATATATCCAAAGGGAATGAAATCAGTATCTTAAAGAGACATCTGTCTGCATTCGCATGTTTATTGTAGCATTATTCACAATAGCCAAGATATGTGAAGACCCTAAGTGTGTCTTCAATGGATGAGTGGATAAAAAAATGTGATGTATTTGCACAATAGAATATTATTCAGTCATGAGAAGGAAATCCTGCCATTTGGGACAACATGCATGGACATCTATGGTTTTATGCTAAGTGAAGTAAGACAGAGGGGAAAAAATATATATATATATATATATATGTAAAATTACTTATATGTCGAATCTTAAAAGCCTTTAGAGAACAGTGGTTTCTAGAGGTTGGGGTATGGGAAGTTGGAAAATGCTGGCCAAAGATCACAAACTTCCGGATAGCCCCTTTTTAAACTGGGCAATCTCTATGTATCAGGCACTAAAGTTAGGCACTACCTACACATTATCTCAGTTAATATTCAAATCTAACTAAATCCTAAAGTTTATCCATTCAGAGTTCAGTTCAGTTCATTCGTTCAGTCCTGTCTGATTCTGTAACCCCATGGACTGAAACACGCCAGCTTCCCTGTCCATCACCAACTCCCGGAGCTTACTCAAACTCATGTTCGTTGAGTTGGTGATGCCATCCAACCATCTCTTCCTCTGTCATCCCCTTCTCCTCCCTCCTTCAATCTTTCCCAGCATCAGAGTCTTTTCCAATGAGTCAGTTCTTTGCATCAGGCAGCCAAAGTATCGGAGATTCAGCTTCAGCATCAGTCCTTCCAAAGAATATTCAGGACTGATTTCACTTAGGATGGACTGGTTTGATCTCCTTGCAGTCCAAAAGACTCTCAAGAGTCTTCTCCAATATGACAGTTCAAAAGCATCAGCTTTCAGGTTTCTTTATAGTCCAACTCTCACATCTGTACATGACTACTGGAAAAACTATAGCTTTGACTAGATGGACCTTTGTCAGCAATGCAATGTCTCTGTTCTTTAATATGCTGTCTAGTTTTGTCACAGCTCTTCTTTCAAAGAGCAAGTATCTTTTAATTTGATCACTGCAGTCAACATTTACAGTGATTTTAGAGTCCCCCAAAATAAAGTATGCCACTGTTTTAACTGTTTCCCCATCTATCAGCCATGAAGTGATGAGACCGGATGCCACTATCTTAGTTTTCTGAATGTTGAGTTTTAAGCCAACATTTTCACTCTCCCCTTTCAATTTCATCAAGAGGCTCTTTAGTTCTTCTCCGCTTTCTGCCATAAGGGTAGTATCATCTGCATATCTGAGGTTATTGATATTTCTCCCAGCAATTTTTATTCCAACTTGTGCTTCATTCAGCTGGCATTTCTCATGATGTACTCTGCATTATAAGTTAAATAAGCAGGGTGACAATATACAACCTTGACATACTCCTTTCTTGATTTGGTTCCAGTTTGTTGTTTCATGTCCAGTTCTAACTCTTCCTTCTTGACCTGCATACAGATTTCTCAGGAGGCAAGTTAGGTGGTCTGGTGTTCTCATCTCTTTGAGAACTTTGCACAGCTGGTTGTGATCCACACAGTCATAGGTTTTGGCGTAGTGAATAAAGAAGAAGTAATATTTTTCTGGAACTTTCTTGCTTTTTTGATGATCCAACGGATGTTGGCAATTTGATCCCTGGTTTCTCTGCCTTTCCTAAATCCAGCTTGAACATCTGGAAGTTCATGATTCACGTACTTTTGAAGACTGGCTTGGAGAATTTTGAGCATTACTTTGCTAATGTGTGAGATGTGTTCAATTGTGCAGTAGTTTGAACATTCTTTGGCATTGCCTTTCTTTAATTGGAATGAAAACTGACCTTTTCCAGTCCTGTGGCCACTGCTGAGTTTTCCAAATTTGCTGGCATATTGAGGGCAGCACTTTCACAGCATCATCTTTTAGGATTTGAAACAGCTCAACAGGAATTCCTTCACCTTCACTAGCTTTGTTTGTAGTGATGCTTCCTAAAGCCCACTGACTTTGCATTCCAGGATGTCTGGCTCTAGGTGAGTAATCACACACCATCATGGTTATCTGAGTCATGAAGATATTTTCTGTATATTTCTTCTGTGTATTCTTGCTGCTTCTTAATATTTTCCACTTCTGTTAGATCCATAACATTTCTGCCCTTTATTGAGCCCATCTTTGCATGAAATGTTCCCTTGGTATCTCTAATTTTCTTGAAGAGATCTAGACTTTCCTGTGCTATTGCTTTGCTGTATTTCTTTTTATTGATCACTGAGGAAAACTTTCTTATCTCTCCTTGTTATTCTTTGGAACTCTGCATTCAAATGGGTATATCTTTCCTTTTCTCCTTTGCTTTTCACTTCTCTTCTTTTCTCATCTATTTGAAAGCCTTCTCAGCCAACTATTTTGTCTTTTTTCATTTCTTTTTCTTGAGGATGTTATTGATCCCTGCCTCTTGTACAATGTCACGAACCTCCATCTATAGTTCTTAAGGTGCTCTGTCTATCACATCTAATTCTTTGAATCATTTGTCACTTCCACTGCATAATCATAAGGGATTTGATTTAGGTCATACCTGAATGGTCTAGTGGTTTTCCCTACTTTCTTCAATTTAAGTCTGAATGTGTCAATAAGAGTTCATGATCTGAGCCAGTCAGCTCCCAGTCCTGTTTTTGCTGACTGTATAGAGCTTCTCCATCTTTGGCTGCAAAAAATATAATCAATCTGACTTTGGTATTGACCATCTGGTGATGTCCATGTGTAGAGTCTTCTCTTGTGTTGTTGGAAGAGAGAGTTTGCTATGACCAGTGCATTCTCTTGGCCAGTCTCTCTTAGCTTTTGCCCTGCTTCATTCTGTGTTCCAAGGCTAAATTTGCCTGTTACTCCAGGTATCTCTTGACTTCCTACTTTTGTATTCCAGTCCCCTATAATGAAAAGGACATCTTTTGGGGGTGTTAGTTCTAGAAGGTCTTGTAGGTCTTCATAGAACCATTGAACTTCAGCTTTTTCAGCATTACTGGTTGGGTCATAGACTTGGATTACTATGATATTGAATGGTTTACCTTGGAAAGGAATAGAGATCATTCTGTCATTTTTGAGATTGCATCCAACTACTGCATTTTGGACTCTTTCGTTGACTGTGATGGCTACTCCATTTCTTCTAAGGGACTCACCCATAGTAAATATAATGGTCACCTGAATTAAATTCACCCATTCCAGTCCATTTTAGTTCACTGATCCCTGAAATGCTGATGCTTCCACTCTTGCCATCTCCTGTTTGACTACTTAAAATAACTAAACCCTAAAGATTATCCATTTAGAGTAGATACCATATTACAGAGAGCTAGAATTCTGATGAGTTGATTAAGTTACCCAAAATAAAGGAGGGAGGAATCGATCAAAACAGGTGGCAGAATAGGAGTTGAATTGTGTTCTTTCTGACCCTGAGGCCCCTATATTTCTCACTAAAAACAGAATGAAATGTACTAGTAAGATTTACAAATTTAGAACATAGGAGCAAACTTTCTTAAGAGAGAATAACAAGAAATAGTTTGCAATAATAAGGTTTTAATTATATGCCCACATATATGTCTGTGTTGAGTGCATGAGTGCATGAGTGTGTGTGTGTGTGTGTGTGTGTGTGTGTGTGTGTGTGGTGTTTGGTTTTAAATAATGAGATTTAACAGCAAGTAATGGGCAGTAGACTGCTCTGATGGATGTTCCTGATTTACTCTACCTGCAATTGCATAGCTTCATACAAAGCATGGTTAATTAAGTAGAAATTAGTAATAATGCAAAATATTAAACAGGACGGAGTATTATTGGTTTTTACTTCTTTTAAAAATGCAATCTATTAACTTTGTAAATTGACATTTTTTATTGCCAACATTCAAACTACCAGAACTTTAGACAATCATGGAAGGTACATGCAAACTAATGAGATTTATTCTTAACATCTCCTGTTCCATGGTGAAGATCTTCAATGCTTAATATACTAGTATAAGCTTGTGTGTCCTCCTCTTTAACAAGAGCTTCAAAAATGGAATTGAGCATCCTCCCTTTTTTTTTTATTGATCAGAGTATTTTGTTCAACTGAAACAGTTTCATTACTAACTTCTAGGCATATTTAAACATGATAGTACATAGAAATAATTTTTAATATAAATTTATCTTTTTAATTGGAGGCTAATTACTTTACAATATTGTATTGGTTTTGCCATACATTGACATGAATCTGTCATGGGTGTACACGTGTACCCCATCCTGAACCCCCTTCCCACGTCCCTTTCCATACCATCCCTCTGGGTCATCCCAGTGCAGCAGCCCCGAGTATCCTGTATCAGGCATTGAACCTGGACTGGAGATTTGTTTCACGTATGATGATGTGCATGTTTCAATGCCAGTGTCTCAAATCATCCTACCATCGCCCTCTCTCACAGAGTCCAAAAGACTGTTCTATACATCTCTGTCTCTTTTGCAATATCACATATAGGGTTATCATTACCATTTTTATAAATTCCATATATATGCATTATTATACAGTTGAGCTATCTCAAATCTTGAAAGATGATGCTATAAAGGTGCTGCACTCAATATGCCAGCACATTTGGAAAACTCAGCAGTGGCCACAGGACTGGAAAAGGTCAGTTTTCATTCCAATCCCAAAGAAAGGCTATGCAAAGAATGCTCAAACTACTGCACAATTGCACTCATCTCACATGCTAGTAAAGTAATGCTCAGAATTCTCCAAGCAGGGCTTCAGAAATACTTGAACTGTGAACTTCCAGATGTTCAAGCTGGTTTTAGAAAAGGCAAGGAACCAGATCAAATTGCCAACATCCGTTGAATCATTGAAAAAGCAAGACAGTTCCAGAAAAACCTATTTCTGCTTCAGTGACTATGTCAAAGCCTTTGACTGTGCGGAACACAATAAACTGTGGAAAATTCTGAAAGAAATGGGAATACCAGACCATCTGACCTGCCTCTTGAGAATCCTATATGCAAGTCAGGAAGCAACAGTTAGAACTGGACATGGAAAAACAGATTGGTTTCAAATAGGAAAAGGAGTGCGTCAAGGATGTATATTGTCACCATGCTTATTTAACTTATTTGCAGAGTACATCATGAGAAACACTGGACTGGAAGAAGCACAAGCTGGAATCAAGATTGCTGGGAGAAATATCAATGACCTCAGATATGCAGATGACACCACCCTTATGTCAGAAAGTAAAGAGGAACTAAAGAGCCTCTTGATGAAAGTGAAAGAGGAGAGTGAAAAACTTGGCTTAAAGCTCAACATTCAGAAAACGAAGATCATGGCATGTGGTCCCATCACTTCACGGCAAATAGATGGGGAAACAGTGGAAACAGTGTCAGACTTTATTTTTCTGGGCTCCAAAATCACTGCAGATGGTGACTGCAGCCATGAAATTAAAAGATGCTTGCTCCTTGGAAGAAAAGTTATGACGAACCTAGATAACATATTCAAAAGCAGAGACATTACTTTGCCAACAAAGGTCAATCTAGTCAAGGCTATGGTTTTTCCAGTGGTCATGTATGGATGTGAGAGTTGGACTGTGAAGAAAGCTAAGCACTGAAGAATTGATGCTTTTGAACTGTGGTGCTGGAGATAACTCTTGAAAGTCCCTTGGACTTCAAGGAGATCCAACCAGTCCATTCTAAAGGAGATCAGTCCTGGGATTTTTTGGAAGGAATGATGCTAAAGCTGAAACTCCAGTACTTTGGCCACCTCATGCGAAGAATTGACTCATTGGAAAGACCCTAATGCTGGGAAGGATTGGGGACAGGAGGAAAAGGGAATGACAGAGAATGAGATGGGCTGATGGCATCACCAACTAGATGGAGGTGAGTTTGAGTGAACTCCTGGAGATGGTGATGGACAGGGAGGCCTGGTGTGCTGCGATTCATGGGGTCACAAAGTGTTGGACACGACTGAGTGACTGAATTGAACTGAACTGAGGGAGACCTGACGTGGTGCAATTCATGGAGTCACAAAGAGTCGGACACAACTAAGCAACTGAACTGAACCGAACTGAACTGAACTGAGGGAGGCCTGGCGTGCTTCAATTCATCTGGTTGCAAGGAGTAGGACAGGACTGAGCGACTGAACTGAACTGAACTGATACTGTATTGGTGTTTCTCTTTCTGGCTTACCTCACTCTGTATAATAGGTTCCAGTTTCATCCACTTCATTAGAATTGATTCACATGTATTCTTTTTAATGGCTGAATAATGCTCTATTGTGTATATGTACCACAGCTTTCTTATCTGTTCATCTGTTGTTGAATATCTAGGTTGCTTCCATGTCCTGGCTATTATAAACAGTGCTGCAATCAACATTGGGGTACATGTGTCTCTTTATATTCTGGTTTTCTTGTTGTGTATGCCCAGCAGTGGGATTACTGGGTCTTAAGGCAGTTCTATTTCCAGGTTTTTTTCAGTGGAGTACAGCCACTGTTCTCCATAGTGGCTGTACTAGTTTGCATTCCCACCAACAATGTAAGAAGGTTCCCTTTTCTCCACACCCTCTCCAGCATTTATTGCTTGTAGACTAGCAGCCATTCTGACTGTATGAAATGGTACCTCATTGTGGTTTTGATTTCCATTTCTCTGATACTGAGTGATGTTGAGCAGCTTTTCATGTGTTTATTAGTGATCTGTAGGTCTTTGGAGAAATGTCTGTTTAGTTCTTTGGCCCATGTTTGATTGTCATTTACTTTTCTGGAATTGAGCTGCAGGAGTTGCTTGTATATTTTTGAGATTAATTCTTTGTCAATTGCTTCATTTGCTATCATTTTCTCCCACTCTGAAGGCTATCTTTTCACGTTGTTCATCATTTCCTTTGTTGTGCAGAACCTTTAAGTTTAATTAGGTCCCATTCGTTTATTTTCGCTTTTATTTCCAATATTTTGGGAGGTGGATCATAGAGGATCCTGCTGTGATTTATGTCGGAGAGTGTTTTGCCTATTTTTTTCCTCTATGAGTTTTATAGTTTCTGGTCTTACATTTAGATCTTTAATCCATTTTAAGTTTATTTTTGTGTATCATGTTAAAAAGTGTTCTATTATCATTCTTTTGCAAGTAGTTGACCAGTTTTTCCAGCAGTTACAGTTACAGTTCAGTCGCACAGTCGTGTCCGACTCTTTGTGACCCCATGAATCGCAGCATGCCAGGCCTCCCTGTTCATCACCAACTCCCGGAGTTCACTCAGACTCATGTCCATTGAGTCCATGATGCCATCCAGCCATCTCATCCTCGGTCGTCCCTTTCTCTTCCTGCCCCCAATCCCTCCCAGCATCAGGGTCTTTTCCAATGAGTCAACTCTTCACATGAGGTGGACAAAGTACTGGAGCTTCAGTTTTAGCATCATTCCTTCCAAAGAAATCCCAGGGTTGATCTCCCTCAGAATGGACTGGTTGGATCTCCTTGCAGTCCAAGGGACTCTCAAGAGTCTTCTCCAACACCACAGTTCAAAAGCATCAATTCTTTTGTGCTCAGACTTCTTCACAGTCCAACTCTCACATCCATACATGACCACAGGAAAAACCATAGCCTTGACTAGACGGACCTTAGTTGGCAAAGTAATGTCTCTGCTTTTCAATATACTATCTAGGTTGGTCATAACTTTTCTTCCAAGGAGTAAGCGCCTTTTAATTTCATGGCTGCAGTCACCATCTGCAGTGATTTTGGAGCCCAAAAAAACAAAGTCTGACACTGTTTCTACTGTTTCCCCATCTATTTCCCATGAAGTGATGGGGCCAGATGCCATGATCTTCGTTTTCTGAATGTTGAGCTTCAAGCCAACTTTTCCACTCTCCTCTTTCACTTTCAACAAGAGGCTTTTTAGCTCCTCCTCACTTTCTGCCATAAGGGTGGTGTCATCTGCATATCTGAGATTATTGATATTTCTCCCAGCAATCTTGATTCCAGCTTGTGTTTCTTCCAGTCCAGCATTTCTCATGATGTACTCTGCATATAAGTTAAATAAGCAGGGTGACAATATACAGCCTTGACGTACTCCTTTTCCTATTTGGAACCAGTCTGTTGTTCCATGTCCAGTTCTAACTGTTGCTTCCTGACCTGCATACAGGTTTCTCAAGAGGCAGGTCAGGTGGTCTGGTATTCCCATCTCTTTCAGAATTTTCCACAGTTAAAGGCCTGGTGTGCTGCTATTCATGGGGTTACAAAGAGTCGGACATGACTGAGCGACTGAACTGAACTGAAGGGAAATGAAGTTAAGATTGTTAGCTGACAACAGCAGAACTAGCTCTAGTTAGTTAAGTATAAAAAGGAATTTACTAAAGGCCATGAAAGCCCTCAGAGAATTTGGAGAAGGGTCAAGAAATCAAGTTTAGAGATCTGAGACTACGCCAGTGGAGACTACGCTGCTGTCCCATGAGGGGTAGGCATCAAAACTTGGCCCCTGATCCAGGGCATGGATACTCCCTGTAGAACCTCTACCGCTGCTGCCTCTGAAGGCTGGGGCTCTGCTACTGCCGTTAACAGAATGGAATCTATGAGGCACATTTTTTTTCATCTCACTTCCTTCCGAAACAACATCTCATGCAGATGTGACTGAATGAAATAGTCTAATTCATAGGCAAGGAAGGTTGGGAAAGCATAAGAAATTCTCTAAACATAGGACAAATATTTAGAAGTACTCAGAGACCCAAAGCATGCCAAATGCCAGCAGCAATGGGATTACTTGTGAGGTCTTTGAGGAAAGACACTGTGTTTTATTTAAATAACATGGTGTTTGGTCTGAAATCAGAAAGATATAGTATGAATTCTGACTACTCCACTTCTTAGCTCTCTATGACTTTTAGCTATTGTTTAACCTAGATCTTAACTTCCACAAGTTGAAAATAATACCTATCATGCAGTGCTTTTGTATTTGAGAATCATGGTTAAAGCTTCTAAAGCACAGTGTGTGTGTGTGTGTGTGTGTGTGGTGTGTGTGTGTGTGTGTGTGTGTGTGTGGTGTGTGTGTGTGTGTGTGTGTGTGGTGTGTGTGTGTGTGTGTGTGTGTGTGGTGTGTGTGTGTGTGTGTGTGTGTGTGGTGTGTGTGTGTGTGTGTGTGTGTGTGTGGTGTGTGTGTGTGTGTGTGTGTGTGTGGTGTGTGTGTGTGTGTGTGTGTGTGTGGTGTGTGTGTGTGTGTGGTGTGTGTGGTGTGTGTGTGTGTGTGTGGTGTGTGTGTGTGTGTGTGTGTGTGTGGTGTGTGTGTGTGTGTGTGTGTGTGTGGTGTGTGTGTGTGTGTGTGTGTGTGGTGTGTGTGTGTGTGTGTGTGTGTGTGGTGTGTGTGTGTGTGTGTGTGTGTATGCATACTCAGTCTTGTCTGGCTCTTTGTGACTCCATGAATTGTAGACCACCAGGATCCTCTGTCCATGGAATTTTCCAGGCAAAAATACTGAAATGGGTTGCCATTTTCTACTCCAGAGGATTTTCCTGACCCAGGGATTGAACCTGAATCTCTTGCATCTCCTGTGTCTCCTGCATTGGAAGGCAGATTCTTTACCACTGAGACACTTGGGAAACGCTTCTAAAGCACAATGCCTGCCTACAAATGCAAATTTACCCTCATTGTCTTTATATCCCCATTACCAAGGATGGAGCCTGGTACACAGTATTCAAATTTTTTTAATGTAGGAATGTTTGTGGATGTCATGGTATTTGGCTTCAAGAGAAATACATCAGTGGATAGGTAACATGTAAACCCCAAGTACTAAAACCCAAGATAGGACAAATCAGATCCACTGTGGATGGGAAGGTCAGTATTGTCTAAAATACTGGTGCCTGCTTTATTAGCTGGAGAAGCCAATGACCACCCACTCAATACTCTTGCCTGGAAAATCCCATGGATGGAGGAGCCTGGTGGGCTGCAGTCCATGGGGTTGCGAAGAGTCGGACATGACTGAGAGACTTCACGTTCACTTTTCACTTTCATGCATCAGAGAAGGAAATGGCAACCTACTCTAGTGTTCTTGCCTGGAGAATCCCAGGGACGAGGGAGCCTGATGGGCTGCAGTCCATGGGGTTGCGAAGAGTCGGACATGACTGAGAGACTTCACGTTCACTTTTCACTTTCATGCATCAGAGAAGGAAATGGCAACCTACTCTAGTGTTCTTGCCTGGAGAATCCCAGGGACGAGGGAGCCTGATGGGCTGCAGTCCATGGGGTTGCGAAGAGTCGGACATGACTGAGAGACTTCACGTTCACTTTTCACTTTCATGCATCAGAGAAGGAAATGGCAACCTACTCTAGTGTTCTTGCCTGGAGAATCCCAGGGACGAGGGAGCCTGATGGGCTGCAGTCCATGGGGTTGGAAGAGTCGGACATGACTGAGAGACTTCACGTTCACTTTTCACTTTCATGCATCAGAGAAGGAAATGGCAACCTACTCTAGTGTTCTTGCCTGGAGAATCCCAGGGACGAGGGAGCCTGATGGGCTGCAGTCCATGGGGTTGCGAAGAGTCGGACATGACTGAGAGACTTCACGTTCACTTTTCACTTTCATGCATCAGAGAAGGAAATGGCAACCTACTCTAGTGTTCTTGCCTGGAGAATCCCAGGGACGAGGGAGCCTGATGGGCTGCAGTCCATGGGGTTGCGAAGAGTCGGACATGACTGAGCGACTTCACTTTCACTTTTCACTTTCATGCATCAGAGAAGGAAATGGCAACCTACTCTAGTGTTCTTGCCTGGAGAATCCCAGGGACGAGGGAGCCTGGTGGGCTGCTGTCTATGGGGTCACACAGAGTCGGACACGACTGAAGCAATTTAGCAGCAGCAGCAGTAGCTTTATTAGCAGAAACTCAAATCATTCTTTGTCCCGCTATCTTACTCCTGTCAAAGGTAAAATTACCTCCATTAATTCTTCTTTATTCAATTGGATCTACTAAATATTTCCTGATGGCAGGTCAACTCATTAGATTATCTGGGAATATGTTTTATAACTGGTTCCATGGTGGGCAAGCATCAAGTTGAGGTGCTTAATATCAAAAGAATGGCCAAAACATAGAAGAACATTTTCTACATCAAAGACAGGTCACAGATGAAGCAGATTTGAAAGCCTCCAGACTCAGATCATGGAGGGAATTCCCTGGAAGTCCAGTGGTTAGGACTTGGCAATTTCACTGCCAGGCCAGGGTTCAGCCTCTGATAGGGGAACTAAGATCCTGCCAGCTGCACCATGTGACCCCAAACCCCAAAACTGTGGAACAATGGGATTTCAATCACTGTGTGTCAAGATGCCTACAAGTATACCTTGTTGCTTCCTGCAGATGATCTTCAGGCCCAGGTCTGGTGGCATTGAAGAGGTCCAGCCCTGGGAATAGTTGGGAGGCTTGCAGTCTTCAGCATAAGTGTAGAAAGGTACACTTACATGTAGCCCTCTTCACCAAGTGTGACTCTCAAATATTCGCCAGTTTAGGAAATCCTATGTTGGGAAGATAATCCATGGTAATCACTGCCAGACACAGATTTCAGAGAGAGGGATAGCCACCCCTTCAGACGTAGTCACCAATAGTGTTGTCAAATTCATATTAGCAAAAAAGACAATCAACTGCTCTACCATCATTACATCAGAGAAAGGATCTTTAATCATGCCCAAAGTTAGGAGACATACTCTTGCAATGAAGTATGCTCCTAACTATGTGTCAAAAGTTAGCCAGTCTGCGATGAAATGTATGTGTCCTGTTCTTCTTTTTCTCCTTTTTATGGGGAGCATTGAAAACTTTGTCACCACCCTAAAGTTATTGCAGATGGATATCTGGGAATCACTGGTCTGAGAATTAGACTATTTATTTCCTAGATACTCTTATTTTTTGATTGAATCAGGCAACAAAAGATCAACACTGAAGCCAAAACTAGTTCAGCCTTCTCAGAACTGACTCAACTATGGTATCGAGTTTTGTTACAAGGAACAAAACTCTGTTATTTCAAAGTCCACTGAAGCAGAGATGTCATGTGGACCTTGCTGTTGCGCTAGCTATTGCGCTAGCTATTACTTTTTTGTTTTAGCTGTTGCCTGTAATATCTCTCAATGTCTCACATGTGAAATTCCACCTGAGAAGTTTCTTTTCCAGTTGAAAGTGAAAAAAGATCATTGTCTCTCTAATGGAATGGAGATGCTATTTGCTTTTTTCTGATAATGAGAATGATTGAACTTCTTGAGTTGCCTTTTTTGCCTGGGCCACTGGGAAGCTCAGCATTAATTCAAATGTGTACTCATAGCTGCTGAATTACCCTGTACTTCTAAATGGGAAAGAAATGACATGTCAGATTACCTAGAAAGCTGAGTTTGGACAGTACAGAGTTTTCAGTAGCAGGTCACTAAAAATTTCAACCTAATAAAATTTCTTCATACAACAAATCCATTCTTCTAAAGAAATCAAGGAGCTCCCCGGGCTTCATACTCAGGCCACCTCCTACATGTGTGCCATTCTTTATAACACAGGTGTGCAGGTAAAGGGTTGAGTGGAGGCTTATCAAATCATGTGCTCTGGTGTGGGATCTGCTTCTGGTCAGAAAAGGGGCCCTTCTCTGTAGTTAACACCAAGGTGCGGAACAGGCCTCTGCCCATGCTCATACACAGTCCATTTGCATATATGTGTCTTATTCCAGCATTTTCTCCTTTAATGTCAGAATGCCTATAGTAAGGATCTCATGATCTTTGAACAGGATGTTCTCCGAGGCTGTCTTGGATATCACAGTGTGTGAGGCCAAGCTACATCTCTGCTTCAGTGGACTTTGAAATAACAGAGCTTTGCCTCAGTTAAATCTCCAACTTTTTCCCCCCTCATCTAGACTCTGGTAGAGAGGCCAAGACAAGAAACAAGAGAGTTACCAAAAGCAACGAAAAATTGTTAGTCAGAACTTTTGACTGATTGGTGCCTCCAATTTCCCACAACATGCCAGATGTACAGCTTCTTACTGTATGTAGTTACATATGTGTCCTTTGCATAAAGCCTCTCTGGCTAAACCTCAATCCCTGACTATTATATATTCTGAATAAAAGCGAAACATCTCAGCATTTGCAAAAATTCAAGATTTATCAACATATTGAGCTTTTACTAAGTCATGAATTCTTGATTTGTATTCATAGTACTTTTGCATATTCATGGCCCTCTTTAGCCAAAGATCTTCAATATTCATTTACTATGGAGTGGTAAGTATATATTATTCAACTGCATGTACCAGTGGGTAAACTGATGCCCAACACAAGGCCTGATCAGAGAAGACGAATAAAGAGCAAGATGCTCTTAGCCCCACAGAGAGGGCTCACTCCAGCTGTCTCCCTCCAGAAATAAAGGCCCACGGCCTGCTTGTGATTCTCACTTCTCAAGCATCAGGGGACTCAGGATTTTTCCTTCTGGATTTGTTGGAAGGTTTGGGTAGAGTTTTCTCTTAAAGTGCATGGGACAAAAAGGATAGCTTAGGAAAATGAAAAATAGCCTTCTTCCAAATTGCTTTGAATCCATGATGCCAAAGGTTAATTGACCAGATTAATTCTCCCCAAACCTGGAGGAGAACAGGTAGAGAGAATCATTCGTTTGCTCCAATAACCAATTAATGGCATTGATTGGGCTGTAAGGATCTTGTCTCTCCCATTTTTATGAGATTAACAGAGGTCAATTTTCTTAATACCTTCCTTTCATACAATCTATTCCTTTATTTTCTAAGTAATTTATTGAGGATTATAACTACAAAATTTTCCAGGAGCTGATTGAAGAGGAGTTCACAACATTAAAAAAAATATATATTTCTGGCTAAATTTAGAAAACTGTGAGGAAATAAATCAAAATGATTCCTTGAAAGTAATCAGCCTCTGACATACCTGACAAAAGAATGTAGAAATTCTTAAAGTGCATGGGACATGCATATAATTTGTTTTTTTTTTTTTGGCCATGCCATGTGGCATACAAAATCTTAGTTCTCCAACCAGGGATTGAACTAAAGCACCTGCAGTGAAAGCACTGTCTCTTAACCGTTGGACCACCAGGGAAGTCAATTTATGATTATTTTTGAAACTGTCCAAATATGTATTAAACATTTATCTATGAAGATAGCATTTTTCCATAAAAGGTTTTTTTAAAAAGGAATGTCTTTTGTGATATTGAAAGGAAGACTATCTCAAAGGGAAAAATGACTAACCAGCTCTCTAAAATGTTAATGTGAAAGTTGGTGTCAGAAGACTTGATCTCTATTTTCTCTCAAAAACAAATAAAATAAATGTAAGTGCTCAGAGTTTCAACCATACAAATGCCTATTTTTATCCAAATATGTTGCCCTTTAGACAAGAGTGCAATGACTGGCATTATTGTTGATTTTTATTACTACTGAGTTCTTAATAGTCTAGAACAAAGCACTCCAATAGAATTTTCTTTAATAATGGAAATGTTCTACATCTGTTTGCTTAATAACCCCTCACACATGTGTAGAGTTGCCACATTTTGCAAAACAAAGCCCCCAAATTTAAAGAAGCTGCTGTGGGTTCTAAGCCATTTCATTCATGTCCAACTGTGCGACCCTATGAACTATAGCTTACCAGGCTCCTCTGTCCATGGGGTTCTCTAGGCAAGAATACTGGAGTGGGTTGCTGTGCCCTCCTCCAGGAGATCTTCCTGATCCAGGGATCGAACCTGCATCTTATATCTATCTGCATTTGCAGGTGAGTTCTTTAGTGACAACTGGGAAGGCCAAAGAAACAGAAAAGTGAAAGTGAAAGTCACTAAGTCATGTCTGACTCTTTGAGACCTCAAGGACTATACAGTACAATGGGATTCTCCAGGCCAGAATCCTGGAGTGGGTAGCCTTTCCCTTCTCCAGGGGATCTTCTCAACCCAGGAACTGAACCCAGGTCTCCTGCATTGCAGGCGGATTCTTTACCAGTTGAGCCACAGGACATCTAGTACATTTGAATTTCAGATAATCAGCAGACAATTTTTAGTATACATATGCCCTATGCTTATAGCAGTTTAGCTTACAAAATATTAGCTATTATTGCTCTTGAAAATTATTGATTCATTTGTTTGTGTTTGACTGGAAGGAAGCTATACAGTGCAAAAGTCAGCAGAGTCAAGTTCTTTGAAGTGACTGAAAAAACAAAACTGTGAAATCAAAGCCCTTCAACTTGGAATAGAATGGATCTTATTTTCTTTTGGACTCTGTCGGCTTTCACTATTTAGTAGCCAAAACCATGGGTAGAAATCAGCATGTATCTTTAAACATTTCTTCAACATCAAATGACAACTTCCAGGATGCCTCAATTTATGCAGACAGGTGTGTCTCCTAAAAAGTTGCTTTAAGTCTATTTTACCTGAATCAAATAATTCAGGGCTTACTCTCTGTTTAAAAGAATATAGAAGGGAGGTAGTTTGTAGATAGAAATGACAAGTTATCATATATAACAAATAATCAACCCCATCATTCAGACATTTTTGATATACATATTCTTTTAAAGTGTGATATTTCTATGACTGTCTGGGAGGCAACAGATGGCAGATGCAAAGTAAAATGGAGTTAATGAAGGGCCTGTCTATAAAGATGTGGCTATCATTAAAGGAACCAGGAAAGCATGTTGGGCGCCCAAGGGATTAGCAACACTGGAAGCTGTTACCGCACGCTGGTCTGAAGGAGCCAGGAGCTGGAAAGGTAAGAGGGGCTGCCTGAGAGGCTCTGTGGCCTCAGAATACTGAGCTCCTTCAGACACCACAGCAAGGTAAGAGCATAAAACCATTTCTTCCCTCCATTCTCCAGTCTCCTGTCAATTCCTCCCATTGGCCCAAACAACCTGAAGCCAGAGGGCAGAGTGTCTTGGGTGATGAAAACATCTGAGATGAGCCTCCAGGACATGGGGCAGGGAATGGAGGGTGAAGGATAGACTCATGGGCCATATAGAAAATAACCAGCACACTGGGTACATATTATCTTTCTTTAAAACTCAAATCACATTGTCATGAACATCATGGAAAAAGACTACCTTTTCTTCTTGTGTATGAATTTTCATCATTGAGTTAGTTTGGAAAATTTTTTGCAAAATTAAGTCAGTCTTAGAATGTCTAGTCAGTCTTGTACATATAAGAAGGGTTGAACATTGGAGTCAAATTATGTATATGGAACACAGACAAGAATTTTGCCCTAAAGTTGTATTGTGTGTGATATGAGTATTAACCACACTAAAAGCAATTATTTTCAATATATCAAGATAACAGTTCTCTATCTTGATCTCAGGCTCATGTGCATACATTCTCTATTCAGAAGAAACAGATGGTTAAGATGAAGATAATTCTCACAGTAATTGGTGGTTTCTTATAAGATTTCATTGGGGGGTAAGGGAATATCTAATTTGTTTGTGGAAGTTTGTGTTACTAAATGCTGCCATCTTTCTCATTGTATAGTAAAGGATTATTTTAAAAAATGAATGAACTATTTCTTTTGTCAGGAACTATCATAGTATTAGATTTTAAAAGGAAGGGACCATTGTTGTTGTTGTTCATTTGCTAAGTCGTGTCTGAATCTTTGTGACCCCATGAACTGCAGCACACCAGGCTTCCCTACCCTTTACCATCTCCTGGAGTTTGCTCAGACTCATGTCCATTGATTCAGTGATGCTATATAACCATCTCATCCTCTGCTGCCCCCTTCTTTTTCCTTCAATCATTCCCAGTTATGTGTCTTTTCCAATCACATCTTCTCATCAGGTGGCCAAAGTAGCAGAGCTTCAGCTTCATCATCAGTGCTTCTAGTGAATACTTAAGGTTTATTTCATTTAGGATTGATGGGTTTAATATTCTTGCAGTCCAAGGGACTCTCAAGAATTGTCTCTGGCACCACAGTTCAAAAGCATCAATTCTTTGGCAGGTGCTCATGTGTCATTGTAATAAACTTTTCAAAATTTGAGTCATTAAAAAATTACTCTGGAAAACTAAGACATTTATTTTGCATATTTGCTTCAGGGACATACTTCATTTTACCAGGTTTTCTTTAAGAAATCATAATCACAAATAGTCCAAAAAAAGTGCCTCCTCCATAATGGAAATGCTATGGTTCACTTAGAGTGGAAGGATTAAATACAAGGCAGCTAGATATAAGACTGTCAGTAATTTATCTAACCTTTCAGTGCATTCATTTACCCATCTTTGAAATGGTAATAGTCATAGTATCAATCTCATTAAGTGAGGATTTAATAAATTAATATGCTCCTGACAAAAGGTATATGTTCAATAAGTGTTCAGTTCAGTTCAGTCGCTCAGTCGTGTCCAACTCTTTGCGACCCCGTGATTTGCAGCCCGCCAGGCCTCCTTGTCCATCACCAATTCCTGGAGTTCACTCAAACTCACGTCCATCGAGTTGGTGATGCCATCCAGCCATCTCATCCTCTGTCATCCCCTTCTCCTCCTGCCCCCAATCCCTCCCAGCATCAGAGTCTTTTCCAATGAGTCAACTCTTCGCATCAGGTGGCCCAAGTACTGGAGTTCAGTTTTAGCATCATCCCTTCCAAAGAACACCCAGGACTGATATCCTTTAGAATGGACTGGTTGGATCTCCTTGCAGTCCAAGGGACACTCAAGAGTCTTCTCCAACACCACAGTTCAAAAGCATTAATTCTTCAGCGCTCAGCCTTCTTCACAGTCCAACTCTCACATCCATACGTGACCACTGGAAAAACCATAGCCTTGACTAGACGGACCTTTGTTGGCAAAGTAATGTCTCTGCTTTTCAATATGCTATCTAGGTTGGTCATAACTTTCCTTCCAAGGAATAAGCATCTTTTAATTTCATGGCTGCAGTTACCATCTGCAGTGATTTTGGAGCCCCCCAAAATAAAGTCTGATGCTATTTCCACTGTTTCCCCATCTATTTGTCATGAAGTGGTGGGACCAGAAGCCATGATCTTCGTTTTCTGAATGTTGGGCTTTAAGCCAACTTTTTCATTCTCCTCTTTAACTTTCATCAAGAGGCTCTTTAGTTTCTCTTCACTTTCTGCCATAAGGGTGGTGTCATCTGCATATCTGAGGTTATTGATATTTCTCCCAGCAATCTTGATTCCAGCTTGTGCTTCTTCCAGTCCAGCATTTCTCATGATGTACTCTGCATGGAAGTTTATGATCTAGCGATCCCACTGCTGGGCATACACACCGAGGAAACCAGAATTGAAAGAGACACGTGTACCCCAATGTTCATTGTGGCACTGTTTGTAATAGCCAGGACATGGAAGCAACCTAGATGTCCATCAGCAGATGAATGGATAAGAAAGCTGTGGTACATATACACAATGGAGTATTACTCAGCTATTAAAAAGAATACATTTGAATCAGTTCTAATGAGGTGGATGACACTGGAGCCGATTATACAGAGTGAAGTAAGCCAGAAAGAAAAACACCAATACAGTATACTTACACATATATATGGAATTTAGAAAGATGGTAATGATAAACCTGTACGCAAGACAGCAAAAGAGACACAGATGTATAGAACGGCCTTTTGGACTCTGTGGGGAGGGAGAGGGTGGGATGGGTTGGCAGAGTGGCAATGTAACATGTGTGATATCATAAGCGAAATGAATTGCCAGTCCAGGTTTGATGCAGGTTGCAGGAGCCTTGGGACTGATGCATGGGGATAATCCAGAGAGAAGGTGTGGGGCGGAAGGGGGGAGGTGGGGGTTGGGATTGGGAGTTCATGTACACTTGTGGCTGATTCATGTCAATGTATAGCAAAACAAATACAGTACTGTAAAGCAAAACAAACTAAAAAATAAAAATCAATTAAAAAAAAATAAATAAGCAGGGTGACAATATACAGCCTTGACGTACTCCTTTTCCTATTTGGAACCAGTCTATTGTTTCATGTCCAGTTCTAACTGTTGCTTGCTGACCTACATATAGGTTTCTCAGAAGGCAGGTCAGGTGGTCTGGTATTCCCATCTCTTTCAATAAGTGTTAGCTATTATTATTGAAAAATTATTCATTTATTTAATGTCCTTGGGTAGAAAGGAATCTATGAGTATCAAATGCAAAGAGCCACAGAGTTCTTTGAAGTAGCAATGGAAATAGCAATAATTAAGAGCCCTACAGTTTGAATAGGATCTATTTTAAGAAATTACCTAGTCTAGCCACTTGAAGAAAGCAATGGCATCCCACTCCAGTACTCTTGCCTGGAAAATCCCACAGACGGAGGAGCCTGGTAGGCTGCAGTCCATGGGGTTGCGAAGAGTAGGACACGGCTGAGCCACTTCCCTTTCAATTTTCACTTTCATGCATCGGAGAAGGAAATGGCAACCCACTCCAGTGTTCTTGCCTGGAGAATCCCAGGGACGGAGGAGCCTGGTGGGCTGCCGTCTATGAGGTTGCACAGAGTTGGACATGACTGAGGCGACTTAGCAGCAGCAGCAGCAGCAGTCTAGCCACTAAAGCCAGAAAAATTCAGCAGGTCACCTACAGTCTTTTAACCAAAATCCAGGGCACTTCTTATTGCAATGCCTGTTTTATTCCTCCACCATGCTGCTTATTCAGAGTATGCTGCTGATCATTAACATTTTGGGGAATATTATGAGCTAATTTTTAAAAATAATATAAACTTAGAATTAAATGAGTTATATTAAAATGAAGATTTTCAAGTACTCCAGACATATCACCACATAGTTATTTTCCAACCAGTTACTGTCATTTCTGCTCTTGAGGTTATTTACACTTGTGTAATTTGGAAACACTCTAGAATTATGTGCTTCTCTGCACCTCTTCCCAACCCCATGATTGATGTCATCATGTTGGTGACAGCTCAAAACTGGCCATGGTGGCAGTATTTGTAGCCTTGTCGTTCAGTTGCCCTGTCGTGTCCAACTCTTTGCGAACCCATGGACTGCAACACACCAGGCCTCCCTGTCCCTCACCATCTCCCAGAGTTTGCCCAAGTTCATGTTCATTGCGTCGGTGATGCTGTCCGGTCATCTCATCCTCTGATGCCTTCTTCTTCTGCCCTCAGTCTTTCTCAGCATCAGGGACGTTTCCAATGAGTCATCTGTTGGCATCAGATGACCAAAGTATTGGAGCTTCACCTGCAGCATCAGTCCTTCCAGTAAATATTTATGGTTGATTTCCCTTAAGATTGACTGGCTTGATCTCCTTCATGTCCAAGGAACTTTCAGGAGTCTTCTCCAGCACCACTGTTCAAAGGCATCAATTCTTTGGTGTTCTACTTTAGGGTCCATCTCCTACAACCATATATGACCACTGGGAAGATCATAGCCTTGACTATAAGGACCTTTGTCAACAGAGTAATATCTCTGCTTTTCAACATACTGTAGCCCTGAAATCAGAAGACTGATTTATTCTTGGCAGGAAAGTGATTTTTAGCCTGCTGCTGCTGCTGCTAAGTCGCTTCAGTCATGTCTGACTCTGTGTGACCCCATAGACGGCAGTCCACCAGGTTCCCCTGTCCCTGGGATTCTCCAGGCAAGAACACTGGAGTGGGTTGCCATTTCCTTCTCCAGTGCATGAAAGTGAAAAGTGAAAGTGAAGTTGCTCAGTCGTGTCCGACTCTTAGGACCCCATGGACCACAGCCCACCAGGCTCCTCCATCCATGGGATTTTCCAGGCAAGAGTACTGGAGTGGGGTGCCATTGCCTTCTCCAGATTTGTAGCCTACAAATTGGCAAATTCTACAAATCAGCATACCTTCTCTTTCTCAGGGAGTTGGTTGTTAAGCACCTACCAAGTAAATCATTGGTTGGACCCTGATCCTTTTCGTTAGTGCAAAAGTGGGGTGGTAGATATTAAACTGAGCCTAACTTGTTAAAAAGCTAGATGTTTTCAGGGCAGTAAAATGCACAGAATGGGAAATTGATTTTAGCTGTTAATGAATTCTAATGAACAGCAATGGTAGAATACTGATTTCCTGATGTAAATTGATCTCTTATAGAGGGCTGTTTAGATCAATGGGTCAGGTATTAATGGGGACAATCAAGGGCTTTTAATTATTTGTTTGAGGGGGTTAGGGTTTGTCAGGACTCTCCCTAAAGATAGCACACACAGAGAGAGGTGACAAGGAAGGTTTGGAGTGAACACAGAGTCCCTTAACACCATTAATTCCTGTAGTTCCCATGGAAGAACGATACATAGAAATTCTGTGCCACCCATTAGGCTAGAAGCAACAAAATGGCTCAGGCCCCTAGGTCTGTGGGCCTGAGCAGCTGATCCCAGAGGAGGACTTGTTTCTTACTGTCACCTGGGGCCTCTCCTGAACTGGGGAAAGGAGATCAGCTTTAACTAGCCAGGAACTCTGAGACCCTTAATTTAACGCTGTGGTGGTGGTTTAGTTACTCAGTCATGTCCGACTTTTTGTGATCCCATGGATTGTAGCCCTCCAGGCAACAATACCGGAGTGGGTAGCCATTCCCTTCTCCAAGGGATCTTCCCAACCCAGGGATCAAACTCCAGTCCCCTGTATTGCAGGTGGATTCTTTACTGATTGCGCCACAGGGGAAGCCCTCTAGGTCAAATTAATTACCTAGTTTGTCTTTTTTCACATTCTGTCATTTCTGCCCCCAGGACAGCTGTGTTGAACATGCATTCAAATCTCTGATCACCCTCCTTGGTTAGGATCTCAGAACCATTCACAGACTTTGACTCTGTTAATCCACAAGCAAACATTTTTGTTGTTGTTTGTTTGCAACTCATCTTTTAAATGTTTTTCTTCAAATTTTCTATCTGTAATTTGAGGGAACTCTAAAGCATCAATCAAGGATGTGAGGCAGATTAGGGGCCAGATGTGCCTGGTAGGCAGATCTAGAAAGGCTAGTGAATTAGAATAATCCAATGGCTTCAAGGCCATCAACTGAGAAGCTACACAGAGTCAAAGAGATCTAATTGCAACAGCAGGACTTCAGCCATGAGACGGTGCAAATGTCTGAGTCCAGCCCCTTGGATAAGAGGTCAGCACAAGACAAGGTCTGTGTTGGGACTTATTTGGGGGATGGGGATTGATTATGCCAGTCTATGTCCTAAAACTTGACTTTTCAGACTTGAATCCTTGTTGAGGTATAAAAGCTCTATATACCTCTGTTTCCACAAGTAGTAGAATGGAAATAAAAATTCTGCCTATATTATAGGTTTGTTGGGCCTCCCTTGTGGCTTAGATGGTAAAGAATCTGCCTGCAATGCGGGAGACCTGGGTTCGATCCCTGGGTTGGGTAGATCCCCTGGATAAAGTTATGGTAACCCACTCCAGTATTCTTGCCTGGAGAATCCCCACTGACAGAGGAGCCTACAGTCCATGGGGTCACAAATAGTAAGACACGACTGAGCAACTAAGCATAGCATAGGTTTATTGTGAGCATTAATACATGTAAAGTATTTCTGAGATTAATTGATCTTCAACAAGACTGCACACAATGGGGAAGATAGAGCCAGTTTTCCCGATACTGCTTATTGAAGAGACTATCTACATGCCAAAGAAAACTGGACCCTTTTCTTACACTGTACATGTCGTTGTTGTTTTTCAGTCACCAGTTGTGTCCAACTCTGCAACCTCATGGACTGCAGCATGCCATGTCTCCCTCCCTCACCATCTCCCAGAGTTTGCCCAGGTTATGTTCGTTGCGTCAATGATGCAATGTACATAGAATCAACTTAAAATGGATTAAAGACTTAAATAAACATAAAACCTGAAATCAGATGTAAAACTCCTAGAAGAAAAGCAGAAAGAAACTTCTTGATTTTGGCCTTGGCAATTTCTTGAATGTAGCACCAAAATCGTAGGCAGCAAAAGCAGAAAAAGACAAATGGGGTTACATCAAACTAAATAGCATTTGCACAGCAAAGGTACATATCAAAAAAATGAAAAGGCAACTTATAGGATAGGAGAAAATGTTTGCAAATCATATATCTGATAAAGGGTTAATATCCAAAAAGTATAAGAAACTTCTACAGTTCAATAGCAAAAAGATGACTTGATTTTAAAAATTGACAAAGGAATTAAATAGACATTTCTCCAAAGGCATACATGGCCAACAGGGATAAAAGGAGCTCAACAATACAGATCAACAAAAAATGCAAATTAAAGCCATAATGAGGTATTGCTTCATACTTGTCGGGATGGCTATTACCAAAACAAACAAACAAAAATAAACAAAACCCAAGAGATAACATATATAGGCAAGGATGTGGTAGGGAAGCAAATTGGTGTGACCATTATAGATAACAGTATGAAGTTTTCTTAAAAAATGAAAAATAGCAATCCCACTTCTGGGAACATGCATCAGAAAGAATTTAAATAACAATCTCAAAGATATCTGTACTTCTATGGTCACTGCAGCATTATTTACAATTGCCAAGACATCAAGGCAACCTGAATGTCCATGAATGAATGGATAAAGAATGGGTATATATGTACAATTGAATATTATGCAGTCTTAAGAGTGAAGGAAATCTTGCCATTGAAACAACATCAATGACTGGAGAACTTTATGCTAACTGAAATAAACCGGACACAGAAAAATAAATACTATAAACACCTATATGATGATTCTAAGACAGTTAAATGCATTTAAGCAGAGTGGAATGATTGCTACCAGGGAATGAGGGAGGGGAAATCAAGGAGATATTAGCTAAAGGTATAAAATTTCACTTACACAAGATGAATGTGTCTCAGAAATCTACAGCATAGGATAGTGCCTATAGTTAACAATATGGTATGTCTAAAAGATGGTAAGAGGATTGATCTTATGTTATGTGTTCTTATTACAAATAATGAGGCAGAGGGAGAAAACTTCTGAAAGTGATGGATAGATTTTTGGCCTGGATTGTGGTGATGGTTTCATGGGTGTATTGTTTTTTGTTTAGTCACTAAATTGTGTCTGACTCTTTATGACCCCATAGCCCACCAGGCTCCTCTGTCCATGGGATTTCCCATACAAGAATGCTGGAGTGGGTTGCTATTTCCTTCTGCAGGGGATCTTCCTGACCCAGGGATCGAACCCATGTCTCCTGCATTGACAGGTAGATTCACACGTGTTTGCTTATCTCTAAACTCACTACGTTGTACACATTAAATACATGCACCTTTCTGGATGTCAATCATGCCTAAATAAAATATTAAAAAAAAAATGATCTCAATGAGTGGAAAGATGTTCCATGCTCATGCTTAGGAAGTTTCAGTATTGTCAGGATGTCTGTTCTTCATCACTTACTCTGTAGATTCAACACAATCCCAGTCAAAATCCTAGAAACTTATTTTGTAGATATTGACTGATTCTAAGACCCAGAATAGGCAAGACAACACTGAAGGAGGAGAACTAAGTTGGAGGAGTAAAACTACTTGAATTCAAGGCTTACTATAAACCTATGGTAATCAAGCAGACTTCCCAGGTGGCTCAGTGGTAAAGAACCTGCCTGTTAACACAGGTGATGTGACGCAAGTGATGTGGGTTTGATCCCTGGGTTGAGAAGATTCCCTGCAAGAAGAAATGGGAACCCATTCCATGAGTTTGCGTGGTCAGACATGACTGAGTACACACACAGTGATCAACACCCTTAGATAGTGATGAAATAATAGATGAATAAATAGATCAATGGAACAGACTACAGATCCCAGACACAGATTTACATGAATACAGTCAACTGATCTTCGACAAAAAGAAAAGCCAAGTTAATGGAGAAAGCACAGTGTTTGCCAGCAAATTGGACATTCAACATGCAAAAAAGAAAAAAAGAGGTTCCAACCATATGACATCCTAACAAAGGCAAAACTATGAAGATAATGAAAAGATTAGTGGTTGTTAAGCATTCATAATAAAGAAAGTAGGAAGGAATAGGTGGACATTTTTAGCATAGTAAAACTATTCTGTTTGATACTGTAATGGTGGGTCTGGACAGTAGACATTTCTCTAACCCCACAAAACTGTGCAGTGTGAAGAATGAAGTTTAAAGTAAACTATGAACTTCACAATAATATATCAATACTTATTTCTTAATTATTGGAGAAGGCAATGGCACCCCACTCCAGTACTCTTGCCTGGAAAATCCCATGGATGGAGGAGTCTGGTGGACTGCAGTCCATGGGGTTGTTAATTATAACAAATGTACCTCACTAATGCAAGATGTTAATGACAGGGGAAATTGTTTTGGGGGGATAGTATTTAGAGACATTGGAGAAGGCAATGGCACCCCACTCCAGTACTCTTGCCTGGAAAATCCCATGGACAGAGGAGCCTGGTAGCCTGCAGTCCATGGGGTTGCAAAGAGTTGGACACGACTGAGCGACTTCTTTCACTTTTCCCTTTCATGCATTGGAGAAGGAAATGGCAACCCACTCCAGTGTTCTTGCCAGGAGAATCCCAGGGATGGTGGAGCCTGGTGGGCTGCCATCTCTGGGGTTGCACAGAGTCGGACACGACTGAAGTGACTTAGCATATAGAGACAGCTGCTTGATTTTTCTGTATATATGCTTTAAAAAAATCTTTTTTTTTTTTTTAAAAGAAATGTGTCCATTTCATGGATGAGAATTCTGAAGCTCAGGACACAGAGAAAGTAAGTAGCTTGATGAAACCACTCTGGGAGCAATTACATTGGGAGTAGGTTATTCAGAGGAGAACTCAGGAGCAGAGACTCAAAACTAGGAATCAGTTTTTCTAATCTAAGAGCAAACTCAGGGCTTAGTAAAGAGACTAAGTGAGGCTCTTTTGTTAAACAGGTATATGCTATTGTGACACAAATGTGGGGTCCCAGCAACTGTATTTTTTAAAAACTTTTTTGCCACACCACACAGCATATGGGATCTAGTTCTCTGGCTGGGGATTGAACCTGCATCTCTTACACTGGAAGTGTGGAGTCTTAACCACTGGAGCACCAGAAAAGTCCCCCCAAAACTATCTTAACAAGTGCTCCAGATGATTCTGATAGGCATTAACGTTAAAGGAGTGTCCTGGGCTATTGATGGGGAGTCAGGAATCAAGGCAGTGCTGGAACCAGGCTTGATGGAATGAGGAACAAGCTGGAGCTCGATGTGGATGCCTGTCTGTACCCGCTTGGATGTTACTTAGAGCTTGGCTGGGCTGGGGGTGACACTTACAGAAGGTGTTAGGATAGAATATTCCTTTCCAGGTATAACAACTTGTCCATGGAGCTTAGGAGAAAAACACTCATTTTAATCCTGTTTCTGTGCTTTGAGACTAAGAAGAAAAATACATTGTACTTTTCTTCATTTTCCTGACTTTCTTTGAAGGAGGAATCTTTCATTCATTTAACAAGTATTTAGTGAGTGTCTACTGTATGCCAGGCATTAGTTAGGCTCAGGGATACAGTGTGAACAGATTGTACTGGTCTCATGGAGCCTTCATTCTCAAAGGGGCAGACAAGCAAATAATAAACAGATTTTTTTTTTCTTAAATAGGGTATTTCTAGGTTCCTTGCCTCTCATAAAGCTTGTGCTTTTGCATCTCACAGGAGACTTCCTCCCTCAGTTACTCTGTGTAAATGTACCACGTTGTTCTGTAGATCTGGGATGAGCAGATGTCCAGCATCTTCCATGCAGAGAAGAATTATGTGCTTGAGTTGTTGCTGAATTCATTCTTCATGTGATGAAGAATGTACATTTCATGTTATTTTGAATATTAAATGACAAAAAAAAGGGAAAAGAAAATAAACCATGCAAAAACAACTGCATGACATTAGGCTAAGGTTTAAATTCACCAAAAGAAGGAAATTCCAAATTAAGTCCAAATATTTAGGACCACACTGCCTTTTCAACCACACTGATGTGTTACCAGGATTCTTTCTTCACCTGGTGTTTTCTTGGCTTGTCATTCTGACACTCAGCGACTTGGTCACTGCTCAGGGAGAAATGATCTCCACTCTCTCAGGTTGTCCTGTTTTCTTTGCTGGAATTGGCATTTAGGATTCTGACTAAGCAACTTCAAACGGAAGGGTCTGTTTGTTTCAACTTTGTCTGAAAGCCGATCCTCTTTATTCGAAGTTGCGGCATTGCAAAAGTAAGATCATAATCAATTTCAATACTGTTTTTCACTCCAAATAAAAAAATAATCAAAGAAAGCTAAGGAGTAAACTCCAAAAGAAAAGAGGCTCCTGGGGAAATTGTAGGGGGAGTTTAAACCTTTGAACTTTGCACCAGTACATTCTGGCTTCCCAGGTGGCGCTAGTGGTAAAGAACGTGAATGCGGGAAACATAAGAGGTGTGGGTTCTATCTCTGGGTCAGGAAGATCCCCTGGAGGAGAAAATGGCAACCCACCCCAGTATTCTTGCCTGGAGAATCCCATGGAGAGAGGAGCCTGGCAGGCTACAGTCCATAGGATATGGAGCTGGATATGGCTGAATACCAAGAACTGCCAGTTGTAAGGCTGCTTTACCAAAGAGAAATCAACATATCTTTAGCTCTATTTTTTTTTTAATTTTCTACCCCTGACTTGCTAAATCTACTCAAACTAGCCTTTTCAAAGCTCTAAATCAGTAGCTTTCAAAGTTGACTGCATTTAGAACCCCTCAGGGAGCTTTAAAAAAATCCCAGTGTTCAGGCCACAATCCAGATGAATTATATCAGAATTTCTGAGGATGGGATCTGGGTATTAGCATTTTTAAAGCTCTCCAAATGATGCCAGTGGGCAGCCAAGTTTGAGAGCAAGTGTTCTAAGTAACTGGTTAATAAGCCCTGTGTTAGGCAGCCATTTGCCAGTAATAAAATAATTTTCTGTGTCTGAGAGGAATAAGTGAAAGAATATAACAACTGATTCAGCTTTTCTTACATTCCCATCTGAGAGAGAGAGAAAAAAAAGAGAGAGAGAGAGAGAGAGAGAAAAGACGGCTCCAGAGAGATTGACACTATCAAGAAAAAAGACACTAATTTTAATATACTTAATAAATCTTGAGCAGTAAGTAAACCAACTGGATTTTTTTTTCTTGTTAAGAATGTATGTCAGTCAAACTAAATGGAAGCACTTAGGAGGCTGTGGAGATGAATGAAAATTCAGGACAAAAATATTATTTAGCAAGACAAGAATGACAGCATTTGAACATATCCTTTATCTATTACAGGTACAATCTTTTACCAGGTAGACAAGGTGGAGTTGGGGAAAGGGGTAGTATCTTGTCAATGGATGGCTCTGTGCCTGATGTTCACAAGTTCAGGGTGAAGGTCCAGAGAAAAGCCAATGCCTGAGTTTTTCTAACTGAGGTCTTAATGGAAGAAAGTGAGAGAATATTTGTGTAAACAGTAGCTTTCCTAGTATTTGGTAATGGGAAGTGAAGTGAAATCACTCAGTCATGTCCGACTCTGTTATCCCGTGGACTGTAGACTACCAGGATCCTCCATCCATGGGATTTTCCAGGCAAGGGTAATGGAGTGGGCTGCCATATCCTTCTCCAGGGGATCTTCCCAACCCAGGGATCAAACCTGGGTCTCCCACACTGCAGCCAGTCACTTTATCGTCTGAGCCACCAGGGAAGCTGCATCAGATTGTGTAGTGCTTGATATTTCTAACAGGCAGAAATTGTTTTCACTGTATCCCCAATTGGTAGATGGGCACAGAAACACTTGGGGTCTTTTCAGGGTAGCAGCTGGTAGGAGAATAACTAAGTGACTCTGAGTTCAGGGGCATCCACAAAATAACATGAGCAGGCATTATGTGGTTATGGCACCAAAGTCCACTTTGGAGTGATTTCTTTTAAAAAAGATTTATTTTATTTTTGGGTTGTGACGGGTCTCTGTTGCACGCACGGACTCTCTCTTGTTGCAGCCAGCAGGGACTTCTCTTTGATTCGGTGCTCAGGCTTCTCATTGCAGTGGCTTTTCTTGTTGCAGAGCTCAGGCTCTAGGTGCGCAGGCTTCTAGAGTTATGGCTCGCTGGCTTTAGGGTCCCTGCTCAATAGCTGTGGCCAGTGAGCTTTGTTGCTCTGCAGCACATGGGATCTTCCCAGACCAGGGATCAAACCTGTGTCCTTGGCATTGCAAGGCAGATTCTTAACCACTGGACGACCAGGGAAACCCAGAGTAAGTTCATTTTTGACTCATCAAAATATTACTTCTAATATGTTACCTAAGAGATGAGCACTACTAGTCCCTCAAAATGATAGTTCTCTTTTGTGCTTAGAGGTGATGATGAATGAAAAGTGAGTGATTTTCTGGTCTTTTTGGATAATCTGGATTTAAAACTTGCAGATTCTCCAAAGACAGGATTATTTAATCAGAGTTGGCGTAATGGATAGTAATTCTTTCTTCATTTTTTTCTCCAGAAAGAAATGTCTCCAGGTAGAAAAAGCGATTTAAATAGAGTCAGAGGCAGGACTCCAGACTCTGCCCAAGTCACCACCTACTCTTCTTAGCTGTCTTCCAGGTCAACACACTGGTAACGTGCCTAGAGAGTCAGAGCAGTGAGATAGTTGAGACTTGGGCTGTTCTCTGTTGGAATCCTAGTGCTTCCTTCCACCAACTGTGAGGCCACCAGCAAGTTCTGACATCAAGCATCAGTTTCTTCATCCATTAAATGAGGAATTTATGATAGGTTTGGACACAAGAGTGTCCAGGATTGGGCCTGGCATGATGCTTGAGTAGGCAGTCAACCATGCCAGGTGTTCCTATTTCATTGGATTATTTGTTCCTATTTAAAGAATCTTTCATCAAGGTTTACTGCCAATAGAAGTAGTATTTCTATGTGACAGATAGACCCAGATTTGACTTGATGTCTTAAATCACCTGAGAGATGAAATTGTGAGATATTTGTTATGCAACTATATTTTGTTGTAAGTTTCATTTTGAGTCCTTTATCATAAAGAGAAGGTAATTTGTCTAATAACTGTAGTTGACCTGAAGTCAAAATCAACCCTCTGTGTGCTTCTAAGTATATATAAATTATCAAATGATGCTGAAAATAACCTCTGACAGGCTCACTAGAAGTTTAAAAATGAACTGTTTCAAATCAACAGAGAAAGTATAGACACCATGGGAATTTTGTTGGTATTTAAATACATGTGGGCTGACTGGTCAACCCACAGTGCTCAAGCTCCCTGATTGAGGATAGGAGCTGCCGCTCTAATCAGAAAAGATCCAGGCATCTTTGTCACATCATTTAACCTTATCTTAAATTGCACACAAGGTGGAAAAGTCCAGCAGAGGGGGAGCTGTTCAGAGCTCCAGATTCTACAAACCATGGCTCAAGCTCTGCCCCTTTCTGCCCCTCTCAGAGCTCCAGATTCTACAAACCATGGCTCAAGCTTTGCCCCTCTCTGCCCCTCTCACTCAACCTCTTATCTTGAGCAACTGACTTATATCTTCTGATTTTGTCTATTTATCTCCAAAAATAATAGTACCTACCTCAACAGACCAATGTGAGGCTTAAATAAAATAAAAGGTTTGGTACAGTGGGTGGCATAGAGTACATACTAGCTATTACTGTTGTTATAATCATCATTTACTGTTAGATTCAGAGACTATTTCCAGAGCAGAGGAAGTTCAGGGGGAAGGAAATTAAAACTTATTCAAAAAGAAGAAAACTGAGCTGTATGTGTACGAGAACATGCTCTAACCAGCTTAGTGCAGTCACTTGGCCTAGGTTGTGATGTGTATGTGTGGCTTCGGGTATTTTTACCGCATTCTCCATTTGTCATTTTTTATTTTTTTAAACTAAGAACTATTGACATCTTAGAAAATTATGTTGAGTTTCAGCATCACAGAAAGATCAAAGACCTACCTAAGTGATCTCTTCTAACTCTGTCATCGCTAATTACTGATGTAACTAAAATAACCTGTAATAGTAGATTTGCCTCCTTTCTTTGCTTTTTTTTTTTTGGAGCTTTATTTTGTAATGAGTGCAAATTGTTCCTTGAGATGTCTATCGCTCCTCATGTGCCCAGCATGAGAAAGCATTAAGTACACTGAAGACAACTTCCAGTCTAGTTGCTGAAATGCGGTTAACTATTGACTGGAATTCTTATGTGCAACCTCATGTGTCTAAGGGGAGGGGGCCTGAGGTCAGAAATGAATTAGGGGCAAAAGACCATGACAGTTGCCAATAACATCTTCCATTCCAAGTTGAATTAGTTTCCAAGGGCTACCTAACAAATATTGCAAAACTAAGTGGCTTAAGACAACAGAACTCTGACACCAAGGTGTCAGCAGGGACGCACTCCCTCTAACACTGACTGGGAATCCTCCTTCCTAGCTTCTGGTGGCTTGCCAACAATCTTTGGTGTTCCTTGACTTGTGGATGCACATGCAATCCTCTGTCCTCACATAACATTTTCCCTGTGTCTTTCTGTAGTCTTTCTGTGTGAATCTTAACTTGATTCTGTAAAGATCCTATCTCTAAATAAGGTCACATTCTCAGGTATTGAGGGTTAAGGCTTTAGCTTATCTTTTTAAAAATGATTTTCATGGAAAGAGTTTACACCGTGATACCAGGGATCCTTATATTTAGACTTCATGGGTCTCTGAGGCTCTACATCTAGTTATGGCAATTGAGGGAGTATGGCAGACGTCAGACAAATTTGAATGTCTCTCCAACTACAGTGCCATACGTTTCAATCTCTTAAAAGTAAACTTTGCCATTATGTTGTGAATACACTGCATTGTATTTGTGTGTGTGTGTGTTAAAATTGTAAATTTGCAAAAGATAAATGTTTAGAATTCACTGTGTAAATTTTGCAATCTTGTTATGGCATTTCTATTTCATTGGGAGCCTCAACAAATAAAAGTAGCCAAGGCTTCTGAGTATGAGTTGTGTGTCTTCATGGCTTAACATGATTTGAATCTCTTTTTTGAGGATTTATCCCAAGGAGGCAATATATTCCTTTATTATTTGCTTTCCAGCAAAGAAACATTCAGACCAGGAAAATCTGTGACATATTCCATTGTTAAAATCAATTTCAGGAAAAGGAAATAACAGTTAATAAAAATCACAGGTTCTTACATGAACTAGGCACTGTGCTAAGGGCTTTCCTTATATTATAAGGTGCTATATTGATAGTTATAAAATTTATTGGAATTTAATAACATTTAGCAATGGGAAACATTTAACCCATAACTTTATTGACTGTGTAACTTTGAGAAAAAATATGGAAAGGTCTCTCCTTTTAAATCCTGATTTACTTATTCTGATTTTCCCCCACTCTTGCTGCTTTACTTGATTATTTTGTATAATGTATTATTCCCAAAGTTTCTCCACTTCTTGTTTTAAGAATGCAAAAACAGCATTTAAAAGGAAGTAGGTTTCTACCCTCTTGACATCTGACATGCATTGAATAATAGCCAATTGGCTTTCATAAATGATGAATACACTAGTTGTGCATTTTATTGAAATATCTACATATTTAACCACTGTGTGAAAATGTCCCCGTGTATCCTATTTTTACATTTACTTTGAAACTTCCTAGTCCTTGAGGTATTTTTATGGTCAGGCACAGATGCAGGCAGTGATTGTATGTATGACCACCCTTGGATTATGTATTGCGTCTAATGAAATTAGCTTTTTTACTCACCCCTGGGCAACCTTTGGAAATAAGACAATAGTCTCAGTTGTTTGTTTCCTGGAGAAATGTCAATGATTAACTTAAAAAAGGAAGAATTTCTTTTGTTCCACTGACTAATTTTTCATAATTCCATACAATTGCTGTGTACTTTATCTTAGTTTAATACATAGCATGCAAGATATTAACTTCTATAATGCTAGTGTACATTTATTTTTGCCTAAGAAGAAAACACTACCGTACCTAAAGACTTTAGTTCTTTCCAGTTGGAGTGATTGTTTTTTTATATTAAGCCTTGTATGCAGCCAGAAAATGTTGCATTCAGGCTTTGCTTTAGTGTGGTTAGATAAAGCATCAATCTGATTTATTTGGATACTACCTTTTGCCTGAATCCACATAATAACTAATGTTTTCCACATGTACCAGCAAATTTTTATGGGTGTACTCCAGCACGATGAGAAATACTAAAGAAATGTGAGTTACTACTACTGGCTGAAGAGTTTGCAGCCTCTGAGGAGTGTTCTTCAGGGTATGCTTAGGTGGACAACTGAGTGTAACATGTGGTAGGTGATTTATTAATCTGAGGTGGATGAAGCATCTGCAGGGTATTTAGTGGAGGGTTGGGTCCTCTGTTAGGGTTGAGAGAATGGTGTCTGGGCTAACCCAGAAATCCTGCCTGATGGGCTGGGCTGAAGAGAGAAGCCAATTTGCTTGCCTGATGACTTGACATCTGAGTGTCTGGATCCGGGCATGAAGCTAGAGGCATAGCCCTGAATCTTGTATGTTAAGTACCTCTTCTCATTTACATATAGTACCTCAGTGGCTCAGATAGTAAAGAATCTGCCTGCCATGCAAGAGACTTGGGTTCCACCCCTGGGTTGGGAAGATCCCCTGGAGAAGGGAATGGCTACCTGCTCCAGTATTCTTATCTGGAGAATTCCATGGACAGAGAGAGGAGCCTGGTGGACTACAGTCCATGGGGTCACAAAGAGTCAGACATGACTGAGAGATTAACACACATACACATACACACTACTTCAAAGGTACTAATATTGGTTCCTATTGTATTCTGAGGGGCATGATATTCTGAGGAAACTAAGGCTAAACTCTTCTCTGTCTTGGTCACAGATAGTGAATGATCGAGCAGATATTTGAACCCTGATAGGCTGATTCCAGGTACTCCTTTGTTTGGAGTTAGCTCTTTATGATTCCCTGAGGAAGTTATATGATATAATTCAAAGTTTTAGGTCTTATGTGTAGACAGCCCAGGGTTCAAATCCCAGTTCTACACTTAATAGGTGAGGGTTCTTGAGTTCATTACTAAAATCTTTTTGGGATTCAGTTTCATCATCTGTACCTGAACAGAGTGAAAATGTTAGTCACTCAGTTGTATCCAATTCTTTGCAGCCCCATAGACAATAGCCCATCAGTCTCCTCTGTCCATAGGATTTCCTAAGCAAGAATAGTGGAGTGGGTTGCCATTCCCTTCTCCAGGAGATCTTTCTGACCCAGGGATTGAACCAGGGTCTCCTGTACTGCAAGCAGATTCTTTACCATCTGAGCCACCAGGGAAGGCCAATACCCAGCCTGATAATTATTAAATGTTCAGAAATAGCAGTGATTTCCCTTTGAACTGCTGCCTTATGTTCCATCCAGCCCCTCAGTGGGTCTCGCAGTGTAGCCCTTACTTGCTGGGCTGAGAATGGCACTGTTGTCTAACTGGTAACCTGCCACTGCTCCCATAGACGCTTCTCAGATTTAGGGCCTTAGCTAAAGTTCCAGGAGTTTTGTTTCCCTTAAAGCAGAGGTAAATCCATCCAGACATCCTCCTTTTAAGTACCAAAGGCTGCATCTGTTTTAAACCAAAAATAATACCTTGTGATTGGAAATGTTTCAGTAAAATTATTTGTGTGTTTTATTGAAGCAGAGGTTACAATTATTAGCGACACCAGGAATTTCAGACATTTAAACACAGTCTTGACTTCTCCAGAGCAAACCACATCCCTGTGCAATTATTAGTTTATCTAAATACCTTCCATCCAAACTTTAAACTGGAGCCAGCCACTGTGGGAGGTGATTCCTCTGAGGACACTCTCTCTACCATGCTTCAGTGGCAAGCAAACGTGGAGCTCAGCTAAGGGTGGCGATAAAGGTGACTTGGTTCTATTAACTAGTAATTTGCTACCTGGCTAGGGTCACTTCCTGCTGCTACTGCTGCTAAGTCGCTTCAGTTGTGTCTGACTCTGTGCCACCCCATAGACGGCAGCCCACCCGGCTCCCCTGTCCCTGGGATTCTCCAGGCAAGAACACTGGAGTGGGTTGCCATTTCCTTCTCCAATGCATGAAAGTGGAAAGTGAAAGGGAAGTCGCTTAGTCGTGTCCGCTCTGTGTGACCCCATGGACTGCAGCCCACCAGGCTCCTCCATCCATGGGATTTTCCAGGCAAGAGTACTGGAGTGCGGTGCTATTGCCTTCTCTGGGTCACTTCCTAGTCACTGCCAATTTGGCTAAATTATTCCGGTTCCCTATTTGGAGCTGACCTTAAGGATTTAAAAGAATTAAAAACAGGGTTTCCTTCCCTTGGAGTTCCCTCCTTCTGTCACATGACCTCCTTATAACATCAAATTCAGCCTGTCTCTCACATCCCAGCATCCCAAGAAGAGAAGGAAACTCAAACAAACAAAAAAAAAAACAGCCTATCCTTCAGAGCCTTAAAATCTTCCCTCCAGTTGAGGGCTAAACATTTTTGTTGTTATTTTTGCTTACTTGTTTCATTTTAATAGTAGCTTGCAGTAGAAAAAAGCTATAATTTCTTTTAAATTTGAAGTAAGTTATCAGAATGGGTCAGCTTATTGTATTACTAAGAGAAGATGAGTTTGGTCTCTTTTGAAAAGAGCTTGTGCGTTAAAAGTGTTAGTCACTTTAGTCACGTCTGACTCTTTGTGATCCCATGGATTGTAGCCCACCAGGCTCCTCTGTCCATGGGATTTTCTAGGCAAGAATACTGGAATGTGTTGTCATTCCCTTCTCTAGGGGATCTTCCTGACCTAGGGATTGAAATTAGGTCTCCTACATTGCACGTGGATTCTTTACCTCCTGAGTCACTAGGGAAGCCTTATTGCCAAAATTACTAAGATAGAGGAATTATGATCTCCACCTGTAGGCAAGTAACCGAAGCTTAGAGAGAATAAGGCATTTGTGCATGATCATACTGTGGCTCAGTGGTAAAGAATCTGCCTGCCAATGCAGGAGAGGCAGGAGACACGGGATTTATCCCTGCGTTGGGAAGGTCCCCTGGAGGAGGGCATGCCAACCCACTCCAGTATTCCTGCCTGGAGAATCCCATGGACAGAGGCGTCTGGCAGGCTATAGTCCATGGGGGTTGCAAAGAATCAGATACAACTGAGAGACTGAGCATCAGGAACAGCAGCAGTAGACGTAGGTGGGGCCAGAATTTGAAACATGCTATCCAAAGCCAGTAGTTTTCCAGTTACTCCCTGCTGCTTAAATTTGGGAGAGCAAAGATGCAAGGCCTGCAACCTTCACCACATGCCCCAAACTCATGTCACCTGAGTGATGGCCTCCAACAGGCTGATGCTTGCTGTTGCTGTTTTAAACCATTCTGTTCTCCCTTAAACATTAAACATTTAGTCATCCCAACTTGCAATTTGCTAATACTTATATCCAACAGGAAGCTGTGAATTGTGCCATGCCTTACAGTGGGGGAAGAATCCTTGAATTCAGGATTCAAGAACCAGGTAGAAGAAGGGGAGCTACTGAAGACTTTAAGTAGGGCTTTGATATGAACCTATTTGAGTTTGGGGAAATTCATTGACAGTAGTGTGGAGAATGGATTAGGAGAAGGATGGAAGGCAAGACAGTTCAGAAGGTATTTTGCTGGTCCAAGCAAGAAATCATAAGGGTCTGACCAACACTTGCTCATGGAAAAATTTCAGAAGCACTTAGACCTTTTGTGAGTTAGTGTACCAGGTGAAGTTTTTTAGCAAGCAGTCCCCATATTGTCTGAGTGCCTCTCTTTGAGTACCTCTCTCATTCCAACACTTTAGGGGAGATGATTGAGTTCAGTCTTATCCCATGAGACATTGGGGATGTTTTACGCCAAGCTGTGTGGAGAGGTGGGGTAATGTGCACGTTTTCATTTTATAAAGATCACCCAGGCAAAACTGGAAGCAGGGAAACCAGTGAGAAGCTTGCAATAATCCCAGTGAAGATAATTAAAGCCTTAACTGAGTTAGTAATTATAGCAAAAAAAGAGGAGAGGATGAATGAGAGAGAGGTTAAGGCTTTAGAATACACTGGGATTGGTGGTGTGGTATGGGAGGTGAAGTCTGAGAGGGATGTTGGGTATCTCTAGATTTTTGGGTTGGCTGATGTTGGTGCCTTGCTCATTGGGGTGGAAGGCCGGGAGGAAGAGCTCACTTGGCTGGGTGTTCAGGAGTTCAGTTTGGGACTGTTGCATCTGAGGGTCTGTGGGACCCCCAGGTGGAGCTAGAGGTCTAGGAAGCAGTTATATAGAAGAGCCCCGTCTCACAAGAGAGCCCTACGGTGAAGGTCTTCTGAGCACAGGTATCAGTGGAAGAAAGCGGAATAGATGAGACTGGCAGGAAGAGAGTGAGGAGAAAGAACCTGTGATTAACAGCTGGTTTTAGAAGAAAGGAGGTGGACTCTTACCTACTTGCCATTTAAAACACTTCTTTGTCAGATGGGGCATGTAAAATGAGACTTGCATTCAAACAGCAAATATACCTGTTTTGTTCATTCTTATTGTCATATTTTTTTTAAAAAAATTAAATTTGGAACCAAAATGTACCAAAACTAAAAGTTAAAAAAAAAAACTTAATTACTCTCATCACCCAACTTCACTCAGTCTCTTCTATCATAACCCCTGCAAAAAATTTGATAAGTCACAATAAAGGACAGAGACTATGGACCTAACAGAAGCAGAAAGGTATTAAGAATAGGTGGCAAGAATATACAGAGGAACTATAGAAAAAAGATCTTCATGACCCAGGTAACCACGATGGTGTGATCACTCACCTAGAGTCAGATATCTTGGAGTGCAAAGTCAAGTGGGCCTTAGGAAGCATCTCTATGAACAAAGCTAGTGGAGGTGTTGAAATTCCAGCTGAGATATTTCAAATCGTAAAAGAGGATGCTGTTAAAGTGCCGCACTCAGTTCGTCAGCAAAATTGGAAAACTCAGCAGTGGCTGCAGGACTGGAAAAGGTCAGTGTCAGTTTTCATTCCAATCCCAAAGAAAGTCAGTGACAAAGAATGTTCAAACTACCACACAATTGCACTCATCTCATACGCTAGTAAAGTAATGCTCAAAATTATCCAAACTAGGCTTCAACAGTATGTGAACCGAGAACTTCCAGATGCTCAAGCTGGATTTAGAAAAGGCAGAGGAACCAGAGATCGAATTGCCACATCTGTTGGATTATAGAAAAAGAAAGAGAGTTCCAGAAAAACATCTACTTCTGCTTCATTGACTATGCTAAAGCCTTTGATTGTGTGGATCACAACAAACTGTAAAATTCTTCAAGAGATGGGAATACCAGACCACCTCTTCTGCCTCCTGAGAAATCTCTATGCAGATCAAGAAGCAACAGTTGGAACTGGATTTGGAACAACGTACTGGTTCCAAATTGGGAAAGGAGTACGTCAAGGCTGTATATTGTCATCCTGCTTATTAAACTTATATGCAGACTACATCATGCCAAATGCCAGACTGGATGAAGCACAAGCTGGAATTAAGATTGCCAGGAGAAATATCAATAACCTCAGATATACAAATGACACCACCCTTATGGCAGAAAGTGAAGAGGAACTAAAGTGCCTCCTGATGAAAGTGAAAGAGGAGAGTTATCTGTGCCCGTGGCTGATTCATGTCGATGTATGGCAAAAACCACTACAATATTGTATAGTAATTAGCCTCCAATTAAAATAAATTAACTAATTTATTTTAAAAATCTGGCTTAAAACTCAACATTCAAAAACTAAGATCATGGCATCCGGTCCCATCACTTCATGGCAAATAAATGAGGAAACAATGGAGATAGTGGCAGACTTTCTTTTCTTGGGCTCCAAGATCACTGACGGACGAGGAAGCCTGGTGTGCTGCAGTCCATGGGGTCGCAAAGATTCGGACACGACAGCTACTGAACTGAACTGAACTGAATTGATGTCATAAGACATTCAGTGCTTTCTCTAGATGTCATTCATTCATTCCTTTTTGCATTTATTTGTCCAGTTTTCCACTAAATGTTTATCGAGCATCTCTTACATGCCAATTGCTGTTCAGGCCCTGGAATTCCAGTTTTGTATAAGACACACGAGGATCCCTAGCGTCATGAAATTTACATGATACTTAAGGGTGATATTTGGAAAACACGGAAATATTTATAGGGAAGAAAACTTTAGCATTTCCATGGAAACATTGCCCTATACTACATTATCTCATGAATCTAATTTAAAAGAAAATATTGGTAAAATTTTGACATGCATGCAAGTAGTAACGGATTTCTGGATGCCTTTGTTTTCCATTGTTAAATTTTCTGAAATCTGTTGATCTCTACGATGCAAACTCAGGTACTTTTTTTTTTTTTTTTAATGGCTTTTGAATAGACTACACCATCTCCTATCCTGTTAATTCTTTGTCTCTGAATCTGGATAGTAAAAAAAACCAGGTACCACACCTGCTCAGACCTTCCTTCCATGAATGATGAGGAAGACTTCCGGGCAGTCTTTGGAATCTGTGGGTGTGAAATTATTCTTGATCCCCAGGAACACCATCCTCAGAGCACTGGCAGCCTGGGATGCAGAACTGACTTGGCTTGCTCACCCAGGTGTATTTAAACAATCTCTTCTTTAATAATATCTGCGAAAATGAAGTTCTTCAAGTCACAGAATTAGGTGATCGTACAGTGAAGCAGTTGGACCAGTCAAAACTGTGCTTGATGAATGAATAATTCGAGAGCTTTTTTATGAAAGTGACAGGTTTTTAAATGGCCACCATATGGGGGCAGGCAGGTGGCTGGCAAAGGTTTCTGTCCTTCTTTTGCTAGACAGGCTGCCCTCCAGCGTGCTGTCAATGAAGGGCACTGATACAAAGTGATTCCTGAAGCCTCTTGCCAGGCAGGGTCTTGACAGAGGCCACTCCTGCCTGAGCAGGTGGCAGGTGCGGGACCGGGCTGAGCCCCGAGCTCGCCCGCAGTTATGCTGTCAGCCTCTTTCAGCTCTAATGCTTCATGACAACTGCCTACCTGGACTATGATAATGGCAGAAAACCTCTGCAAAATTGATGGGGGAATTTCACACAGAAGAGTGGCTTCTCGTGTTATGTGAGGCAGAATGCTCTGGTTCCCTTTGCCAGTGGGAGACAGAAGGTTAGGGTCAAGACCTGGGCAATGGTGTAGATTTGAAAATCCAAATTTCCTGTTGCCTCGAACTCCTCCCTGGTTCTGCATGTCAACACATTTATTTTCTCTCAAATGCATGAGCCTGGACTGTTTTTTTTTTGTTGTTGTTGTTACCAAAAGACTATCTTTGAACTGGATTCCATATGACATTATGTAACATAGAAGGCTGACAGTCAATGTAATGAGTCAGTGCTTCCACTCCGGATCAAGTAGGATAAATACTACGTTGTCCTTGGTTGTCTGGATCAAGCTGAATGTTTTGTGTGAATTATACAGCTGATTGAAGCTTGTTCAGCAGTTCATAGTTGATCATTTATACTGAACTGTTTAACATCCCTCCTCAGCACAGATCAAAACCACATTTTTATCCCAAACCTTTGTTTTCATTTGGGGCTTCCCTGATAGCTCAGCGATAAAGAATCTGCCAGCAATGCAGGCTTCTCTGGTGACTCAGATGTTAAAGAGTCTGCCTGCATTGCAGGAGACCTGAGTTCAATCCCTGGATCAGAAAGATCCCCTGGAGAAGGAAATGGCAACCCACTCCAGTATTCTGACCTGGAAAATCCTATTAATGGAGGAACCTGGCGTGCTACAGTCCATGGGGTTGCAAAGAGTCGGACACAACTGAGTGACTAACACACACAAAGAATCCGCCTGCAGTGCAGGAGATTCAGGAGACACAGGTTTGATGCCTGAGTCAGAAAAATCCCCTGTAAGAGGGCATGGCAACCCACTCAAGTATCCTTGCCTGGAGAATCCCATGGACAGAGAAGCCTGGCGGGCTACGGTCCAAAGGGTTTCAAAGAGCTGGACATAACTGAGCGACTGAGCACATAATATCTGTCAGGGCAGATATTTTTAAAAGATTAAAAAAATTAATGATGTCCCAGATGTCAAACATTTCCTCTAGTGTTCACAGGTTTAAATATTAATCTTGGACTTATTATGTTTTATCTTATTTTACTTTAACAAACACTTACAGCATTTATTATATACCCGTGCTATTCTAAACACTTCAAATGTCAACTTCACATGGTTGTATGAGGCGATCACTATTATTAGCCCCCTCTGATGGTGATGAAACAGGCAGGGAGGGTAAGATAAGTGACCTACCCCAAGTTTATGTTCTTCATCCCCATGCTGCCACTCTCTTCAGTGTTTCAGGGGCAGCCATGCTATATTTCAAAGAGTACATCAAGCTTCAAGCTAATTTTTCCCATATGAACTTGGATGTCTTTACAGGATATCTTACTAAACTTCAGAGAAGCTTAATTTTGTAGTTTTCTCTCAGAAGTTGGAAATTGCCACTAATTGGTTGTTTTAACTTTGAGCATGTCAACTTTTTTGAGTGTCAAAACTTCTTCTATATAAAAGCCGTTGTCATAGCCCTTTTCTACCCTCCTCCCCTCAGATAATTTTAAAATAAAAAAATGGGAAATGGTAGCCTGAACACACACTCACAACTGCCAACTACCTCTGAGAACATTGCAGGATAAACTCAGGTTGAAAGAATTCAGTCTTCCAAGATCTGAAATCCTTAAGGTCAAGATCTGAGGGTCTAGGGGCTGCAGGTGCTGAGTGCTGATGTTTCTGCTGCCATTGGTGTTTGTGTGTGTGTGTGTGTGGGCATGCCCACGCGTGTGTGTAGAGGGGGAGCCTTGCTGTTGGAGCCTGGAGAGGAGAAAGCAGATCCTATAGAAGTTGGATGAGGCCTGAGCTCTCAGTGCAGAGGTCCTTAGCTGCCTGTTGGCATTTCATGATCAATCTCCAAGAGAAGAAACTTCTACTTTTTTGTTCAGTCAGTCAGCACTGCCCTAGACTCCAGAATCCTGAGCTGCTTGGTACTCATGTACCCACCCCGTGATGTGAGCTGACAGGAGGAAGCAAAGGGAACTCAGTTACTTGAAGGAGAGAGATGGAGTAGCCATGAATGGAGCAAGAGTTAAAGAAGAGCACTTGAATAATGAGATGAAGAAAGGAACACAAAAGAATTTAGAATGCTCTAGCAATGCTTTCAAAAATGATGAGTAAAACTATAATTTTCAAATGAAAGCAATTAATTAGTGGAAGGGAAGAAGAGAATTATTACCACTGAAACAAAATTAATGATCTGTAAGTTCAAATAGAGGAATGATTTTAAATACATAGCAAAAAAAATGAAGTGAAAGAGATTAAAATCATGAGTGAAAGATGGCATAAGAGACAAGGAAGACAAATCCAGGATATATAATAAACCAATAATAAGCATTACTCAAAGAGAAAAAGGAAGAAACAGAAATGAAGCAATACTGGTAGAATATGCATATGGGCTTCCCTGGTGGCTCAGATGGTAAAGAATCTGCCTGCAATGTGGGAGACCTGGGTTTGATGCCTGGGGTGAGGAAGATCCCCTGTAGAAGGGAATGGCTACCCACTCCAGTATCCTGGCCTGGGTCACAAAGAGTCAGACATGACTGAGCAACTTTCACTTTGGTCTTCCCTGGGGGCTCAGATGGTAAAGAATCTATCTGCAGGGCAGGAAACCTGGGTTCAGTCCCTGGGTTGGGAAGAACCCCTGGAGGAGGACACGGTAACTCACTCCAGTATTCTTGTCTGGAGAATCCCCATGGACAGAGGAGCCTGGTGAGCTACAGTCCGTGGGGTCACAAAGAGTCAGACATGGCTGAGCAACTAAGCACACACGTATACGTATTACCTGCATGTGTGTATGTGTATGAGTAAATCTGTAAGCTGCAGGAACACTTGAATTTTCAGATTGAGAGAGTTCATCAAATGTCGAGAGGGAATAAAATTTAAAAATGCTCTCCAGTAAGAATATAATTCTCCCCTAACTCCTCTGCATTATTGTCTGTTATAGATGGGCACACTGAAGGAGGAAGATTTTTTTTTTCTGCTTTGCAAAGAAAAAAAAATCCAGTTAATTCCAGTGCAAAGTACTTTTTTACAAGGTAGGATTGCAATAATGAACCAGATAGATACAATCCTTCCTTCAGAAATTAGATTCCAGTGGAGGCACACCAATTAGTATTAAAATGGTGTGTTAGACACTATAATAGGAAATCCAGGGAGCTCACACAGGTGAGGACCATGGATCTCAGACTGGAGGGAGTGGATGAGTAGCTAAGAGAGAAGAAAATGTTCCCAGAGAGGTAAGAGGATTCATTTTGGAAGATTTGGAAGCAATTTTGCTGGCAAAATTCAGGGAAAAAGAGTTAGGGGTGGGGAGGCAGGGAGAGATGAAGCAGAGAGTTTAAGGTAGGGCCAGATCAATTAGCAAGCTGTTTTGATGGCTGGGCCCCATTCTGGTTGTTTTCATCTTCATGATGAGCATATGGCACACATAGCCCCATTTTTCAGATGAGGAAGTTGAGGCAAGGAGAGGTTAACTAACTTGTCCAATGTCACCCAGCTAGTTAAATGGTGGAGCCAGGCAGTCTGGCTCCAGAGCCCACACCCTACAAATGTTGACAAAGGAAGGATTTTATTTTGCAGGATTGGTTGACCTTAGGGACCGTATCTAGTGGTTTCAGACATAAGAGGATAGTCTTGGCTAAGCCACCCTCACGTAGCCCCATTGCAGTAGCTGACACACATGCCTGCTTGTTGCATCTGTGGACTTATCTGAGTGCTCTTAAACCATGGGTAAATGATCCCCAGGCTGTCTTTAAGATAATTAGAAACAAATGGAAAATAGTTCGCCTGTATTATCAACAGCATATCAGCAAAACTTATGTCTTAAAATGTGCATTCAATTTCTAATATTAAAAAATGTAGTTAAAGCCATATGTTGTATATTATCACGCATCTTTGTGAAATTAGTAGGGGACCCATTTGAATAACCATTTTGTTTAGATCAAACTTACTGGAGTTTTTTTTTTTTTTTGTCTTTCCTCTTTTCCCTCTGACCCTTCTGTAAATCCAAATATGAAAGAAAAACTGTGTGTGTGTGTGTGTGTGTGTGAATGTGTGCACATATGTGAGTGCCTGCAATGGGGATGAATTTTCAAAAGCCAACACCATAGGTTTGTAAGATCATTATTTGGAGAGATGGGTAGAAGGTGGGGAGGTAAGCCGTGGTTCAAGAAGTACATAGATTGTTGGAAGTGAATACATGGTGGTCCCCAAAAGGCTCTTTCTTTTCTTTTCTTTTCTTTTTTTTTTTTTGGCCTAGAACTTCAGTGAGAGGTAGGGGGGCTGGTAGATGAGTGCTGGCCTGCTTTGTCTAATCTTTTAGTTATTCCCCTAAATGCCTAATGACCGTATCATGTAGCTCTGGGAGAAAGCCTTTTAAAATCTCTGCCCCAGCCAGTGCTTGGGAAACTTTAATCATTGTTGTCTCGCTAATTTCCCCATTTAAGGTCATCATACATAAGTAAGCACAGGATTGTCTGGATTTCCTGAAATGAGAAATCCCATGAAAGATATGCCTTCAATATTCCCTTCTATTTCTAGAGAATGAGAGTCATGAAAGGAATTATACTGGTGTATTTGGGAATACAAAATGTTAAACAACCACTTTGTACCGACCAGTGAGCCATTTCCATCCATGCTATGCAGACGTGAAGTCACAATAGGCCCTAATGTAGGCTGGTAGAAAATCCATCAGTGTCATCACCTGGAATGTTTGAAGGCAAGGGTTCTATGGATTCCTACAAATGAAAAAAAAAAATCACATTGTGTAACAAATTAGTTGGTTTTCCAGGGAGACATAAGCAAAGGGGTAAATGGCTTAAAAGAATAAAAGTGTATTTCTGATCCCCGAAACTGAAAGGGCCTTGTAAAACACAGAGTTTAGCCAAGGTAAGAAAAACAAAAATCAAGAATAAACATGAAATCAGTTGATTTAGTCTGCCTTAAGTAAAACTGAACAACAACAAAATCTCTTGATTGTTGCAGCTGAATCAGCAAATAGAAGAAAAAATCTTCCAAAGAATCAACCCTATATTTACAACCCACTTGAGGTTTTTCACTCTGACAGACTAGTCGCTAAGTATAGACGGTCCTCCCACTGTTGGTTTGTACAACTTTAAATTTGTCTCTTTCTTTGGTCTGAGCCCCAGGATATATTCTAAGTTCAGACTGTGTCACTTTGTGCTTTTGAATTGATGCTTCGTCTATAACAAAGAGGCTAAGATTTTCCATGAAAAGTTTTCCCATGCAAAATCTTGGGGACAACTCACCTCAATGCCTAATAAGGGGGAAAAAACAAGGAAGGCCATTGGGATTCAGTGTCATTCGCTTCGGTAAATATGTATAGAGTATCTTCTTTGGGCAAGATGACTGGTTAAATGTATCAAGATCAGCAAAACTTAGTCCTCATTTTTAGGGCTGTGTATTTTCTAGTGAGAAGGTAAGACAGGTGAAGATTCCAGTTTGAGACAGCCAGGATTAGAAAAGAAATGGTTAAAAAGATAAAGAAAAGTGTTGTCTGTGTTCAAAGGATGGAACAAAAGCGCTTCCAGATGTGGGAATTGGGGAAATGGCACTTTCCTTAGACTCTGAGGAACGGAGAGGACTTTGAAAGGCTGAAGGTAGATAGTTTCAGAGGGAGAAAGTGTGGGCAGGCACATGTGGAGAAGTCAGCTACTAGTGGGACCTGAGAGAGGGGGAACGGCTGAGGGATGGCAGGCTGGAGTCACTGGTTCAGAGTCTTGACTGTCAAGCAGAGGCAGGTTTAGTAGCCATCTGAGAGCTAAGCTGTGGGGAAAGCAGTGCTAGAATAGTTATCCATCTTGGTTCAGAGAAGACAGCTATGTCAGTGAAGCAGTGTTAACAGCCAGAATGTAATTTTAAAAGATTGCCAAACTTTGCTCTACTTACAAAAGGAAATTAGATCAGAGTCACAATCCCAGCCACTTTTCTCCTACCTTGGTTTTTTCCTCTTCAATTTCCTCATATTCAAGCTTTCAGCACCTCCCATCACTTTTCCTCCTCAGCCCCCACACCCAGCTGACGTGGATTTTGTCTCTCTTATCTTCTCTAGGCCCAGCTCTTTCCAGGAAGGCTGTTGTAATCGTCCCTCTTCAGGCCCCTCTGTCCTGTCCATCTTTGTTTATTGGGGACTGGAAACTTAATCTGACGGTGGTTCTCAAGTCCAAAGGGCATGGATGAGAACTGAAAAATGACAATGGAGAGGATGGCATAGATGGAGAGAACTTTGGTGGCAGAGTGAACAATAGAATTCGCAGCAGATAACTGGAAAGGAAGGGGAGTCAAAGGCAGCATCAGGATTTAAAGTGAATGGTGAGTTGGTTGGCAGGTGGACAGAGAACTCTGGGAGAGGCAGTTTTGAGGCAAGACGATGATTTTAGCCTCAGGAGTTGACCTACAAAGTCTGGCATCAGTTAGAATTTTAAAGAGAGACAACATTTCTCTAAGTGAAATGCTCAGATCAGTGTTTAACAGACAGGCTTTCACAAAGAGATGGGCCATTCAGGTTGGCCAAGATTTTAACAGGTGGTATGATGAGCAAAGATATTGTGAGATGCCAGTTTATGACATTTTGCCTTTATCCTACAGGCAATGAGAAGTCACAGAAAGTGTGTGAACTAAGGAATGACCTTTTTTTTTTTTTCAAAGATGAGATGAAAAAAGACATGTTGGAAGGAGGGACAAGCATTGGAGAGAAATACAGGACTTTAGCTGTAATAAAAGGGTGAAGGATTAGGAAACTTAGGTTGGTAACAGTGGGAATGGAAAGGAAGAAACAAAAATGAGAGATGTTTTAAAGGAGGGAATGTGTCATTGAAGGCTGTGGTTTAGGGCTCAGGAAGATCTGGTCCCAGGCTCTGCCCTGACACTTCATCAGTATGTGACCTTGGGCAAATACAGTCATTTGATATCTCTCTGAGCCTCAATTTCCTGACCTGTAAAATGAATATGAATAGCATGCCATCTCATCGCACTGTTATAAATATTAAAAATAAAAAACCACATGAAGTTCTTAAGTATAATGTCATGAAACTAGTTAAGAATGCTTTTTAGTACTAAATGGACAAAAACATATCTTCACCACAGAATGATTGTGAAGAGTGAATCAGGTCCTAATTAAATATGAATAAAAGGAAAGGAGTCACTGATGCTATGTTTTGAACTTGGGTTACTGGAAGTGAGACTAGAGAAACAGAAGTTGGGAGCAGGGAGCTGAGAATGAGAGTGAGGCTAGCTTTCCCATGTTGAACGGAGGAGGTGGCCCTGCCTCTGGAATAAGAAGTCAGTTCTACCGCCCAGCCTGTCCTGTGGGCCCTTGGTGGCAGTGACTACTAGCCTCTGAACAGCCTTTGAGGTCACTCTTCTCTTTCTTGAACACTAAGACATGTTTGCAGCCAAATCACTCTATTAGTTCCTTTCTTGCTTGTAGAATCCCAGAAATTTGATAGCCTTCCTTCCTTTCATCCTGGTTCTGTCCCTGTCAGTCCAGGTTGGAGGTGTTTCTACTGAGATGGTTGCCTGGATCCACAAGTCACATACTTCATCTCTTTTGTAAGTGGTTGTCTAACCAGGAAATTAAAAGATGCTTACTCCTTAGAAGAAAAGTTATGATCAACCTAGACAGCATATTAAAAAACAGAGACATCATTTTGTCAACAAAGGTCCGTCTAGTCAAGGCTATGGTTTTTCCAGTAGTCATGTATGAATGTGAGAGTTGGACTATAAAGAAAGCTGAGCACAGAAGAATTGATGCTTTTGAACTGTGGTGTTGGAGAAGACTCTTGAGAGTCCCTTGGACTTCAAGGAGATCCAACCAGTCCATCCTAAAGGAAATCAGTCCTGAATATTCATTGGAAGGACTGGTGCTGAAGCTGAAGCTCCAATACTTTGGCCACCTGATGTGAAGAACTGACTCATTGGGAAAGACCCTGATGCTGGGAAAGAATGAAGGTGGGAGGAGAAGGAGATGACAGAGGATGAGATGGTTGGATGGCATCACTGACTCAATGGACATGAGTTTGAGTGAATCCCGGGAGTTGGTGATGGACAGGGAGGCCTGGCGTGCTCAGTCCATGGGGTTGCAAAGAGTCGGACACAACTCAGTGACTGAACTGAAGTGAACTGTCTAGCCACACCCTCGACATTTTCTCCAGAGTGTCCTTCTGGTTTTGTTTTGTTTTTCCAACATGGATGGAAGGCTAGTTTCCAAATCAAGTTGTGGTTTCTTCTCCCTTTTCAATTTATCTTTCTCCTCTTGAGTTTTACTAGAAGCAGCAAGGAGAAACCAGTCTGAGCCTCAGCACTTTGCTTAGCAATCTCTTCAACTAATTATCCAGGATCATTGCTTATAAGCTCTACTTTCTGTTGCACAGAATACAATTCAGTCAAGTCTTCTACCGCTTTATAACAAGATCCTTCCAAAAACATGTTCCTCATTTCCGCCTGTGAAAAAGTGAAAGTGTTAGCTGCTCAGTTGTGTCCAACTTTTGTGTTGTGACCCCATGGACTGCAGCCCACCAGGCTCCTTTGTCCATGGAATTCTCAAGGCAAAAATACTGGAGTGGGTAGCCATTTCCTTCTCCAGGGGATCTTCCTGACCCAGCGATCAAACTCAGGTCTCCCACATTGTGGGCAGATTCTTCATCATCTGAGCCACGAGGAAAGTCCCTGAAACTTCACCAAAGCACTTTTAACATTCACATTTCTAACAACATTCTCTTCAAGACATTTTAGGTTCTTTCTATCGTGTGCCTCAGAACTCTTCCCCCTTTCATGTATACCCTATTCCAAAGCATGTATACATTTTATTTGTTATAGCAGTACTCTACTTCCTCAAAGCAAAATCTACATTGATGTATTAGAACTCTGATAACAAAGTGCCACAGATTGAGTGGTTTGAACAATAGAAATTTATTGTCTCATGGTTCTGAAGTTTAGAAATCTGAAGTCGAGGTGTTGGCAGTATTGATTCTTTCAGGGCTCTGAGGGGAAGAGCTCTTTAAAGCCTCTATCCTTGGCCAATAGATAATCGTGTCTCTCTGTGTCTCTTCACATGGCATCCTCTCTATGTGATACTTCTTTCTGTCCAATTTCCCCTTGTTATAAGTCATACTGGATTGGGATCCATCCTAAGGACCTCATTTAAATTTGATCACCTCTGTAAAAACCCTATCTCCAAATGAGGATACATGCTGAGGTACTAGAATTGAGACAGGGTTGAGACTCCATCCTTTTTTTTTTTTTTTCTTTTAGGGACACAACTCATAAAACTTGAATCACAAGGGTTGAATCAAGAAGGTTTTACAATCAAATTTTTCACTGTGGATTTTCTAAATCAGTCTTGTGCTTTCAGAGGACTGCAGCTTTTGACATTTCTCATCTATTTTGATGAGCACCTTCAAATCCAGGAGAAAACAGACAGGGATAACTTTTTGCCTTTTGCTGAATGATAGTAGCTTAATGGCAGTAGGGGTAGGGTGGGGTAGGGAGAGCAATGAAATGGTAAAATTGATTTGTTTTCCAGCTTTGCCATATATGGGTCTCTTGGCTCCCAAGAAAATGAGCTTCCTTTGATGAACTGCTTTTCCATTTTAGTCTTTTCTCTGCCAAAGTAGAAACTCCTTCTGCATAAAGCTCTTATTAAGGACATATAGAATTTATACCTCTTAATAGAATTTAATCATAAGACTGGCTAGTAACCTGCTTCAGATTCTTTCATGTGCAAAAATTATTTTTTATGGCTATTTGAGAGTTTACATTCAGACAACCTTATAGAAACTGCAAAATAGGCTCTTGACAGTAGAACTCTAAAATCATACTTCAACTCAGTGCAGTATGATTTTAAAGAAGGATCCAATCTGTAGAAAAATCCTGAAATTCCAGTGTTATTTGCACTCTAGGAATTACATTAGAAACATTAACTTATAAAGCATTTCCCCCCTCACAACATTATATCATACCCTATGGACTCAAAATTCTCAGGGCTTCTGTATACTAACTTGTTTGCTTCTCCTTTATTTTTGACCCTCCTTCTTGCCTCCTTTCATTTTATTTTTCGCTGTGATATACTTCCTGTTCTATGCAAAAATGAGGCACTTGACCAGAAATATTCAAATCTATGCGCATGCACACGGAAAAGAGCCTGCTTATTATCTATGAGATCTGGATCAGACGCTTCCTGATTGTCTGCAACATTTTGTCAGACTCTCCGTGAGTCCTGTCATCTGGCATAGATTCTCTCCCTTGCGGAAGGCCTTCCCAAGCCCGTGTCTGGTTTGTCAGTTCCTCTCTTCTGACTGACAGAGCCAACTTACTCTGCGTTGATCGTCACCCCCTTCGCCAGCCAAGGAAGCAGATGGAATGAAAGAAATAGGAATCAATAAGATTAAAAAAGTTTAATTTCTTTGGTCTTCCCACAGTATGCCACCTTCAATTCCAAAGCTGGAGTTTTCAGAGAAATGAATATAGCTCCTTTGACGAAAAGTAGAGGCTTAGAAGCCTCCTGATTGCTTCTGAGTTTGCTTTGCCACAGCCTGTTTCCTTCTTTTTCTTTTCTTTATAATTACAACATTTATTCTGAGTATAATTTTCTCTCACATTCACTTTTGTTTTGATTATATGTTAGTTATTAAAAATGAGAACTATGAAGAAGCCCCATTTCAGTGTGGGACTATACAGGCTTTGGTTGTAAAATATAATAGGAAGAATACAGACTTTGAAGCCAAACAGTCTAGGGTTCAAGTCGTGGCTCCATTATTCACAGGCCCTTATTTTTTGGCAGTTTGTTGAACCTCTTTATGTCTCAGTTTTCTCATCTCTTTAGGAGTATCAGTCTTGCTGTGTTTGTTGGTGGGATTTGAGGGAAAGTGCATGGAGTGTCTTTTTTTTTTGAAGACTCTATTTTTATTTATTTTTAACTGTGCTGGGTCTTCACTGATATATGCAGACTTTCTCTGATGGCGGCAAGCAGAGGCTACTGTCTAGCTGTGGAGCAGAAACTCTAGAGCACGTGCAGTTCTGTAGTTGAGGTGCGTGGGCTCAGTGGTTGCGGTTCATGGGCACAGGCTTGGTCGTTGTGGCACGTGGGCAGCATGTAGAATCTTCCCAGACCAGGGATTGAACCCATGTCCCCTGCATTGCCAGGTGGAATCCTAACCATAGGACTACCTAGGGAGTCTCTCATGGAATGTCTTTAACAGGGCCTGACACTGTCAGCATCCAATGATAGTAGCCATTATTACTCTTTACTCGTATACTGCTAAAACACAGGGGCAGATAGACAACAAGAACATTTAAAATATGGAAAGCTTTTTAAAAAGTGGTCATGGGATTTGGTACTTTTTCAATTGGAACAGATGATATATTTTTGGTAAGTACATATACATATATACCAAAAGATTGATAATAAAGTTTAGGCACACACCAAAAGATCCTGTAACTTTAAATGGCCTGTGAGATTTTGTGCTTTGCATATTGTTGGTTAACATGTTATTCAAATTATAACCATATATAAGCCTGATGCTTCTGGTGGGATGTAAGCAAAAAAGTATTGAACCACATAGAAAATGCCAGTCATTTGATACCATGGTCGTAAACACCCTTTAGAAGCAGATTACAACTAATTTTATTAGAATATTTGGTTCACTAATATTAGCTAAAATGGTGGAGAAGATGGGATAAGCTTCTGTCAAAGCTGAGTGTAGTTAGACCCTAGTTAAAGTGGTAGGAACAATTTTAATCAGTAATATACTATCACAACAGGAAAGAGGGTCCAGTGTGAACAGAACTCAACATGTATGGCAGTGACTGGGTGTTTTAAAGAGTGAATGAGGGAGTAGTGATGGGGGTGAGTGGGAGCTCTAAAGCAAAGCAGAAGTGAAAAATTACGAAGAGTTGATCAGTGTAAATGCTGATTGGCCCAGCTATATGTTAGCTGGCAAATTTGGTGGCTTATTGGTAAAAGATCTGCCTGCCAATGCAGGAGACATGGGTTCTATCTCTGGGTTGGGAAGATCTCCTGGAGAAGGAAATGGCAACTCACTCCAGTATTCTTGCCTGGAGAATTCCATGGACAGAGGAGTCTAGCAGGCTACAGTCCCTGGGGTTGCAAAAGAGCTGGACACCACTGAGTGACTAAACAACAGATTGAAGTTAGGATTCAGTCCTCCTGCAGTGGCTGAGATACAGAGGACACAGGCCTTGTCCTTCCTGAAGGTTACATTTTAAAGGAAAGGCTGTCAGGTCCTTGAGAAGGACACTCCTGGATTATAGGAGAAATATATACATTTCAAAGGGATAGAGAATGTATTAACAATTGTCAGACCCTTTTCAGTAAGTGTTCTAAGGACATCTAGTTAGGGGCTTACTATCAGGTGCTGGCCAGAAAAAACTGTCAATTCTATTGGCAGCCTTGAGCTTTCTTAGGCAGGTAATTTAAGGGGTTTGGGATCATTCTAGGGGTACAGCCCTGAACTGTTAGAAACTATTTTAGTGTTTGTTTTAAGTAATTTAATGTTAGCACAGGGGGATAGATAAAATCATTTGTGTTGAGAATCTGTCATTTCTCAGTATTAAGGCCTAGTCAAGAAGGGAGCTCAGAGGAGCCTGACTAGAGTCTGATCAAAGATAGAAACTTTGCCATTTCAAGCCAAGCAAAAATACTGATAAACAAAAGTGGATGTTAATAAAATACAATCATTTATGCACCCACTGAATAATTTTGACTACTAGTTATATACCAGGCTCTGTGCTAGACTCACATAGGCATGGAGACTTGCTCTCATTGTAGGGATAGAGTATGACTGGTAGGCTATAAGAAAAGACAGACCAAAAAAAAAAAAAAAAAAAGACAAAATAAGAATCTCATCATAAATTATTGATAAATATAACTTACTTTTTACATTTATAACATTTTTAACAAATGGGCCAAAGAAAACCACAACCTATATATTTTTTCTTTTCTTTTTTTTTTGCTTCCTGTTTTGGCAGAAATTTTAAAAACTGATAAGACTGAGGAAACTATAAGGCTAAATAGTCTCATACCCTACTGAGGAAAGCATGTATTGGTACTTTATTTCTTGGCAGCTATTTCAGAAATATATGGCGGAGAGACGTAAACATATTCATACATTGTAGTCCCCCATTTCCATTTTTAGTAATTACTCCTAAAGAAATAATCAGAGATAGGTATCAGTTCAGTTCAGTTCAGTCACTCAGTCGTGTCCGACTCTTTGCAACCCCATGAATCACAGCACGCCAGGCCTCCCTGTCCATCACCAACTCCTGGAGTTCACTCAGACTTATGTCCATCAAGTCAGTGATGCCATCCAGCTATCTCATCCTCTGTCGTCCCCTTCTCCTCCTGCCCCCAATCCCTCCCAGCATCAGAGTCTTTTCCAATGAGTCAACCTTCTCATGAGGTGGCCAAAGTACTGGAGTTTCAGCTTTAGCATCATTCCTCCCAAAGAAATCCCAGGGCTGATCTCCTTCAGAATGGACTGGTTGGATCTCCTTGCAGTTCAAAGGACTCTCAAGAGTCTTCTCCAACACCACAGTTCAAAAGCATCAATTCTTCGGCGCTCAGCTTTCTTCACAGTCCAACTCTCACATCCATACATGACTACTGGAAAAACCATAGCCTTGATTTGATGGACCTTAGTCAGCAAAGTAATGTCTCAGCTTTTCAATATGCTATCTAGGTTGGTCATAACTTTTCTTCCAAATAGTAAGCGTCTTTTAATTTCATGGCTGCAATCACCATCTGCAGTGATCTTGGAGCCCCCCAAAATAAAGTCTGACAGTTATATATATAATATATGTTTGCTGCTGCTGCTGCTAAGTCGCTTCAGTCGTGGCCAACTCTGTGCGACCCCATAGACGGCAGCCCACCAGGTTCCCCTGTCCCTGGGATTCTCCAGGCAAGAACACTGGAGTGGGTTGCCATTTCCTTCTCCAATGCATGAAAGTGAAAAGTGAAAGTGAAGTCGCTCAGTCGTGTCCGACTCTTAGCGGCCCCATGGACTGTAGCCCATCAGGCTCCTCTGTCCATGGGATTTCCCAGGCAAGAGTACTGGAGTGGTGTGCCATTGCCTTCTCCGAGTATATGTTTATCCCAATATTATTTAAATAGCAAATAGTTAGGAACAGTCTAAACACTCATTACGATAGACTATTAAATAATCAGAGTATATATTGTTGTTTAATAATCGGTATATTTTATATTATTCAATATACCTGAAAAGAAATCTATCAACATTTTATTGTCAGTTTGTGTGTGTGATAGTAAAGTGCTCTTTATTATCTTATTTAAATTTTTCCATATTATTTTTTATAGGAAGCATGTCTTTTTTTTCAATAGAGGTAATTATTTTGAAATTTTGTAAAACTTCTTCAAACATTGTTGTTTAAATGAAACTCACTGTCTTCCCAAATGCTTTTTAAATTGTAATTGTATAGTGTGATAAAAATGGAAGGGGTTCCCATTATTGCTACTGGAATTGTCAGTTACGTGTTTGGTGGACTGTGTGTCAAGTCATAAAAATTTAGGGTTACGCTTGACTTGCATTCAAGTTTTGTCCTGGTGTGTACATTTTTTTGAAGGAAGAGTGTAATTCTATTATCATTAACGTACTTTGTATCCTTGAGAAATACAACATTACATGTCATTCAATATGGAAACAGACTACATGTGGTAAAGAATGAATTAGATGTGCTTCTGGTGCATCTGAGGGAATGCAAACAGCCAGAAGGTCTGTCTCTGATAAACTGTCAGGATTTTCTTTCCTTCTTCCTCCCTCCTTCCCCTTCCTTCCTTCTTTTCTTTGAAGTTGTTTCTCTAGTTGGATATTCCAACTAGAAGTTTTTGAGGATGCTTAAGAGGTGTATCTGAATATTACCTGCCCTTTGTGATGTTCTTAGAATCACAAATTCTTCCTGCTGAGATAACTAATTAAAGGAAACTATGCTCTGTGTAGATAAATGGGGTCACTTGTTTCAATCCCTTGTAAAAGTGCTGTCTTCAAGTTTCCTTTTCTCTCAAGAGCCTCCCTGTCTCGCTCCAGCATTCTGTTCTTTGAGTCTTCATTCTTTTGATACCCTTTGGTCTTCATGTTGCGTCTTGGGCTATACTATGAATAGCTTTTTCTCTGAACCTTTTCCTTAGCTGCTGATGGCTCAGCTGTGCATAATTTAGGGTTGCGCAGAATAGTAGAAGGTGGATAGCATCTTTAGAATGGTTCATGGACCTTGTCACAAGTAACAATAAGCATGTAAGGAGGGAGTCTGGAGTTGGGTTCCACAGGAATCTTCACTGGGTGGCAGGTGTTAAGAGGCCTGTAGAGGTAGATGAGGACTTTTATTATTATCTTACAAGGCTTTATGTTGGGTGGTTGAGCTTCCATAGAAATGCTCACAATGCTCTTATTGCTTGAATCAAGGTTAAATAGACAAATGCTAGTAATGTCCCTGGCCCCTTAGTTAAAGCTCTCTTAGGTCTTTTCTAACAACCTGCCACATAGAACAATATGATTTTCCTGGATTTATAAAGGTCAGTGGCTGTTGAATTCATGAAAGAATTTTGACTGGGATATTGTCTGCTAAATATTTACAATATATGCTGAAAGAAGGATTTATGTATTCTGGTCTTCAAATATACATACATATATACATACACAGACATACATACATATGGTTAAAATTAAAACAATGGAGTCCCTAAACCGAACAACAGAAAAGCACCAACTAAAAACCCAAAGATCTGACTTGTATACAAAGCAAGAAGAAAAGGTTTTAAAAAATTGTCAAACTTTGCAAGATATGGATACTAATTTGTCAATATAGAATATAAAAGAAGGATGTCAAACTGGTAATTATAATGTGGTCAAATTGAAGATTTTTAAATTAAAAGACAAAACAATTTAAAGAGGAAGAAAAAATAATTAACCGGCCTCACTGAGTTTGTGATACTAAAAGCAAACAGGAGAAATATAAATCTATTAAACATGAATTTGCTTGCCACACCTGTATACTAGGCACCCTGTGAGGTATACGGGGAATGCAAGGTTGAGTAATGCACATAGCCTGTCTTGAAGAGGAACAGAAGGAAGACCATGTGAAGACCTGAGGAGGGAACCATAAGCTGTTGAACCTTTGAACCTTCTGGACAGTTGTGTAGGATTACGGAGGTCATTTTATTCTCCTGATATTACACTATATGTGACTGCCATGTCAAGACGGGATTTTGCTGTAGAAGTTGAATCAAAGAATGCATTGATGAATCAAGATACAGAGTATCAACATATTTGAAATAAACCATATTCTCTAGTTGAGATGTGGTCACAGGAGAGAACATAATGCTTAGGAGTTCTCTGGCAGACACCTTAAGGAAGAAAAAATGAATAAAAAAAATCTAAATAAAATAAGTATAAGATGGAAAAGAGTCATAACAGTAAGAAAAGTAGACTAGAGACGGGAAAGGGATTTTTGCTTATGAGTACTACCTCAAATAGCACTGGGTTTTGTGGTTTGATTATTCCAAGACTAAAAAAGTTGTAGTTTCAATAAGGTTTCCTGTTTTCTAGATTTCTCAGATATTTCAAAATATCCCACTATAAGTAACCACAGCACATTAACCAGAGAATGCATTGTTCCACAGTTGTTGCAGTATTTGGCTTTTAATCACCTTTAAGTGTAGAGGACATTTAAAATTAAATAATCCATGAAGTCATCTAGAAAATAAGAAAACATGTGATTACCATGCATTTATTAGTGAGCCACAGATTCCTTGCTGTTTCAAGCCAGTATGACTACATGCAAAGAAGCTTTTCGTAATAATTCAGCTGTAATAACATGCCTCATTTAGAATGTATTAGGAATATACTTCTCTTACTGCTGATTTAAAAAGAAAGACTATATCAGGAAATTATCTCTTCATTTGGGTTTATTAGGAAATTGCATCATTTATGTTCAGTTGCAATTAAATTCCTCCAATTCATCATGATATACCTTCTATGAGGTATCAAAGAGGCATAGTGTAAAAGGAACACCACAAGGATAGTTTGAGTCACGTGGAGTGCCTGTATCACAAGATTGGAAGAACCTTGGATTAATGATTCGTGCAGCTAGGAGACCTTGTGTTATAATGCATGGTATAACCCCTTGTCCTGCATTGTGTGTTAGGAATTGTTTGTGAAAGAATTCTTCCGTTTTGTAGCTTCCTTTATCTTGGCTCTGCCCAGAGCATCTATACAGTATGATTTTTCACTTTGTTTATCTTGTGCAGCTGTTTGCTATAGAAACATAAGGAGGGGTTTTGGAAACAATTGATTTTTAAAAGAGATTGGGGGTTAGGAATGCTTTGGAGATGTTCGTTAGTCTTCCCATTTGAATTTAAAGCAGCTCTCAACAGCCAGTTCATTGTTAGGTGTTGTGATTATGAATGGGGCACCTCTGTGTGAAACTATCAAGTTCGTCTTACAAGACCTTCCAAGCAGAAAATACCTTTCATTTCCTGGCCTTTACCTCCCAGAAGGAGGGGAGGAGGGTTGCAAATAAACCCAGCTTTATGCAAACCCAAGGATGTAGGGTGTAATTGGTTCTTTGGATTGACCAGCTCTTACTACAGGCACAGTGATCTCTTGGCCAAATCATCTATCTAGAGTTCATCAGCAAACGGCTCTTTCGTAAATTTAAATGACCCAATCATATCATTTGGCTTTAATTCTTACTGTATTAAATACAGCATGAAATACTATAAACAAGTGATAACAGTATTGATAGGCTGATTAGAAATACCATTGTTTAATAGACACCCTCGTCTCAGGCTTTTTTTCTTCTCCCCGAGTATACCCGCATCATTTACTTCTACTGAAGGAATTCCTTGGAAGTACGTTCTCATGATGACCTTGTTTTTGAGTTTTGCTGCTTCTATTTGGTTGCAGTCTATATTCTAGCATCTATTAGTTTTCTGTGTTGAAACTGTAGGGAGAGCCTTGTATACGTTCAGTAAATTCTAGATATTATTTGTAAATTTGATAGATTTAGATATAGGTACCAGATTTAATAAACATGGCTAGAATGGTCCAATTTGTAGTCATTTAAAAAGATGCTAGTTTTTTACTATTTTTGTGAGGTATAACTTATGTATAATAAAATGTATTGGTACTAATTATAGAGTTTAAAGAGTTTGACAAATGTATGTCTGTAAAGCAACCAATCTGTTATGATTTATAATCTTTCCATAATCCCAGTGAGTTCCTCCATCACCTTTTCCCATCACTCTATATATTCCTTTCCAGCCAGCCCATGCAACCATTATTCTGAATTCTATCACCAGATTTTTGCTTTACCTCTTCTAGAATTTTAGATAAATGGAATTGTACTTTGTGTTTGACTTTTTTTTTTACATGCTTTTGAGATTCATCTACATTACTGTTAACTACAAATTGGCACTTGCCACTGGTACTTGCTGTCTACCTCTACAAGGTTTAAATCATGTGCTGCTGCAGCTGCTGATTTTCAAACCCCTGAAAGGAGTTTAGAGTCGAGAGCAGAAATGAGGCACTCTGTGCTTGGGGAATAAAACAGGCAGAACAAGTCTTCAGATAGTTAGATATTTTGAGGAGTTGATTTTACGAGTCCAGTTTTTGTATCTCCTCCTATCTGTACATGCTTAGTCACTTCGTTCTGACTTTTTGCAACCCCATGGACTGTAGCCCGCCAAGCTCCTCTGCCCGTGGGATTCTCCAGGCAAGAATACTGGAGTGGGTTACCATGCTCTCCTCCAGGGGGTCAGCTATCTGGACTAATTCAGCTATTTGGACCAGGTGCTAATAAGGTCAAGGTTGAGAGCAGAATGTGTGCATAGCCCACAGAGTCAGAGCCTGTACTCCTGAGGTGCTCATCTCCATTTCAAAATCATGGCAAATGTGGGTTACACGGTCCCCACCCTGCAGAGTGCTAGCACTTAAGTTTGTTAGTTGCTCAGTCATGTCCAGCTCTTTGTGACCCCATGGATTTGTAGCCCACCAAGCTCCTTTGCCCGTGGGATTCTCCAGGCAAGAATACTGGAGTGGGTTGCCATGCTCCCCTCCAGGGGATCTTCCTGATCCAGGCATTGAACCCATGTCTCCTCTGTGTCTCCTGCATTGCAGGTGGATTATTCACTCACTGAGCCACCTGGGAAGTCCCCTCAGATCTAGAAAAGCAATAAAATTCTTCAGGATGATAACTCCTCATGACTAGTAGAAACCTTCTGCAAAAACATATGTACTTGATTGTATATATCCCCCCTTCACCAAAATCTAGTTTATACCCATCTTCCCCACTGTCCTTTGGAGCAGTTTCTCAGAGCTATCTGAGCTGCTATCTCCAGGGCTATAGTCCTCATTTTGCCCCAAATAAAACTTAACTTATAACGTTCATGTTGTGCATTTTTTTAAGTCAACATACTGTGATTTGTTTCTTTTTATTGCCAAGTTATATTCCACAGCATGAATATATCAACTTGTTTAACCATTCATTTGCTGATAGACAGTTTGGATCGGCCTATTGTAAATAGAATTGCTATGAACATTCTTTCTACAATCTTTTGTAGAAATAAGTTTTCATGTCTTTTGGGTGAATACCTAGAAGTGATATTTCTGGCTTATAGAGTTGTATATATTTAACTTCACAAGTAACTAGTAAAAAGTTTTGCAAAATGGCTGTACCATTTCACATTCTATCTGCAACATACAAGAGTATTGGGTATTCCATATCATCACCAGCACTTGTTAGAGGAACTCTTTTTTTCTGTTAGCCACTGTAGCATTTGGGTGGGTAGCTTTAGTTTGCATTTTCCTGAATGAGTACTTTGAGCACTTTTGATGCACTTTGGTCATTTTTATATTTTTTTACATGAAATGTCTTTTTTTCTACTATTTTTATTGGTTATCCATCTTATCATTAAATTAGTTCTTTCAATATTCTGGATAGAGTCCTTCACAGATGTATATATTGTGAATGCTTTTACCCAGTTTGCCTCTTCATATTACTAGTGGTGTTTGCTTGATGAGCAGGTTTGCGTTCTGATGATATTTATCAGTTTTTACTTTTATGGTCTATAGTTTCTGAATCTCATGTAAAAATTTATATATGCCTTATGTTTGTGAAGATATATTGCAATATATTTTGAGAAGTGTTGCAGTTTTTCCTTTTATGTTGGATCAGTGATTTATCTCAAATTAATTTGCATGTATTAGTTTGAAGTAGGAATTAAGGTTCAATTTTTTTTCCATCAGATATCCACTTGTTTCAGCATCATTTTTAGAGAAGATTTTCCTATGTTTGCCCAATAGATTGCTTTGGTACATTTGTAAAAACAGTACTACTTAAGAGTGAGCTGATTTCTGGACTTTTTCTGTTCCACTGTGTATTTTTACGTACTTGTCCCTTAGGCGTATTTCCTTATGTATTCTTATCCTGATGTAACACTTGCTTGATATTATAGCTTTATAGTAAGTAAGAGTCCCTCCAACTTTGTTCTATTTTTCAAGTGTTTTGGCTATTCTAGTAATTTTTATGTAATTAAAAAGATCAGTTTGTCAATTTCTATAAAAATAAGATTTTTCAAAGAATTAAGACTTTTTAGAGGAGTTAAGATTCACAACAAAATTGAGGGAAGCCACAGAGATTTCTCAGATAACTCCTGCCCCTGTATGTGCATAGACTTCCTCGTTATCAACATCCCCTATCAAAGTGGTACAGTTATTACAACTGATGAATCTACATTGACACATTCTATTCACACAAAATCCATAATTTACATTAGAGTTCACTCTTGGTGTTATACATTCTATGATTTGGACAGTTTATGACAGGTGTCTGTCATTATGCTATCATACAGAGTATTTTCACTGCCCTAAATAACCTCTCCCTCCTCTTCAGTCCCTGGCAACCATGATCTTTTACTGTCTCTATGGTTTTATCTTTTCCATAATGTCATATATTTGGACTCATACAGTATGTAGTCTATTCAAACTGGCTTCTTTTACTTAGAAATATGCATTTAAGATTCTTTGTGTCTTTTCATAACCTGATAGCCCTTGTGTGTGTGTGTGTGTGTGTGTGCTGAAAAATATTCAGCTGTCTGACTGTATCAGTTTATTTATCCATTCAGCTACTGAAGGACATTTTTGTGGCCTCTAAGTTTTGGCTATTATAATGAACGCTGCTATCAACATCTGTGTGCACATTTTTGTGTAGATATAAGTTTTCAGGTCTTTATATACTAAGAATAAAAATTGCTGAATTGTATTGTAAGAGTATGTTTAGTTTTGTAAGTGCTGGTCAAACTGTCTTCCAAAGTAGTGGTACCATTTTACATTCCTACCAGCAATGAATGAGAGTTCAATGTTCATTTTTTTTTCTACTTTATTTCTCTCATTGTGCTGTCTTCACGTTCATCTATGTATTCTGTTCAATGATGATTAATATCTCTCAAGATTATTTTGTTTCAGATATTACATTTTTGTTATAATTGTTTTTTTACTTTCAAATCACTCCTGAGACTCTCCATAATTTCATTCATTATATAATACCCTGTGTATCTTTAACATATCATAAGTTATTTAAACTTTGTTCATTATTGGTAAAATTTCTTTTGACTAACTTTTCCCTTGACTGCAGGTCACATTATCTGGTGAAGTGATTCTTAGTTTGGAAAGTCATGGTAATGGATTATTTAGATGCTGTATTCTGCTATCTTCTCTTAAGTTAAGGTGTTATATGCAGTTAAATTAATTGGCAAGTAATCCTGGCGGCTTGGATTTTCTTTTTTAGAGTGGATCTATTTTAAGCATTTTCTTAATCTTACAATTAATCTCTTAGTTTTGGGAAGTGACTTTTTCTAAGACATGGTCCTTCTGGGGTTTCCATAGAAAGGCTGAGATGCTTATCAAGTTCCTCTCACACAGAAGCATGTGAAGCTAAACTTTGTCTCCCCTGTGCTGGGCAGCACCTGAAAATTCTGCTCACATCTTTCAATCTTCCAGATACTGTTTTCCTCTCAAATTCTTTGGAGTTTTAACTGTGCATGCACAGCTTAGGGGTCAGCCAAGATTTGAGGAAAATTTATAGGCAGATTTTAAAATTTCCCCTTTCTGTACATTGCTTATTTATACAATTTCCTACCTCTTTTACAGCTGCTCTTAAAGTACCATTCATCTTTTTTTTTACTCTTTTTTTTAAAATTAATTTTTATTTTTTAGTTTGTTTTGCTTTACAGTACTGTATTCGTTTTGCTATACATTGACATGAATCAGCCACGAGTGTACATGAACTCCCAATCCCGACCCCCACCTCCCCCCTCCCGCCCCACACCTTCTCTCTGGATTATCCCCGTGACTCTTTTATATTTGAAAAAATGAATATCTCTGCTTTATTTCTAGACCTCATATAATATAGACTGAAGAGTATCCCCTGATGATAAATCTAATATGTATGTATTTCCCTCCTTTTTTTTCAAGGATCAAACTGTCTCCAATTTATACATTCTTTTGGCTACTCTCTATTATCTTCAAAAGGAATTTTTAAGAACTTATCTAGAGGTCATAAGTGTTAACTATAAAGGTTAGTCCTCTATAAGCTACCAAACTGTAACTCCAAAGAAACATTTTGGAGTTCATGTCTTTAGATTATCCTTGGAAATTAAGCAAAATATTATATTTAAATTTATAATTATATCCATAAGCCCTTTATCATTATACCAAAACAGGACTTCCTCAGTTTAATCATCCATAGTTGGGTTTCTTCCTAAGGTTGTGATAAATATGTTCATCTCTGTTTTGTTTACGGCTGAGCTTACTATTTTTCTTTAAAACATGGTTGTCCCTGAATGTTTTTATTTCAGTAAATAGTATCCAGTTGTTTAGCCCAGAAACCAAGGACTTATCCTTGTATCCTACTTTTTCTTTAATCTTATCATCCAAGAGGCAGTAACAACAGTGACTTAGAGACAGGCTCTGCCTGGCTTTAAACCCTGCTCTTTCTCTTAGCTGTGTGATCTTATATTAAATCTTTTAAAATGCTTAGGCTAGTTCCTGGCCCAAAGTAAATGCTAAATAAATGTGTAATTTTATACCATCAATAAAAAATTTGTCAATCAATTGAAATCATTCATTATCTGAAAGTGAAAGTCACTCAATCATGTCCAGCTCTTTGCAATCCCATGGACTATACAGTCCATGGAGTTCTCTAGGCCAGAATACTGGAGTGGGTATCCTTTTCTCTTCTCCAGGGGATCTTCCCAACTCAGGGATCAAACCCAGGTCTCCTGTATTGCAGGTGGATTCTTTACCAGCTGAGCCGCCAGGGAAGCCCTGGTGATCATATATATATATACACACACATGTATATATATATATATGATATTCATTATATATCATCATTAAAATCTTTCCATTTCTCTGCCATTTCCTAGCCTAAGCCCCTACTCCCACCTGAACTGTTATAATAGCCACCTAATTGTTGTCTTGATTCTACTCCCCACCCCAACTGATTCTCCATACTATAGCCAGATGGAGCTTTTCAGCTCCAATTTTGAACAAATTGACCATGTCACTCTGTGCTGAAATACCCTCCAGTGGCTTCCA